>OZ012691.1:15510768-15540768 GCA_963942565.1 Maea johnstoni | reverse complement strand
GGTTATATACAGAAGCATAAAGAATTATTTGGCTGAGGTCTGGTATTGGGATGGTAGACAAAACAACTGATGGACAACTTTTTAGTAGTTTATTGTATTGCAACCCATGTAAATGAGAACTAGAAGTCATTCATATACATTAATAATGAAACTATATGATATATGTATTTCTTTGATTTGTAAACTTTTGATTATGTTTAACTCTCTTCACAAGACAATTTTTTTTAACTTCTCAAATTGATTTCCTGCCAAGAATCCAATTAATTTTTTTGTTGCAGCAATCATTTTTTTGTCCCAGAAATTCAGGTACCTGAAAAATTTGTAAGTATGAACATGGCATCTCGACTGAGTTACCCTCAACCATTGGGCAAGATCCACAGCAAAAAAAGGAAAGTTTGAATAAATTTATGTTTTAACAACCCACAAATTGGAATGGAAGCTTCAGATTGATGAAATTACGTCCATAGCATGACTGAGGATATATGGTATGACCATATCATGAAATTAATTTGACGTGTTAACATGAAAAATCAGATTTTCGCCAAATTTACCAATCCGCAATATGGGATTGGAAATTTCAGATTGATGAAATAACATCTATAGTGTGATTATACATATATAGTGTTACCACATCCATTAAGTTGACGTGTTATGCTGAAAAATCATACTTTCACTTGAATTCAAAATTTTCTGTTTAACCCATTCACACTCAGAGTTCCTCTAAAAAGTATTGTCTGCTACTCCCATTCTTTTGAAAATAACTTGGGAATAGAACTAAAAATATTTGAAGGAGAGTTGTTATTTGGTTTCTGATAAACATTTCCCCTTCAAATATTTTCAAAAAATGTATGCAAAATGTTAGAAAAATATATGCAAAATTGTCCAGCCCTTTTTGGCCGTCTGAGTGTGAATGAGTTAAGGTACTTCATTCGACTGTAGTCACTATTTATTGTCTGGTTAAACCCTTAAGCTGCTGGTAGCTAATGTGGCCAATAGAAAATGATGCAAAAAACCTGAGAAATGACTGCAACCATGGCATATGGGTACTCATCTGAGAGTACTCGAGGAGACCTATCCAATGAATACTAACATGACAGGGTTTAGATAATTTTCAAAAATCTTTGCGCCCTTGTACTTTGGACCAAAGTAGCCTCA
Organism: Maea johnstoni; assembly: GCA_963942565.1. Taxonomy (NCBI): domain Eukaryota; kingdom Metazoa; phylum Annelida; class Polychaeta; order Spionida; family Magelonidae; genus Maea; species Maea johnstoni. The sequence goes on along the minus strand of OZ012691.1, from coordinate 15,539,613 downwards.
GCATTGGAAGGTTTAACCTATATGCTGCTGGTAAGTAATTTGGCTAGTACAAAATTATGCAAAAAACCTGAAAACCCACTGAATCCCTGGCATATGGGTACTCATCTGAGAGTTCTCAGCGAGAGCTATCCAATGAACACCAACTTGACAGGGCTTCGATGATTTTCAAAAATCCTCGTACTTTGGATGAAAGTATCCTCAGCATTTTTTGGTTTAAGAATGCAGCTCTTGTCCTTTCTTAAGGGCAGTAATCAAGAGAGTCTTAAGAAGCTGGAGCACCCCGATATTTGAATCCCCCTGGCCAACTTCTTCCATAGATTCTTGTGTCCTCTTCTTGTTTTCGGATTCTTGGACAAGTTCCTGTGATGACGCTATTTGTTAGAATAAAAAAAAGATATTGTTATAGAGTTTGTATCACATTCATTTCTATATACTATCCATGTAACAGCATTGGTTGTGTACTCTTTAACAGCCAGCATATACACAATACTAAAATGATAATCACATGATATGGTGTCAATTAAAACAACCACTGAAAATAAATTTGAATAAATCTGAGTAGTATCATTTTGTTTTTAATTCGAAATTAAGCATATACAATCAAGATAGAACACTTACACAGTTGAAAATTTATTCAAAATTATTGTTAATCCATTCACGCTTGTATCACCTGGACTGATATACCTTGCTTACAGCAAATAGGAGAGCTGTATACTAGAGAATCCGGGCCTGAAGACTTGTTAGCAGCGCTGATTACACTGCAGACATAATTAACTAATCAAATATCTTTCAAACTGTTGATTTTTTATCAAGTTATTTTCTAATGTGTCTGACAATGTGTATGCTACCTTAGATGAATAAAAACAAGTGGATATGAAACCAGCCGGTCAACCTGAACAAGGTGGCTGCGGCAAATAGCCCAAAAGTTGTGTTCTGCTCATGTTGGTGCACAAGTTTCTATGTAATGTAAACGATACGTTTTGGTCTTTGTCTCCTAGTGATGTCACACTTAGGCCAGATTCGAGATCTGTTGCATAGCCAGATCTTCACTATAGCGCATATAGTAATTGGTCTCTCCATACATATCCATTCTTTTATTCTTCTAAGATGCTACACATGTGATAGGTTTATGCATTTCTCTCACTATCTTACCTGCGCAAGTCGTTTGGAGGAGAGTTGTTCGAAGAGAATGAGCAGAATCTAGAAACTCCTTTATTAGTTCTCTTTCATTTACAGTCGCCCCTGGAAATACATGTTATAGCATACAATCAACGAAATACACAAGTAGCAGTGGCGGTTAAGTTCTTTTCGTCATCGTCATCATTTCTTCAATTTAAGGCTGTGATGCTGGTGACACACTCAAAATAAGACATCACCTAGTTTAGCGCTCTTGTCCCTTTTCTAACAATGGTTATCTAATCCCTGAGGTCTTGGTGTTTCAACTATAAGTGTTCTTTGACTTAGCTGCTTGAGCCGACCGAGATACGACCACAGTTTCAATTTTACAGTGTTTTACCTCAAATGACATTTTCTTGGTCAACGAAGGGTACTTTGATTTGTAAATACCATGCATGTCTGCTATATATACTAGGCTAGGGCAACTTGTCGGAAAATTTTGAGTTCCTGCAAGATAATACCTGACAGCACACGATTTTGGTAGAAATTTTACCTAAAGAAAGTAGCTAGGTCACCAGGTATCCATCGTGGTCGTATCTAGGTCGGCTCAAGCAGCTAAGTCAATGAAAACTTATAGTTGAAACACCAAGACCTCAGGGATTAGATAACCATTGTTAGAAAAGGGACAAGAGCGCTAAACTAGGAGATGTCTTATTTTGAGTGTGTCACCAGCATCACAGCCTTAACACATGAGCAGTGGAAGCGTAGACACTGATTGTCTGTGAAACACATATTTTGATAACCATACAATAATTCAAGGAGAGTATTTGAGTGAAATATGCCGTTACTATTGATTTAGGCAATCCCTCTTTTAATATTTTACACATAATGCTCATTTTAACCTATTTAGACCCAGACTTAACTAACACTCACCATTGACAGCACTAGAGGTATCGACTGTCTGGGAGTCATGTCTCATGTTGATGTTATCTGTAACAGAACATAAGACAAGGTTTAGACATAAATCAATGATCTCAATATTAAGGAAAAAATGGTAGTGAACAATTTTTCAAAATATTTTGAATGACAAAAAAAATCGAAATTTTCAGAAATATCAAAATAGGCAGTATTTTTAAGGTGCTACAGGCATGAATTAAAAACTTCCTATTACATAAATCCTATCGACCATATATATATATTTGCCATATCATTTAAAAAGTACACCGGTATCCCCTCTTGAAACCTACACCATCATCTATACAAAAAGGCAAAAGGTATACTCTCTGCATAACCCCTTTAAGGTGAAATTTCCCCTTTTATAGATTTTCAAATCCTACACGTTGTTCAATATATTTTTTATTGCTAATACTGTAAAACATATCAGTCACCCTCAAATATACATATCTATTTCCCTTTACCTGTTTACATACTCACCATGTATATGCTCGATAAGTGTCGCCAGTGTGCGCATGTCTTTGAATATAGGACTATCTTTGTCTGCAAATAAAAGAATGCTAGATATGAATCAAAATATTTGGTATGACAGTGGTTATCCTTACATTTCTGTCGATTTATGACTGAAACAGTCAATTTTGTGAATTCTTTAAATAATCTAAATAAGTTAATATCCACCTACCTAGATTACTGATATGACCCATAGCCCTTACCACTGGAATGTGGCCATACAGCCACGAATTCATCTAATATGAAAGTTCCAAGCTCTCTCAATGCAGTAAATTCGTAATATACAGTTAATATCCACCTACCTAGATTACTGATATGACCCATAGCTCTTGCCACTAGTATATGGCCATGCAAGGCATCAGCTTGAGAATCAAGCTCTCTCAATACGGTAAATTCGTCATTGATCTCATCTGAAATAAACATATGAAAACACTCTGAGGGGAAATTGTACGCACGACATGTATAACTAGAGTAAGGTATTTAATTCCTCTCCTCTGATAGTACATCGTAAGATCTTCAGAATGAATACCAAAATAACATGTTTAACGTGTTATAACCCTTCCAATGCTGCGGCTATTTTCGTCCAAAGCATACGGATGCAAAGATTTTTGAAAATCACCTAAACTCTGTCATGTTGGTATTCATTGGAAAGCACTCGCTGAGTACAGTTAGATGAGTACCCCTGCGCGTGGGTTTCAGTGATTTTTCAATTTTTTGCATCATTTTGTATTGGCCAAATTAGCCAGCTGCAGCATTTCAGAATTAAATAACTTCCATTCTTGTACATTCGAAAAATGTAGGTTCTGCAACGAAAGGCTAGACAATAGACACCCAGGTACGATATATAATGATATGACACTTGCACAGCTAACCAACATAAAACAGCACTTACTTGAATTTTTTTTTACTTCTAATTTTTTAATTTTTTTAATCTGAATACACTCACCATGGATTTTATTGATGTAGTCCCTCACGACCTTAAAATCACTGGGTGATGACCCGCCATTAAAGTCTTATATGAAAGAGAAATGGATAACGTTCAAATGTAATTCCTATTCATCAGGACACGTTACTTCGATTGATTTGTATGCAGACCGTGGTATGCACATCGCCAGAACATAATAGATGTTCAAAAGGTGTTCAGAACCTAAACACATTATAAGATCATGATGTAAGCTAATGTCCCAGAATACAGCCCATAGCTAATGAGTTTGGAGTCACCTATCAAAAACTGTAGTTCTATCATAGTTCTAAGTTTGTGAGACCGTGTTTAAAAAGTGATTGCGTTTGTTTTGTTAAACCTAAGAAAATAAGCATTATTAGAATATATTTTGGAATGCAACATACGTTTTAGATTCGTGAGACAGTGCTAGAGAATAATGAAAAAGGACATTATTTCATAATTTATAGGAGCCTTGCAAAGTTCCACATACGTTCTATAAGAGTATTTAAGAAATGTTTAGCAATGAGACATTCGTTCTAAAAGTTAATGAAGGTATAGAATATCGTGTTTACAAGCCGTTGTACCTACGTTTGATTGCAGACCTTGGTGTGAAGACAATTTGTTTAACGCGTGCTTGTAGTGTTGTTACTTCAGACTTATACCCTTGTATTTCATCTAACTTAGTTTCTTCTAGTCCTGAAATGAACATGTTTAAAATACGTTAGTACGCAATATTTGAATATACATCTATATCACGGAATACTATTATAACTCTGTATTTGGTTCGGTATCCTTTAAATACTGAAAATCCGGAAAATATTGCGTTAGTTTAATTCTTGCGTTTTTTGCGTTCAGCCTCGGACGCAAAATTAAAATTCGTAATGATTAGTGCTGCCACTTTAAGTATATAGCTGGCACTCCATGTTACGGCCAATTCACAAAAATTAAAAAACACAAAAATCGATTTTGTGTAAATTCGCAAAATTTACTCTACACAATATTTTGTGAATCTACAGTATGTATTGAAATATATGCTAATATTGTCGCTCTGTGTATTTGGTTTGGTATCCTCAAAATATGTTTTGAAAATATGCATGCATTAAAATGTTAATGGTAGAGGTGTTTATTTTATTACACACGTTACTTAGATGTGTTTTGCACTGCCTTGTGTCACATAATTTTTGCATACGTCAAGTATGCCATAAACAATACAACATCGTTACTTTGAGAATAACTGAATTCATTCAAAAGGCTAAACTTTCTTTATATGCGATTCTAATATTATAATTTTAAAAGATTCAAATGATTACGTATAGTATAGACATCTATAATTATGGGAGTGATAGTACCCGTGAATTTACGAGACATATTCCCTCGACGGTTCATGCAGGGAGCAGATATTTACAGGTTAACAGTGATATGTTAAATTAAAAGTTCAGGAAATTAAGATATCTTTTCTTTCGGGCCAGCCCTGATGGCGGAGTTGTCTAAGGCGCTGCCACTGACAGTTCGCTGTCTTTCACCATCGCCGGGTTCATATCCCGACAGGGGCCTATGAGAAGTTTGCCAATGAGTTGGAGTTAGGCGGTGGTTTTCGCCGGGTACTCCGGCTTCCTCCACCACTTACAAAATGGCTAGTCACGAATCAGTTTTTTATATGTCATATATACTCGAAATTCCAAAATAACGATTCAATTGAGGTAGCAGCTCTTAACAAATGAAAGATACTAGATCGTATTGTTTAAGACTTACCATACATGCCCTTGATGCTGTTTTGAAAACGGACGATGCTGTTGACAATCGTAGGAAAGTCGTCTGTCAATGTAGAGAACATATTTCAGAATTATACGGCCAATGGGCATATAGCAAATACTTTTTTTCGATTTCACATAAATGGTATAAATGCACATGAACTACGAATGCTGAGTTTATGTTTAGGGGACATGAATAGGTTTTTGTGAACATGAACAACGAATGCTGAATATAGGTTTTAGTGTAAATGAATAGGTTTTTGTGGTCATGAACTACGAATGCTGAATTTAGATGTTTGTGGAAGTATCAGATTTTGCTTTCGCAACTCAAGTTCATGATGCGTCTTCACCTTAATTCATGAATTAGGAATTAAACACATGCAAAGAAATCCCGTATACATGTTAATGGATGATGCCATTTCCACGCAAAATTCAATAGATTTTATGTAAGAGTTAGCTCTGCAATACCTAACGCCTCCAACTCGGCATAGTAAGGACCTGAAGAGAATCCAATTTGAATGTTATAGCCTACATGAATCAAGATTATTCCCGCAAATTGGATATGAAATGATTTGCGGTTTTTGGGGTCAAACACCATATCCACATAATTGCCACGGGCCTGCCTCAAAGGCCGAGTTATCTTAGGCGCTGTCACTAACTGATCGTCCCTTACCACAGCCCGAGTTTGAAAACGTCTCGGGCACGTGAGAAAGTTGCAATTTATAATTGCCTGGTCAAAAGCTAACCTCTATATAGCAGAAAAAATGACGAAAATGAAAGTTAACATGACTTACGAGTTGTAGTAGCCCTCTTGACCTCCTTGCACAGGTCACGTGGAGGCAGCTGTCTAGGAACATGGTCACCCGAAAGACGGCTTGAGTTTTCTGTCCTCACCTCCTGTTAAAAAGGAAATGACTTATTTTATAAGATAAACACAATTATCACAAAAATGTTATGAAGAATCATAAAAGTGTTTCATACATCTATTTCCGAGAATCATAAAGATATGTTTTATACATGTATTTCCGAGAAAAGGGAAGAATGTCTCATATTTTTAATAGGTTGTCTTAGTTATGCAATCTAGAAGTTGAAAGGGGTATTTTTCTCAATGTCAAAAGAAAATCCGAGAGAAATAATAATGCCATTAGAATGATGCAAAAACGACCAAAAATGAACAGTATTCACTTCGTTTTAAAAGAGAAATGTTGATGGAGACTCATTTTGACAGCCATCATTCGAATGTTTTGTGAATACCCTGTATATGCTGTATCCCCCGATTTATTTCATAGGAGTTTAATCATGTTGCGGACGATGTCGACAGGGAAACTCCTAACCCTTTATGCGTCTATAGTGGCTAATTTGACCTATAACAAATGGTGGAAAAACATGGAAAATGACTGACACGTGGATACTCAACTGAGAGAGCTTTTCGATGAATACCAACATGTCAGGGTTTGGATGGTTTTCAAAAATCTTTGCATCCTTATGCTTTAAAGCAGAAAGAAGCAGGTTTGGCGACGTCTTAAAAACTTTTACCGGCAGTTAAATGTATGCATTTTTAAGTGATCGCTTACAGGAATTGCTAAATCTGAAGTAGCGGCACGCATCCAAATACATCCAAGTATATGCCTATGCTGTTATCTGGGCAATTGTGTTAGGATTGAAGTCTCTATGGGGGAAAGCATTTTTAACAGTGTAAGGTATATGGAGGTGTGTTGATGTTCAAACCATACAGTCAATAGCTAAAAAAGTATAAATATCAGGATATGGACATCGCTGTCGGTTAGCGTGCCTATGACTAGTTTAGCCCCCCCCCCCACCCCACAATACTGAGGCTACTTTCATCCAAAGCACAAGGACGCGAACATTTTTTAAAACCATCTAAACCTTGTCATATTGGTATTCATTGGATAGCTCTGACTGAGTATCCTCAGATGAGTACCCATATGCCAAGGGTTCCGTCATTTCTCAGGTTTTTGTATCATTTTGTATTGGCCAAATTAGCCACCAGCAGCATAAGGGTTAGAGGGGAGGGGCGTAATCTGATTGACACTTGTTGCTTGTTTGGATCAGTATAAAGAGCAATAAGGTTAGTGACCCGTGGGCTCGTGTGCACTCGGGTGAAGAAGGGCAGAGAACAAAAATACATTAGGGTTCAAGTGGCTAGTAGTCAGTGTGGTTTATGGGGTTAATTTGTGAATGTAGGATTAAGTTTAAATGTTTGAACATGTTTTGGTCTAGACCCTTTCCCTCATGATCAGACCAACTGTGAGGTCGAAGCCTCCAATCAACAGAGTACTACAATGTAATGACAGACCAAGTATTACAGATTCTTACGAAGATTTGTATGCAAGCAGGGGCGATTTTGAACCTTTTTCTAGATTGAATTGTACTAAAACATGGTCGCTTCAATAGTGATTAGTTTATTATTTTGGCCCATTTATAGTGAATGACGGGTATCTCACCTTTTTAGAATTTTGAATTTGTTCCAAGATTATGCAATCTAGTAATTGAAAAAGAACAGCACTTTATTCTCATTCTCAACAAAGTGGTTATACTTTTTCGAAAGATTTTTTTTTTCGAAAACCAAACATTATATTCTTCAATTCGTGTTAATCTTTCCTCCACATTCATGAAATTCGATAGCCCCTGTTCCATTATTGTTGATAGGTGTTTAAAGGACAATTCCACCATGGATAAAACAGAGGCCCAAATAGTTTCTTATGGTATTCTCTGTTTAAACACACAAAATAGAGGCACTGGGGCGGCCATTTTAGCCTGTTAATAGCCCCTAAGCAGGCTGCAACTTAGTCATTTGCAGTAAGGTAACTGCTAATGACTTAGTTGCACCAACAGCCAGTTTAGAGGCTTTTAACAGGCTAAAATGACCGCCCCTAGTGACATTATATTGTGTCTGTTAGGAGGTGTTTAAACATCATGTTGCTGTTGTGTGTGATTATTTGATCGGGCACAACACACACACACACACACACACACACACACACACACACACACAAACAAACCTTCTGAATACGTTAATGGGGGGGGGGGGGGGGGGGCTATCCTTTTCAAGGAAAAAAATCTGGACCTGAAAATCAAGAAATAGTAATCTGGCTTTGAGAAATGAGACCAGAAAAATGAGACAGGAGAAAATCACTTTAAATGACTTTAATTGTCTGAGAAGAATCTTTTTTCGAGGAAAAGAAATCTCACCAAATAACAGTACAGCCCCCCCCCCCGAATATCAAACAATCCGCCCCTATTAGTCTAACAACGGTGCTAACAACTGCGTAACTAACTTAAATGTTACCACCCCCGATCCTGGTCAGTGTTGAGGGGATGGGACCAACAGATCTGTTTGTTTAACTCCTACTGCTAAGACTTGAAGTCAGTCATTCGTAACGAAATCGCCCACGTATTGAACCTTACAATGAATATGTCCCTCATAAGTACCTAGGGTTACGTAACTACGCTGCTTTACTGTTCTTATACTCTTGTGAACCACAATAAGTGCCCTTCCCAAAGGAGATATTCTGTTGTTTTCACGATGACAAAGCCTATGACGTTTGCTGCAAAAGCCTTTGTATTGTACGTGTGTGGGTGTACGTATTGCGGCGTCTTGCGTATATATGGCTGGTCCTGTAAGTCGACAGGTCTAGGAAAGTGCTATCGACTGCTAAATGTCCCCCTTTTGGGTTTGAAATCCATCTCAGGCATGTGCAAAAGTTGCCAGTGACTTGGGTTAGCTGGTGGTTTTCCCCGATAAATACAATACGTTTCCTTCACCACAAACAATTGTCTAGTACCGATTTAAGCTAGCATATATGGCAAATGTAAGATCATCGAACTCCCAAGTACCTGCATATATTCTGGCCATTTTAAGCCTTTGGGAATGACAGATCATCTATTGTACATACTATCCCTAACTTTCGTTCTATATTATTATTATTATTATAATAATTATTATTATTATTATTATTATTATAATAATTATTATTAGAAATAATAATATTATTATCATTATTATCATTTTTATTTATTTGCTGTAAATATGCACATTTAACGTCCCACATTTACAAGCATCATACCGTCTTGCAAACCATACATTTCTTTCAGAAAAAAGTTCAAAATGTTAGAAACAAATATGTTTAAAGGAAATATTTGCACTTTATATATTTAACTCAAATATCCCGATGATAGAACTGTTTTATGAAATACTTGCCTTGAATGTGTTGGTGCTGTTGAGTATAACACCTCCCCCCTCTTTATATGTTTTTCGATTATTATTTTATTTGATGGGTATCGTTTAAAGTTGGCTTGTCAGATCATTTGCCGCCTAGATGAATATAGGTACAAAACGTATCAATCTTTCCCGTATGTCATGTACGCTTTTAAAATTTTATTTTGCACTTCGTTCCTAAATAGACGAATAAGTTCTCCCATTCATGTTCACATCGGCGGGTTTTCATGAGCTTACTTATCATAACAACACTTTTGACTACTTGAACTTTCCATTCAGTTTGACTTGCGGGCATGTGAGCGAAACCGATGTTAATACCGTTAGATTTATGATTTTTGTTGTAAGCTGTAGGATATCATCACCACCATTATCATAGCTTCAAAGACACAGGTATAAGTATGCTTGTATATCTAAGTTTGACTGTTCGGGTGCTGAAGAAGTAACCCATTGATACAAGCAGCTCCCTAGTGGTGTCGTCTGCAGCTTATGCTTTAAAAACAAAACAACTTAAACATAATGCATAAATTTGTGGGATATTTGAATTATAATTGATAGTTGAGCATTTATTGGCAAGCGATCATCGAACAAAATTTGAAGTCTTTTTTGTCAGGACTGTACCGTTTGCTTATGAATTAACCCTTTCATGCATGTACCCGCCAGAAATGTATCAACATTTGCGTCTTTCTGTCGAAAGCATCTTTATGAACATGTGTGACAGGTTAATCAGGACCAAAGGAAAACTCTCCGTTAAACAGTTAGCAAGTTTCTATATTTATCCCCGTAATTATTTTGAAAATTGGCTCACCAGTAAATCGGCACTCGTCAATACCCTGAAATTGATACTTTTTGTTTTTATATGTTATTAACCCTGATGGTGGCTAATTCGGGCAATGCAAAATGATACAAAAACCTGAAAAAATGACTAAAACCCAGGTATATGGGTACTCATCATACAGTACTCAGCGAGAGCTACTCAATGAATACCCACGGGTATAGATGGTTTTCAAACATCTTTTCGATATTGCTCTGGACGAAAGTTGTCTCAGCAGTGGAAAGGTTAATATGAACACAAAAACTCGGCTTATACTTCTGAACATTGATATGACACTTTTCGAGTTAAGGTCTGGCAGAGAGTGTGCTATACTGTGTATATATATCTTACTTTTGTGAAGGTCGAGGCAATGGCTATCAATAGCAGGGTCGTTGCTAGTCGCTTCATCATGGATAGGATAGCGAGTCGGTGTCCAGCAAATCCTTACGATAGCAGTCGTATCTCCATAAAGAATTTCTGGTGAGTTTTGCGCCAGTGTTGCACTTAATGCATTGCAAAAACTTCTTCGGAGGGTGTATTGCTATACCTCCATATGTAAAAGGACGAAAAATCTAGTTCAATCTGTCCTCCATTCCAAATGTACCGGCTTTCGGCTGCAAAGGTCCGAGAATAGCGCCAGCGACGGGACCGGTTCATAAACAACACGTACGCCCACGCTTCGCCGCCCAAACAAGCGGCTGGTAGTTGTAAACAAGTGCCCCTGAAATCATGCAGACTGACCGGCTGGAGGGGGAGGGGGCTCAAGGCAGCTAGGCCCCAGGCTACGGTTTGATTCAAGTTAGTGTGTTTATTTGCGTGGGGGTGTGTGTATTACACAGAAAGCAGTATCAACCAGAGACGTAAACAGGGCGACCCAGAAAGACTCAATTACACAGGTGAAATTAGTTAGATTGAGGGTGTAATATTGTGGTAGGACACAAGAAGTTGTGCGGAAACAGGGCGTCCGCGACCGCACGTCAGATGGAGAAGAAATAGGTCAAGCTCACTAATATCTAGAGACAAAAGCTGAATAAAATAATCAAAGAATTGGTGCACAAACTTCTAGGAATAGCCATTACCCATGCTAAACCTGGCTGACTCCAAGTGCATGTTTGCTAAAACCAGGGAGTGTATATTAAACTTGCGTGTCTGTGCTAATACACACCATGGGTGCCCAATTGTCGCACCTGCGTGCGACAGAGGTTTCAAAACGTGAGGCAGGTTTTATCTTTTGGCACAGCTAAACTTTTTTTCGGAGAACATGGTCTGTCGACAATACCGTATATTTACATTTTATTTACAAATGTCTAAGCTCCATGTATTGTTATGATCTTTTAAATGATCCACGTCTCCATTTTTCATATTCGGCTACTATGGCAGAGCCACCGGTGATATTTTTTCAACCGATTGAAGTTTCGCAGATTACGTTAGACTACGTAGCGTCCAGATAGTTGCTTATCTTCCAGGAGCAAGTATCCGTGCTCCAGGACAGCCCCACAAACAATAGCGCTAAATGATATGTTTTCCCAAACTTCTATCTTGAGTTGACATAACAGATTGAGTCACTGAGCATCACCTATTGATGGCACCATGTGTCTCTGATGGCACATTACGTCCTCTTTATCCGTTATGATTTTGTCCAGACTGAACCCTCTAACTCTACCTGGTGAGGTAGGTTTCAACAAACTTGACCACCATGGCCATCTTGACCACTTGTTGCCTATTAAAATCAACCTTACAGACAATCTCAAGATAGTCTGATAGGCCACATTGAAATGGTGTGGTATTGTCCTTATTTGGAAAAGGGTCTCTTTCCGGAAAGTTCCCGTGCTCCTTAGTTATATCACTTTATTATTAGCTGAGAGTAGTAGGCAGGGAGTGGGCACTGGGCTTGCATCATCAAATTTCGCTGCCTCCCACTACAATGAGTCATAGATATCCTGTGTACCCCATCTCCTTGGCATCCTATCTGACCTAGATAGGATGACATCCCCCAGCCAGCCAGTCGGTCAGCCAGTCTCCCTGGCTGCATGCTTACAAAAATATCACGTGACCAATACTTCCCCTGGCCCAGGCAACACCGCGTAACCCGAGGCGCAGATGCCAGATGCTAGCTTGCAGTGCCTATGGGGTTGCGGATCAAGGGGATGTATTTCTCTGTTATTAGTAAGGAATTTGATAATTCTCAGAACATACATACACACACACATAGTCATACATAAATACATATTGACAAAATACCTCGCTACATGCATGCATACACACATGGGTGTGACCTTGCGCACGTACATACTTATATGATACGCACATACATACAATCTCCTATCCACTTAGAGATCACGAAAGAACGAGTAAGATATAAATGGGCCGTCATAAGTCTGTCTCTAGGGCTGTTCAGTGCTGCCACCTTTTAGTCACTATCATAGACAGGTTTGGCCTTGACTTGTTCTGTCACCCATTCGTCCTATATTTAGAGTGGCCAGGCTGGTTCCTTTTAGAGATCAGTAAGATATCCAGGGGCCGCCACAAGTATTGGGCTATTCAGTGCTGCCACCTTTTAGTCACTATATATCATAGACAGGTTTGGCCTTGACTTGTTCTGCCTCCCATTCTCCCTATATCTAATGTGGCCAGGCTAGTTCCAGTTATTGTATATACAGAAATCATAGCACTCAATTGACCAGCGAGGAATTTATTCAACCCATTCATACTTGCAGTGATCGGATAAGGCATGTCTATTTTGAAAGATATCTCTCTAATAAAAGCATATTTGGAAATTATGTAAAAGAGAAATATTCATCAGAGTTTTTCTCTACACTCTTATTCGAGTATGTTCTGATCTCATATATCATTCTTAGGTTATTTTCCAGAAGTGTCATATATCTAGATAATACATATTAAAATATACTCTAAGACTCTTTATTAAGCAAAATGGGTTAAAATAAGCAGGCTGACAACTTGTCAAGAGCTGTCTTGACACTATTCCCGGTTTTTATTTATTATAACCGTACCCAGACTGTGGTTGTTCATCTTTGCTATCCGTTAGAATATATTGTATGTTGATACATTTTGCATTATTATAATGAGTTAGTCTATTAGAATAATGAAATGCACTCATTGTGTTAACCTTATCTTGACCAAATACGTAGTCAAAGCCACTGAATATAAATATATATTCGTAGTCATATCATGTATTTGTAATTTAAGGTAATGGGGGTGATGATAACACTCGCAAGGAATACAAACTCCGCAAACATTTTCGCAGTTTTACTTTCGTATTTTGATGATACACACTGGCATTTCTTTTTATCAATATCATATGGTGGTCACTGAGCTCTATTTGTGTCACCTAGCGGCTATCTAGAGCACTACCAGTTTGAGAACGGGTTAGAAGATTACATTGGATATCACAAACTCTTCCAACAAAACCTGTTAGACTAGAGATAACTGGGTGGTCACCTGCTGGTCAGAAATGACCAGTCAGTGGTAAATTATTCATTATGATTACAATAAACGGGCAACCTTGTTAAACAGGTCCAGAACTTGTTTTTGTAAGAGAACTGGTTCTATACGGGTTGGATAGGGAGGGGGCCGGTGATTTTGGTACATATAAGTCTGAGTCATACTTATAATAGGATTCGAGTTCTCTTCTCTAAAACACCAAATGTGGGGTTCAAGAAATCATAAACATATGGCAGCACATATGTTAGATGGCTATGAAAGTGTATGACATATTTTATCCTAGAAGATACACAATCCCTGAAAAAGTGAATTCGCTCTTCAAGAAAGTTATTGTTGCCTCATATCAGAAACTTATCAGTAAATAATGCGTTATGCAATTCCGCATTGTTTTTTAATTCATTAAGTCCCTTTAAGGCTCGTATGATGTCATCTTAAACACATCCAATGGCTTATTTTCCCACTCACATTTAAGGTGTACACTGTGATCTTTTTATTACTAGTATATCCGATAAAAAGAGTAGTGTTAGAATATAATATTTGAAGGAGGGTTGTTTCAGGTTAAAGTTAAAGGTTTTCATAAGGTTTTAAAATCTAAAAACATCTGCAGCGCAAACTGTGGCTATTTGTTGATGTACACGAGATCTTTTATCATCCCAACTTTTTCAATCCAAAAACGACAATAAAAACCTAAACAACACGGAAGTAATGGTATCATACACTTATATTATAACTACGCTGGATCCAAAAGTTATCCAACTCAGTAAACGTAACTTTGGCGTACATGTAAATCTTAATTTGTCTTAACGAAGTTATGTAAACAACAGTAGGGTTAGTACAGATAGACTAAAGATATTGATGAAAACAATTTTATGTTCGATAATGGATCGGGAAAACTATAAGCATCATTAATGTAAAATTATGACTACATGTTTGTAAGATATCTTTTTCCGTTCTAAAATTTTCACGATGCGAATGAAATCATAATTAAAAAACTCCATCATCGACAAGTTTGTTATATAATAGATACATATCGCATCATTCTGGGTAACTAAAATATGCTTTTTATATTGCGTACCTATGACCTAGGTGTTGGTTTCTAAGGGACACCCTCAATGGCTATTTGTGGTTGTCCACTATAATGGGGAGGTGACCTGCTGTCCACCTGGCGAGTAATTGCAGAACTAATTTAGGGTACTTTTCAGGTTGGATATGAACGAAGTTTGAAATACTTGGCCTATGGCCACGCTAGTATACATAACGTATGTTCCATAATGAAATGATTGAAAGGTACTTCTAAGGAAAGCGTTTTCAATATAGACATTTGTTCAGTTGATGTTGACTTTGGTGTAACTTATTAACAATAGATAGGGAGAAATGATCTATCAATGCGGATTATAGACGCAACAGTGAAAAACGATAAGACCATAAATATATTTGTACAGATAGTTTTATTTTGCAATAATCATATCAATTAAATACATACAATATAAAAGTGCGAGAAAGTTGTTTGTTAATTGATTATTACTACCTTCGAAGTACAACAATAGAAAAATAATTAACTAGAAACATAATCACGTGATTCGTGTGAGCGTATGCAAATAGATAATATACAAATGATCTTTCATTACTATAATTCTTTAAGAATAAGAATACTTCAATTTGATCTTGTAATAAAAGACACGTGATGTACAACGACATGTGATTACTAGTTACGGAGTATTGTATGTACAATAGAAAAATACATATTTGTATGATTTTTTATAACATATTTATATGGAATAAATACGTATGTATTTCCTTTTTTGAATTTTGAACATTGACAATTTATAGAAAAATCAATAAAATTGATACCCTCAACAATGGAAAATTCATTGATTAAAACGATGATTTTTCTCAAGGAAACATATTCTCATAAGGAAAGGACTTATTAAAATATATTGGAAAGTAAAATGTGGCCAATATAGCTTCTTAAATATTCAAGCCAAATCATTTCTAAAATATTGGAACGTTTATTTATGAGGGTATTTGGTACATATGAAGATCAAATTTTACATATCTAACTTCTTTAGAGTTTCAATTCTTTCTTATTTTTGTAAGCCTCGACTAAATTCCTTAACATTCCAAGTACAGCCATACCGCCTTTTATCTTTTTTTCACTCTTTGTCGCACTCTTCTTTTCGTTCTTTGTCTCAATTTTCTCTACGGTTTTTGCCTCACTTTTCTGTACGCTCTTTGTCTCAATTTTCTCTACCTCTTTTTTCTCAATCTTCTCTGCACATAGCATCTGGCGGATATTATCACATGCAGCTTTGACGGTGGCCTCAAACTCGCTCAAAACCTTCTTGTCCATATCTGTGGGTTCTGAAATAGAAAATACGAGGAGAAATTAGAAGTTTATCACACGGAAAAATGTTTGGAGATCATGATCTGTCATATTCTGTAGTTATAAAATGGAATGGAAAAAAATCAGGTACCATATAATTAATACATTTTTTCACACTGATTCAAAATTGCATTTCATGAAATGTATAGTTTTGTATGCACGCATACATGTGTAGATGGCTGTCCTAAAGTGTTATTCGGGACGATCATTGCATCCTTTTGATGAGACAGTAATTAAATACTGACAGTTAACCGCCATTGCCGCATTCAAAACTTAAGAAAGATTCTTATATATACGATGAGTTAATACACAAAGCCCCAATATGTATTGTATATCTTCATTTCCCTACGACATAGCTATAACCTTTACTATACTATACATTACTATACTTTATACTATGATATAGTATACTATGCTATATTATACTATACTATGATAAATGCTATACTATACTGTACTATACTATACTATACTATACTATACTATACTATACTATACTATACTATATTATACTATACTATACATCACTATACAGTGAAGATAGATTGAGTAATACTTACTTCCGATAGCCCTCATTTTGCTAACTTCTTTAAGTTCTGCCAAAACTGTCTTGTAGTCCTCTGTAAATAGAAATGATATAAGAAATAGTTCAACAATCAGTTTATGTATATTATTAACCATCCAGATGATCTCAATTCTGAAATATATAGAAACATCATGTCTTGGAAAATATTTGACTAAACCTTTGTTGTTCATGTTGTACTTAGCAATTCCTATTTCCATATATCATTCTTTTGATTAGATATGTTGTCAGACTATATGTGCACTTGAAATGCATTCATCGCTGTCTTTAGAGGCATCAGCCAATGAAAGTATTACATATGCTTACTACATCAAGCATTATAATTTGAATATGACACTTGCTTTAACCGAAATATAGGCATGAAATTTGTAAGATTCGTCTTACTATAAATTCAGATCACACACACACACACACACACATATATATATATATATATATATATATATATATATATATATATATATATATATATATATATATATATATATATATATATATATATATATATATATATATGTATATATATATATATATATATATATATATATATATATATATATATATGTATATATATGGTCAGTGGTACACTTAATAATTCAAATTTCTATAGTTTCAAATCGTATTGGATATTTGAAATTTTGGGTATATTTTCAAAGTTTCAAACTTCGAAACCGTATTAGAAATTTGAAACTTTGGTTAAAGTTTCAAAGTTTCAAACTTCCATACTTTCAAATATCCAAATTTTCAAACTTCCAAACCGTGTTGGAAGTTTGAAACTTTGGTCAAAGTTTCAAAGTTTCAAAATTCCATACTTTCAAATATCCAAACTTTCAAACTTCCAAAACGTGTTGGAAGTTTGAAAGTTTGACATGGAACGTTTAATAATGTAAAATGTGAAACTTTCAAATATACGGTGATCGGGCTGCTGATAGAAGCTGCCTTAAGTTGCAAACACGACCCGCATTTCTTCATTGTTATTATTTATCATCAAGACGCTGTTCTCATTAAGGCTATCAAATACGCATTTCTTAATTTCCTATATCTTCAAATATTGCAATTATGGATATTGATTATGCTTAAACTGTCATTGACGCTAATGAACATGAAAAGTGGAGCGACCCAATTGTCTATTCTATTATTAGAAACGGCAGCTTCTAAAATGCGGAACCGGAATGTATGTAAAACTCGTGCCCATATGATGGACAATGAGTGAAGGAGGGAACAATGAAATTTATTATCAAGACCGTCTTTTTGGGAGGGTAAATAGAACTTGTTCCCGACTTAACCGACCATTCCAGTGGATGAATATCGATCAATATACATTATATATCTACCTTTCTGCCTGTCTGTCTGTATTACTGTCTATCTGTATATATATCTACTATCTATCAATCTATCTATCTTTTTATGTGTGAGAGCCTTAGATAAATAAAAGAAAATTCTTTGTCTAATGTAAGAGCATCCAGACACACACACACATAATTGTATGTATGTGTGTGTGTGCGTATGTGTGCGTATATAGATAGGTAGATAGAGAAATACGGAAAGACAGCTAGGCAGATGTGATTATATACTTCATTGATTCCATCATAACGTAGTTTATGAACCAATTCATGAACGCACACACACGCATGCATGCATGCCCGCGCACAGTCATTTATATATACATACATACATACATACATACATACATATATGTCTATGTGTGTGTGTGTTTGGATGCTCTCACTTTAGATGAAGAACCACATTTTATTTATATAAGGCTCTCACACATGAATAGATAGAAAGATTGATTGCTAGATAGTAGATAGATATATAGATAGACAGAAATACAGACAGACAGGTTAGATAGATGATATATATTGATAGATACCTATTCACTAGAGTGGTCGGGTAAGTCGGGAACAAATAAAGTTTTTTATCCTGCCTATGGGTTAGTCTGGAACAAATAAAGTTCTATTTACCCTCCCCAAAAGAAGGTCTTGAAATTAAAGTTCTTTATTTGCTCTTTCACACTTGGTCCATCATATCGACACGAGTTTTACATACTTCCAGTTCCGCATTTTAGAAGCTGCCGTTCTAATAATATATTAGACAAGTAGGTCACTCCACCATTCATGCTGCTTTGCGAAAATTATCCTTTTTTCTTATAATTGGCAATTTCCTTTGAAAAGTAACATTTGATATTGTTTTGATATTATTGATATTATACAATGTATAATATATCAACATAACATTGTAACAGAACTACTTGCGTACCGCTAGGAAAGGTTTGGAAATTTGATTTATTAAGTGTGCCACTCTGCGGCTTTTCTAAACATGCAATAGTATAAATGTGTAAAGACTTTTGGAAGTTTGAAAGTATGGAAATACGGCTGTAATCTCATATATTCAAACCCCTTTGAAAGTACGGGAGTTTGGATATATGGAAGTTTGAAAGTTTGAAAACACAGATATTTGAAAATTTGAATATTTGAAAGTTTGAATTATTAAGCGTACCACGGTCAGTGGTACGCTTAATAATTCAAATTTCTATAGTTTCAAATCGTATTGGATATTTGGAATTTTGGGTATATTTTCAAAGTTTCAAACTTCGAAACCGTATTAGAAATTTGAAACTTTGGTTAAAGTTTCAAAGTTTCAAACTTCCATACTTTCAAATATCCAAATTTTCAAACTTCCAAAACGTGTTGGAAGTTTGAAACATTGGTCAAAGTTTCAAAGTTTCAAAATTCCATACTTTCAAATATCCAAACTTTCAAACTTCCAAAACGTGTTGGAAGTTTGAAAGTTTGACATGGAACGTTTAATAATGTAAAATGTGAAACTTTCAAATATACGGTGATCGGGCTGCTAATAGAAGCTGCTTTAAGTTGCAAACACGACCCGCATTTCTTCATTGTTATTATTTATCATCAAGACGCTGTTCTCATTAAGGCTATCAAATACGCATTTCTTAATTTCCTATATCTTCAAATATTGCAATTATGGATATTGATTATGCTTAAACTGTCATTGACGCTAACGAACATGAAAAGTGGAGCGACACAATTGTCTATTCTATTATTAGAAACGGCAGCTTCTAAAATGCGGAACCGGAATGTATGTAAAACTCGTGCCCATATGATGGGCCATGAGTGAAGGAGGGAACAATGAAATTTATTTTCAAGACCGTCTTTTTGGGAGGGTAAATAGAACTTGTTCCCGACTTAACCGACCATTCCAGTCGATCAATATACATTATATATCTACCTTTATGTCTGTCTGTCTGTATTACTGTATATCTGTATATATATCTACTATCTATCAATCTATCTATCTTTTTATGTGTGAGAGCCTTAGATATATATAAAAAAATCTTTGTCTAATGTGAGAGCATCCAAACACACACACATAAATGTATGTATGTGTGTGTGTGCGTATGTGTGCGTATATATATAGGTAGATAGAGAAATACGGAAAGACAGCTAGGCAGATGTGAATATATACTTCATTGATTCCATCATAACGTAGTTTATGAACCAATTCATGAACGCACACACACGCATGCATGCATGCCCGCGCACAGTCATTTATATACCACCCTCCCCCTCCCCCACCCCACGCCCCACGCACATAAGATCTAACTAATACATTCCCGCATACTCTAGGGGGAGGAAAATAACACTGTTTTACCGGTAGGGTAAATAAAACTTTATTTCTTCCAGACCACTCCAGAGGAAGGGTAGATAAAACACATACGCACGCACACACATACATACATATATGTCTATGTGTGTGTGTTTGGATGCTCTCACTTTAGATGAAGAACCACATTTTATTTATATAAGGCTCTCACACATGAATAGATAGAAAGATTGATTGCTAGATAGTAGATAGATATATAGATAGACAGAAATACAGACAGACAGGTTAGATAGATGATATACATTGATAGATACCTATTCACTAGAGTGGTCGGGTAAGTCGGGAACAAATAAAGTTTTTTTATCCTGCCTATAGGTTAGTCGGGAACAAATAAAGTTCTATTTACACTCCCCAAAAGAAGGTCTTGAAATTAAAGTTTTTTATTTGCTCTTTCACACTTGGTCCATCATATCGACACGAGTTTTACATAATTCCAGTTCCGCATTTTAGAAGCTGCCGTTCTAATAATAGATTAGACAAGTAGGTCACTCTACCATTCTTTCCGCTTTGCGAAAATTATCCTTTTTTCTTATAATTGGCAATTTCCTTTGAAAAGTAACATTTGATATTGTTTTGATATTATTGATATTATACA
This sequence comes from Maea johnstoni, assembly GCA_963942565.1. NCBI lineage: Eukaryota > Metazoa > Annelida > Polychaeta > Spionida > Magelonidae > Maea > Maea johnstoni. The sequence continues at coordinate 15,518,578 of OZ012691.1, read as the reverse complement.
ATGTATAATATATCAACATAACATTGTAACAGAACTACTTGCGTACCGCTAGGAAAGGTTTGGAAATTTGATTTATTAAGTGTGCCACTCTGCGGCTTTTCTAAACATGCAATAGTATAAATGTGTAAAGACTTTTGGAAGGTTGAAAGTATGGAAATACGGCTGTAATCTCATATATTCAAACCCGTTTGAAAGAACGGAAGTTTGGATATATGGAAGTTTGAAAGTTTGAAAATACAGATATTTGAAAATTTGAATATTTGAAAGTTTGAATTATTAAGCGTACCACGGACCTACCACGGACCATATATATATATATATATATATATATATATATATATATACATGTATATATATATATATATATATATATATATATATGTATATATATATATAATCTTTCACGCCACTTCGCTACTAGGCATAAAAATACGAGGAACATTTATTCTGTTAGTAAATATTTGAACTTAATCTGTGCACATGTCAATAGTAAGAACTCGTTGTGTATTTGCAGCCAGTCAGTATAAACCTACCTTGGGTGGCGAAGTTTGTAAGTTCGATCTTATCATGAGTGTGGTCCTCAAGATGGCCGATCCTGGCGTCCAGTTCCTTCAGTACATCCTTTTGGCCATTCATCTCAAATTCTGAAAATATTCCATATAGTACATTTCATTCTGACAACAGTGAAACTGTTTCAAGTAAATATTCTTCTTTAGTAATGGATTAGGATTTGAAAATCTGTACTTTGTTACATCCGAAAGTACTTTTTATCTTTATGAGAGGAAACACTTTTTGTCTCGATGGACGTGTGGTCAAAGGCGTTGCCATTGGCTGATAGCGATCTCTCACCATATCGTGGGTTCGAATCCCGTTCGAGGCATGTGGGAAAGTTGCCAGTGACATGGGGTTAGGCGGTATTTTTCATCGTGTACCCCGTGTTACTCATTTGGCCACAATTTAGCCGCAATATGGCAGAAGTGATGAAAAATCGAAATTCCAAATTCTATCTTCATATGATTTCCGACAAATTTACTATCTATAAAATACCCTTTTAACTTACGGTGAACATATTCGACCTTGGCTATCAACTGATTGAGATCCTTCAAAATATTCTCGTGGTCCTCTGAAACGTAGAGATGTGATAAGAATATTAACACCAGAATCAGTAAAATGTATACATCATCAATCATTGCCTAGACTACTTTATCGCAGATCCGAGTAGCCTACATTATTCAAATTTAACTATTATGCAAATTTGTTATTTGGATAACCATTTCGTCAATGCAATTTGTTTCATAGATTTCATGTTTATGGACTGTGCGATACATTGGGATAAAAATAATACTACACAAAATTATAAAGAAAGTGAATACAAAACGTTGGTTTCCATGCTAAAGCCTCTTTCGTCCAAAGCACGCGGATGCAAAGAATTTTGCAAACCATCTAAACCCTGTCATGTTGGTATTCATTGGATAGCTCTTGCTGAGTAATCTCAGATGAGCACCCATGTGTCAGGTGGTTTTCAGTTATTTTTTAGCTTTTTTGCATACGTTTGTATTGGCAAAATTAGCCACCAGCAGCATAAGGGTTAACAGGAAATAGTCATGATATGTTTATCGGGTAACACATTGAAATGAACAGGAAAGACCTCTTACCTGGTGTAAGTGCAGTAGACAAGTGGTACATTTTCAGTAAATCGGCGTCCATCTTCAGAATTTGAGCCTGCAGATCCTTGATTGACACCTGTTCTCCTCTGATCATAGCTGAAAAAAACGATGACATTTTGAATACTTTGATGTCACTTTCCTCTGTTTCTAAATATGCTTCTCGAAGCTAAATATAATGAAGAAACAAACAGTATGGTATGGTGTTCATGGGTATTCTTCGAGCTAGCAGTAACTAGTCAACTACTTCATAGCTGTTGCTGTGAACTTATCAATTATTTCATAAGCTGTTAAGGACAACAGCCTGTCACTAAGGAGTGAGGAAAACATGACAATTAATTCATAGCCCTCGACAACCAGAATCAAGAATCTTCACGTGAGGTATAATAAAGATTAATAGTGCACGGGCTCTTATTTACACTTGCTGTTTATATTCACGTAATTCGCGCAGTAGTTTCTAAGCGACTATCACATCGATTTTATTCCGATTTTATTAAGAAATAAATGCTATCTCACGTGGAGTGTCATATATTGAAAAGGAACATCGTGATACGCTTAATTTACTGACCGCTGACCAATCGAGTGAGATTTCGCGAACAAAAAGTCACGCAATTATATAAATGGTCAAATACAATAGGTCAAATGGTTCTTAATTTGGCTGAAACGGTATTGAATAAGTACTGTTGTCCATCAGTTTGATAGAAGTTGAACATTATATGAATTGTTAAAAATTCAGTTCTATATTGATCATTTCTTACCTGTAAGAATGGCCAACCAATCCGATACACGAGTGAAACAAAACTCCAATGATCTGTAGGCTGAAATTTGAGAATAGGAAAATAAAAACATTTGGAAATGTATAAATCTCAAATTATATAAGGTGTGCATATACCATGGACTCAACTTATGAAAATCCAATCAGGCTTTATCTTACCTCAAATCTCATTTGTTGTTCTATTTTACTAGTAGATTTATATTTTTGCAACTAAACAAAAGAGGTGTTTATGTTTTTATTTTTTGTTTGAATAAGTCTTATGTTGGTGGTAATTATTATTCTTATGCTGATAACAAATACGATTAATTTATATCGTATCGTACTTAAATATTCTGCAGTATATAATGATGAAATTATGACAACATTAATGAATGAGTACGAACATACCTTAATTTGATATGAATAATAATTGAATTTTCATTCGAAAATCTAGGCAATTTCGCCCAAACATTGTTAGGTTAAGTAACAAGTCCCTCTTAGTAACAAGTCCCTGCACGATGTGAATTCAAGTGTAGTTTAAAATTAAGTAGTCTTTTCCATATGCCTCATCTCTCAAAAAGTACCTACCTATCTGATCAATGTTATTGTTGAATAGAGTCTTTTGCACCTGGGCTTTGAGAGTGCTGAGTTTTCCCAGGTAGTTCTCTATTTGATTGATTTCAGCAACTTTCATTTCTGAAATAAAGAGAAAAATGAGGATTCACATTGAAATTCGTCGCATTAAGCTTAAAAGTTAAATTAAAAGGTAACATGTACATCTGAAAAAACAGGTGGACCAATTAGATCTCCATACACACACATATATACATGTATATATATATATATATATATATATATATATATATATATATATATATATATATATATATATATATATATATATATATATATATATATATATATATATATATATATATATATATATATATATATATATATATATATATATATATATATATATGTATATATATATATGTATATATAGATATAGGTATATAGATATAGATATATAGATATATAGATATATAGATATATGCATATGTATATGTATGTATGTATATATATGTATATATATATATATATATATATATATATATATATATATATATATATATATATATATATATATATATATATATATTCATATATATAATTATATATATATATATATATATATATATATATATATATATATATATATATATATATATATATATATATATATATATATATATATATATATATATATATATATATATATATATATATATATATACATATATGTATATAGATATAAAGATATATGCATATGTATATGTATGTATGTATATATATATATATATATATATATATATATATATATATATATATATATATATATATATATATATATATATATATATATGTATGTATGTATGTATGTATGTATGTATGTATATATATATATATATATATATATATATATATATATATATATATATATATATATATATATATATATATATATATATATATATATATATATATATATATATATATATATATATATATATATATATATATATATATATATATATATATATATATATATATATATATATATATATATATATATATATACAATCGATTTTTTATGGACAAAAGCACCATCACACTTTAATTTCCACTTTTAAAACCTAACAGGGGATACAGTATTCAGGTTGTGGGAATAGTGTTCATGTATCAACGGGTGGATCATTTCCCGCAGGATCATTATAGGAAAAAAAATTGTCAGTTAAAATGACAACTTTTACACAATTAAGGAAGTTCGTTCATTATAACCCACAAAGCTAATTCTCAATGGTAAACTTTTGAAATCGCAATTATGGTTTTTAAATCGATCATGACACGAGATGAAATTACAAAATAGCAAAGTTTATCACTTATAATGTATGAACTTACTGTAGAGGTTGGTTGTAGAAACTTCTAGACGTCGGAGATTTTTGAACATGTTTGTGAATTCAGCTGGAAACAAGAAAACAAACGAAAATAAGACAGTGCGTATGTATATACCACAACCCCATTCAAATAATTTGAGATTTAACGCTTATTCCAAAATAAGTTTATTCTTCGAGTAGGCAGTCCAAATCTAAATTGCGCAATCATAAAATTCCTTTCCAACCATTGCAATTATTGCCAATGGATGATGAAATGTGTGAGCCTCTGTAATTATTAACTTTTAAAGGAATTTGTTTCAATTCCGATCAGAGTCTAGTACGCCAGTAGGCCTTATCAGAAGACTGTTTGCTTTGAGGCACAACTACTCTGGCTATCGAGATATGCCAGCTCCTTCTCCCCTTTTTATTACTCCTCTCAGTTTCAAAGATGCCATACATTTAGTTGAATAATATTTCAGGTAATTATATTCATTCATCTCTATTAATAACTTCATGAAGTGGGTAAGTGTACTACTAACCTGATTTTTGGGATGTCATCAAGAAATTACATTTGTTGCCATCGGTCCCTTTTTTCACCACATCCTAAAAGAAAACAGCACAACGGTCAGTATTATGTTAGTTATCAGAAAGGCCGATAGGTGGTGTTAGCAAACAGATGCTATTAGTGTTCTGGAGAATACAACACGATACTAACAATACAATACAATACAATACAATGCTCCAACTAATGAGTCATGTTTAAAGATCAATGTCAATGTTCTCTAGTTTTAAAGGTGTTTTTCCGCAAATGAAATTCTTAAAACTTAAAAAGTTGATGATAACCAGAAGGGGTTTCCAAATTCTTCAAAATTGTAGTTAATCATTGGGCCTTAATTCCGATTCAGAATATTAAGAACGTATGTAGTAGGTTTTTACTGAATTACATTTGGTATGATAAGTTGAACTCATCGATAGTTTTTTGAGCGAGTGTAATGTAAACCATTCTTCCCCGAAGAAGCCCATCTTAACCCTTTCAATGCTGAGGCTACTTTCGTCTAAAGGACAATATAGTTTTGGAAAACCATCTTAACCATGTCATGTTGATATTCATTGGATAGCTCTCGCTGTGAACTCTCAGTTGAGTATCTTTGTGCCAAGGTTTCAGTCATTTTTTCATGTTTTTTTTTGCATCATTTCGCCTTGGCCAAATTAGCCATCAGCCGCATAAGGGTTAAAGGCCCTAGCTATCTTAATGACATCTATTTGATAAGAACAATCCTGTAGGAAACATTTTGATGGAAAGTATAAATCTTTCAGGGAGTTCTCTGAGAATGTCCGAAAATGATTACTTTTTTAACGTTAATTAAAAACATTATAGTTTCTATGCGGCATTTTTCTGAAACTCACGCATGCAAATATCCTGATATACAAAGCAATATCTTGTGAGATATTTGACTACTGATAAAAAAGTTGTTTCCATTGGATTTAGCAATTTATCTTCAAATATTTTCAAACACTCTTCTTTCAACGAGTTGTATATGTGTAAAAATGACTCCAAATGCCAAATGGTCATTTCCTGAACTTCTCAAATTCAAGTGAAAAGTGAATTTTACCAATTAATGCTCGCAGTAGCCAAATCAGATTGAGAATTTAAGTGAAATCTTTAAGGCAAAAGCAGAGTTAGAAAAATATTTGAAGGAGAATTTTATATAAATAAATACATATAAGATCATACTATTACCACCGATTTTCATTTGAATATTTTCTGAAATCATTTGTAATTTCTATTTTATAAGAGTATCATAAGCAAGATAAAAATGGATTAAAAAGGGGAAATAATTCTTACTAAAACTTCGGCAGATCCCAACGTGATGCCCAGCACCAGAATCGTCACTATCGTCAACTTCATCGTCACTTTCTCAGCTTTCCTCTTTTTCGTCTGAAAAGTACTGTTGTTGTTCTACTGTTCACGTTACGGCGACCACGGCAGCGAATGTTATATACTCGCCATGGGTCCTTGGTTTATAGGTTCAGTGGGGCGGAAGGGCGAGTGGACCGAAATAGAATCGGGTCCATACCAGCGTCCGGCTACCCCGGACCGGTCATGTCGGTGTACAACCCGTTCAGAAACAGGTACCCTTGAAGTTAGAGAATTCTATCCAGAGATGGGTTTAATTAGTAGCTGATCTGGTAAAACTGGTGCTAGTTTTACACACTCGACCAGCTGCTCTGTCGCACACATATCTTTCCGAAAAAAAACTATACCTACTTATACCATTAAATGATTCTATTTATGAATACCATATAACGAATGGTTCTGACTATCGCCAAATTCTGTATGATATAGCAAATATATAGAATAGGAATAAGTTGCCTCTGCCGTTATCATACTGAATAAACAGGTTTTCTGGAACCTACCTTTTCAACTTTCTATACTTGGTAGTCCTGAACTTAGACAATTAGAACAGTCCAGAACCAGAAGCAAAGTGTATATTTGTAAGCATTCCAGTGCGCTGACTCTGAGTAGTAGTAGTAGTAGTAGTAGTAGTAGTAGTAGTAGTAGTAGTAGTAGTAGTAGTAGTAGTAGTAGTAGTAGTAGTAGTAGCTGTGCTCGGTTTAATCAAAATCCATCGATGGTCATAAGTTTTTATATTTCATATGATATGCTATTTCCAGGATTCTTTTTAAAAGGGGTGTGTCATACGTACACGTTATACGTATCGCCACGAGGTCCTCGACTTGATCCTTATCTAACCACCTGAATTGATGAATTGACACTTGAATATTATAGTAGTAGTAGTAGTAGTAGTAGTAGTGGTAGTGGTAGTAGTAGTAGTAGTAGTAGTAGCAGTAGCAGTTGCAGCAGCAGCAGCAGCAGCAGCAGTAGTAGTAGTAGTAGTAGCAGTAGCAGTTGCAGCAGTAGTAGTAGTAGTAGTAGTCGTAGTAGTAGTAGTAGTAGTAGTAGTAGTAGTAGTAGTAGTAGTAGTAGCAGTTGCAGCAGCAGCAGCAGCAGCAGCAGCAGCAGTAGTAGTAGTAGTAAGTAGTAGTAGTAGTAGTAGTAGTAGTAGTAGTAGTAGTAGTAGTAGATAAAACAAGATATCCATGCATTTAGCGTTGCGATCAGTTTTAGTAGTTTGTTTGTAGAAAACAACGTTAATAGTTGTTTTCTGCATTATAAGTATTGACAGGCCGACCGCTGATTAATCCCTATCAATAAGGGAATTGAATAGTTGCAGGGGGAGAGTTAGAAATGGTGGTGCGGTCTGAGCTGCAGTGTGTATCTTTATTGACCATGTCGATGAAACATGAAACATACATCTCGTACGAAAATAATTGTTTATATAAACAGAATATTAAAAGAAAACAAAAGTATATTACATCGCGCAACTAAAGAATAGCCTCAGACGGCATTAGTTTCACAATACATTGTATAGACGAGAAATTGTAAGATTGAC
>OZ012691.1:15498268-15505768 GCA_963942565.1 Maea johnstoni | reverse complement strand
AATCAACGTTTGTTCGGTATATTTTTCTGATGGTACAATTAAACACCATTGATACACTTACTCTATTTTCCTTCCATATTTTGGAGTGTTTGGTAACCACATATATGTAAAACACGTCTTTATGTAAAACACGTCTTTAGGAAGAAATAGGCACATGAAAATGTAATGAATTATAAAGGGCTTAATATACAGCAATCGGATTTAAACTATTCACATTGGAACTCATTTATGGCCTAATTTTTCCTTCGTATTCCGTGTCTGTTGATTACCACATATATCAAACCAAAAACCTCTGCAGAAATTTAAAAAAAACAAAAAACAAAACAAGTAAGATTATATAAAGTGTAAAGTGGATCATCCAAAGCGATCTGAGTTAACCCAATCACATCTGTATTGTATGTTTAACATAGACATACAAGTCTAGATAACAACGAAAATTATGAAATATTTTATAAAAATATAACAGGAAATATTCTATACTCTCTAATTCAACAGTTCCTTTTTAGATATATTCTTTTAGAAATTGAATCAATATAGTGAATTGCCTCAAAACTATTCATCACTCAAGATGCAATATTTGTATGAAAGATACTATGCTATAACTCCAATTCCTCACAAATATCCAATAAGATAATTAGCATGAAAATGTAGTTTTTAAAGCTGTATAGCTATTTCATCTATATAATGCATGATATTAACAATATTTGGGATCCAAAAATTGAACCACTATGATAAGCGCTGAATAGGTTGATGACTATCCATTTTGAATGATATTTAAAGACATACCTCCTTTCAGATGTTTTTCAAGTGTATCCAATTTAACTTGAAGTGCCTTCACTGCAACTTCCTCCTCGTGGATATTCCCTGAAAACATCAAAATCCATGCAAGTCTATGCAAGTAGCAGTACTAACAGTAGTAGTAGTAGTAGTAGTAGTAGTAGTAGTAGTAGTAGTAGTAGTAGTAGTGGTAGTAGTATAAGTAGAGGTAGAAGTAGTGGTAGTAGCAGTAGCAGAAGCAGAAACAGCAGCAGCAGCAGCAGCAGTAGTAGTAGTAGAAATAGTAGTAGTAGTAGTAGTAGTAGTAGCAGCAGCAGCAGAAGCAGTAATATTAGTAGTAGCGGCAAAATATGTGGACGAAGATGAAGAGAAGAGGAAAATGCATCAGCAGAAATAGAAGCTTGTAGTAGGACCGTGATTTTAAAATAGTATCATCTATCAACCTGTCTCTCATTATTTTCCATTAAAGGGCAAATGCACCATAAGAATGATTTAGGTTCAAAATGTGCGTATACATGTCACATCCCAAAACCTGTCCTCCCCAGCACTACTCAGTTATGGCTCACAGAAGTGAGCAACTAACAGGCCAGAGACAGCCACATGGGGGCATCCATTACTTCCCATGATGCACTCTGCTTTTTAGCACCAGCTGTGCCATAAGTGCTTAAGAGATAGCAGTAATAGGGAAGCCTGGCCCTTCTTTCTTGCTAATTTTTATTCCTGGTTCATCCCTGATCACAATTTTTGGAACCAAATAAAACTTGTATAAGCACATTTTGAACCTAAATCATTCTGATGGTGCATTTGCCCTTTAACAACACAAATACAATAATCACCGTCTTTGCCATCATTCCTATTATTTTCAGTATCATATTGATATTGAGGCATGATAACAAAATACTACCAGTATGACACTTAATTGCCCCATAGTCCATTCCATTTCTTTGACTCACCTTTGACAAAATTAACCTTGTCTATGATGGCCTTGAAGTTCTGTGCTACAGGTCTGTAATCTGAAAATAAAATAGTCACAGTCACATCTAAGCAACAGCATATACCACTCATTCAGACAACAATCTGCTGCATTCATGTGGGTAAATATATCTTTACAGGTAGGTGTGACCTTTAAGTAGGTTAATCCCAAAAAGAGTGAAATTATTTACTTTAGTGCCAAAAACTCCATTTCAATTCACTTGCGGTAACCTTGAACTTAGGGTGGTCACAAAGTACCGTTATCTTGGTTTATGGTTTAATGAACACCTAGACTTCAAGGTTACAGCTTCAGAGGTGGCTAAATCTGCTCATCAAGCACTTGGCCTTCTCATCTCAAAGTTTAAGCTCTGTGGAGGGATGCCTTTTGACTGTTTTACTACCCTATATGAATCTTTAGTATTGCCCATCATTTCCTATGGTGCTGCTATATGGGGAACCTCTGAATTCAATTGCATCAATTCTGTACACAATCGAGCATGCAGGTACTTTTTAGGAGTTGGTAAATACACCCCAAATGCTGCAGTAAGGGGTGATATGGGATGGAAGACCCCATTACACCACCAATGGCTGTGTGTGACGAGAATGTGGTGCAGACTAAGTGTTCTGCCAAATGAGCGTTTGACCAGAAGAGTGTTTCCGTGGGCAAATAACCAAGCTCTGAAATAAATGAAATAAGAAAAACTGGGCTTTTAATTTGAGGAAATTCTTTATTTCAAACCAATCACATCATTTGGCCAATGTTGAGCACCTCTACCTGGCGGAAATGGTAATTACTAATGTAGATTCAATTCTGTGGGAGGCCGAGAAGGTTAAATGGCTCACTTCAATAAATCGTGAGGAAGCTCAGCATGGTGTGGGTAAAAACAAACTGAGGTCTTACAATACCTTTAAACAACTTTTGAAGCCGAAACCTATGTTTAATAGAGCTAATTTACCCAGAGCACAACGTAGGGCTCTAGCCCAATTTAGAGCTGGGGTTGCACCTCTGGCACTAGAAACAGGCCGCTATCAGGGCTTACCAGTGCGTGAAAGGATTTGTTTTCACTGCAAGTCGCTTAATAGAGAAACTGTTGAAGATGAAAAACATGTCATTCTTACCTGCCCTCTTTATAATGCACAGCGAGCAACTCTATTTACAAGACTAGAGGAGTCAATCCAAGGGTTTTCTTACATATCAGAGGAGCAGAAATTCAAAACAATACTAAGTGATGGTAATAATGTCAAGCAATGTGCCAGCTTTCTTAAAACCATCCTCGAGATTAGAAGATCTGAATTGATGAAACCACAGGGACACTGAATGTGTCTTATAAACTTTTAAAAGATTTTAAAATGCATCTATGTTTTAACATCTTTGTGTGATATGTACTATTAACTTGCTTTAATGTCTCTCATAACTCTTTTGAGAGTGGTCAGTATATTGAACGGGCATGTTTTTATCTGTCTGTAATATGTTTATCCATACTGAGTGAGACTTTTATTAAAGATTTTATTATTATTATTATTAGTGTACTTGAAAATGGACCTAATCATTTGTCCCAGGTCCATTTTTATCATTCATTAAACAACATTTGGTAGTTTCCCACATTCGATAAGTTTTGGTTAGCTTCAGAGAATCAGCACTTATCTATTAGGACTCAACACAAATATTTATTGCACTATTGACTACCTTTATTAAATGAATTTCAGTACTTTATGAATTATGAATAGGGAGAGAAATACATAGGTATCATTATATTTGAAAACTGCACTAAGGATTCTAAAACGTGATTCATAACATTGTTGATGGGCATATCTACAAAAAGTTACCTTCAGAAACGAATCATGCTAATAACTTACCATTTGAAAAGATAATGTCTTCCATAACACGCCGAGCATCATCTAATATGGTTCTGCCATCCTCTGGAAGCAAACCGTATGAAACTCCAGTTAATTTAGTCTAATGCAATTTCATACAATGAGATGCATTTGTTTGGTGGTATATGTACCAGTATGTGTTTGTTTATGTGTGTTGTTAAGAATTTTTAAAAACATGCGTTTTGCAGAGATTAAAAAATATATTCTAATGCTTACTGTGTTACTGGTATTATGAATGGTACAGTGGCGACAGTTAATTCTTTACTTATTATCTATTACATATATACGTAGAAGTCTGCAGTGCACAGAAATATATGTCTCTAGAACTTCTATTGAATTTGATTAGTGATAGAAATGCATATTTCTATCATTACCCCTTCCAATGCTGAAGCTACTTGTGTCCAAAGCACAGGGACGCAGAGACTTTTAAAAATTCATCTAAATCCTGTCATGTTGGTACCGGTATTCATTGGATAGCTCTCGCCGAGTACTCTCAGATGAGTACCCACTTGTCAGGGTTTCAGTCTTTTACTTTTTTTAAGGTTTTTTGCATCACTTTGTATTGGCCAAATTAGCCACCACCAGCATAAGGGTAAAATCTAACGCAAATGCACTGATTGGGAACATAACAATCGGCTATTAAAGGAGTGGTATAATATTGTTGCAGTGCATGAATAAAAGTTATCCCTAAAAAGATCATGGCAATAACTCACCATGTTCCAAATCCATGTGTCTGACAATACCACGAACGTCATCTAGTATAGATTTCCCATCACCTGTAAACCAAATGTACACATTTCAAGTCAGTTAAATTACATTGTATCCTGATACTATTAATAAAAGTACAAAGTGTATCGTATCCTGATAATACTATAAAAAGTGCAAAATTAATAAATAAAAGTTTTCGTCCATTCCGCTGTATATTGAAAATCACACATAAAACAAAAACATTACATTTGTAAGATATTGATATATCAACAGTGAGCATATAACTTCAAATGTACTTTTTGGTGGAAACATATTGATTGATAGATTCAATTACATGAAAACAAGCAACGAAATTACTATCACAAAGAAAATCAGTACCACGAATTCGTTATCATATATAGCTATTTCATTCATGTGATATTGGAAATTCAATATATGCACAACTATGATATATAGCTATATGTGCCGGTGATGATTCGTTTTGAACTATATCTAGTAAGACTCACCTCCGTTCACATGTTTCTCAAGTTCACCCAGTTTGGATTGAAGCGCATCAACTTCAGTCTGTTCCCCATCGATATTTTCTGCAAATTATAAAGTAAACTAGTTCAATAAAAAATGATGAATAAGCGAAATCTACCTTTAAGTAGTAGTAGTAGTAGTAGTAGTAGTAGTAGTAGTAGTAGTAGTAGTAGAAGTAGTAGTAGTAGTAGTAGTAGTAGTAGTAGTAGTAGTAGTAGTAGCTGTAGTAGCTGTAGTAGTAGTAGTAGTAGTAGTAGTAGTAGTAGTAGTAGTAGTAGTAGAGGTATCAGCAGCAGCAGTAGTAGTAGTAGCATGATTAGTAGTATACGTAGAAGAAGAAGAAGAAGAAGCAGTAGAAGAAGAAGAAGCGACTGAAATACTAGTAATAGAAGTTTGAAGTAAGAATGCCATTAAATCTATGAAGTACTTCCATTGTTGTGATTTTTTCATCGTCCCCGTTATATATAAAATCATCCTGATAACAAAATATTATAAATGAACATTTACGATGTGACTCATGATAGTGCCTTAGGGGCTTACTTTTAAAGAAAAAATGCGCGTACCTTTGACCTTGTCTATGATGTCCTTGAAGTTCTTTGCAATCAGTTTGTAATCTGAAAAAGATAAACATAAAGATAGAACCAACAACGTATACTCTGATTTCGAGGCGTGTGAGAAAGGTGCCAGTGACTTGGGGTTAGGCGATAGTTTTCGCCGGGTATTGGCGTGTCCTCCTCTCCCTAACAATGGATAGTCACGACATAGCCACAGCAAAACACAACTAGTGACGATGATCGAAAATTTACGAATTTCCAGATCTTTATATCAAATCACGACAGAATCAAAATCATTTTGACAGGAATGCATATATGCGTTTCTACAAAATTTACCTTTACACAAAAAGCGTAGAAAAATCTCACCATGAGCAGGGTTGATTCGACGAGCATCATCTAAGATGGATTTTCCTTGATCTGGAAAGACATAGTACACGTTTAAGTCAATGTTACTGTCATCTTTGCTTTGTTGGCTGTACTAAAAAGTGCAACATTGCCACTGCTATTCTACAACATTACTACAGCCGGCATGTGTTGGAAATCAAAACCAAAACAGGATGTACCCAGTAAGGAATAGTATACAATGCAAAGGGGGTGGTTATGACTTTAAAGTGGCACATTCTTTGGCATGCATCTGGGGGAAATATTGTTTGATATAACCACCAGCATCTATACATTTACACAATACACAGTACTTGGGAGAAGCAGGTTCGATCACTCGTGGTTGGAAAGAGAAGGAATCTCGTACTCGTGATTGATTCTGTGTCTTGACACAATACCACTCACTCGTGTCGACATCTAATTCCTGCACTAAATGCCTGGGCATCAAACGACCGAACGAGTGGTAATACACGACCGCACGCCTAAATGCCATCCAGTTTCCTGGACATGGATGCATGGATTACCTCACAACTGAACGTAGCTTTGATTTGCAAGCTGCGAAGGGGGTCATTGATATGATAAGCTTAGTATTTTGACATGTTATCCATAGACGTTTGTCCAATCAGGCACTGGCGGACGTCCGGTCGACTAGTGCAGGAATTAAATGTCTGTACTGTATCTTCTTTTACCATACACGGGTGATGGAACTAAAAAAAACATCGTTTGTAATGACTCACCATGAGCAGAAATAAGGTGTTCCACAATATCACGAGCATCGTCTAATATGGACTTGCCGTCATCTGGAAACGAACATGTGTATCTGATTCATAGTCACAGAAACCACAACCAGCCTGACAAAGTTGGGTTTAAAACAACACATCCAAAACTAATTAAAAGCAGGGAGTAAAAATAATTCCTGTTAAAATGTATCTATCCTTCTCTGCTCACATACACACACATACATGCATACATACCTACCTACAGACAAATACACACACACACACTCACACACACACACACACACACACACACACACACATATATATATATAAATATATATATATATATATATATATATATATATATATATATATATATATATATATATATATATATATATATATATATATATATATATATATATATATATATATATATATATATATATATATATATATATATATATATAGATAGATAGATAGATAGATAGATAGATAGATAGATAGATAGATAGATATAGCTATAGATATATGTGTATTATCATTTAGATTACTCATTTTGATATAAGTAACATTAGAACTGCAGATACATTTCTTAGCATTGATTATATGAGAATATCCTATGAAATAGAGAGAAAATAATAATAATAATAATATATAGCTCTTTCAGTAATGTTCGTTATTTTGAAAAGCCGACATTTATGCTACACAATGATGGCTGATAACAAATCACCTCAAACATATCTAAACAAACTCACCTCCTTTCAGATATTTTTCAAGTGCATTCAGTTTAGTTTGAAGCGACTTCACTACAGCTTCTTCCTCTTGGATATCCTCTGAAAATTGCACAGTAAATATTTCAGAAGAAAATATACAGTAGTAGTAGTAGTAGTAGTAGTAGTAGTAGTAGTAGTAGTAGTAGTAGTAGTAGTAGTAGTAGTAGTAGTAGTAGTAGTTGTTGTTGTTGTTGTTGTTGTTGTAGTAGTAGTAGT
>OZ012691.1:15493268-15495768 GCA_963942565.1 Maea johnstoni | reverse complement strand
TATTATTATTATTATTATTATTATTATTATTATTATTATTGTTATTATTATTATTATTATTGTTATTATTATTATTATTGTTATTATTATTATTATTATTATTATTATTATTATTATTATTATTATTATTATTATTATCATTATTATTATTATTATCACAATTATTATTATTATTATCATTATTATTATTATTTAATTTTTCTTGCCGCCAAGAGTAAGAATTTTCAATTTTGATTATAATGATCGATCAAAATATCATGACAGCTGAAACTTACGACTCTTGATATTTTGCGTATTCAGGCTACATTGGTAGTATGAAATAGGTGAATACTTACAGGCTGTTTTTTTATTTGAGTTTCCACACAAGGATTGTGGTAGTACTGCCATCTTTTCCTCCGTTTTCACTCCTTGGTCAGATACTTTGAAGCTTGCCCTCTAAGATATTTGGAAATAAAAAAAAGATTAGTCATACTGAAAAAAGAGCTATGCACAATTCTTGAAATATGACTATATGAATTCAAGGCGTTCTTCTAATGTAAGTAATACATTTTAGGTGCTGTTTAGATGCATGAACGGTTGGTTTAGCAGTTAATGGCCTAACATGTCAACGTATTGAATTTGGTTAATAATAATAATTGCCATTATGAATGTTATGATGATGATGATGATGATGTTGATGACGACGACGACAATAATAGTAATAATAATAATAATAATAATAATAATAATAATAATAATAATAATAATAATAATAATAATAATAATAATAATAATAATAATAATAATAATGATAATATCAATAATAATAGTAATGATAATGATAATAATAATAATGATAATGATAATAATCATGATGATAATAATGATCTAGGTGTTACATGTAATTATATGTTAACATATTTCTTACCAAATCTCGAGCAAATACTTGAGTCACGCATATCACCAAGATTGTTGGCATGAACACATTTATAATCATCTTCCCCATGATTAATCTTAAAAATTGATAGCACAGTTAATATAACATATGTCTGGCGTCTTACAGTGTATCTAGTTATCCTTCAATATGATAGACAAGCATAAAGTTAGTCCCAAGTAACAACTCTCAGAAAGAACCCATACCACGATTAGCCCAAAAGCAAAAATAAGCTAATAATAGAACAGGGTTTGAAAACCTCTCGGGTAGCCAGCCGTGCGTTCACGCAACCCGCTCCAGCAGTACAGGTAGAACCCGTCCTCGCACGAACACTCGTTCGGTGTATCAACGTACCGCCACAGTGTAAAAATAACCAGGGATTTCAGGATTTACTGCGATATGACCCATACCAGTTGTCTGTCAAGTGGTGATTTTCTGAGAAGGTTTGTTTTATTCAAGGCAGTGATGGTTTGTTTGAAGCTCAGGTAAACCTGGACCAATTTGCAGATGTATATATATACATCCGGTATATATATATATATATATATATATATATATATATATATATATATATATATATATATATATATATATATATATATATATATATATATATATATATATATATATATATATATATATATATATATATATATATATATATATATATATATATATATATATATATATATATATATATATATATATATATATATATATATATATATATATATATATATATATATATAAATATATATACACACACACACACAGACACACACACACACACACACACACTGCAGTACCAGTATTACTCAATTCTACCCAGAAATGAAATGAATTTTAATGAAATTCAGTTTTTCTACCACGAAACCTAGTTACATAGCCCCAACAGGTTTTACGGCGCACCAGTCATTCCTAAGTCAATAACCATGTTTTAAGATCGCACTTACAATAAATGTTAAGCATTATTTTGATTACATTTTCCACAGTAGAACAACACTGAATGACATTTGGCCCCCAAGAGTAGGTTCTTGTATTGAGCTATATTGAAACAAAATGATGTATATCCCTCTAAGGCTATTCTCACTTTTGGAACACACACACTCAAATATGAGAGCTTTACATACCTTGTCTCTCAATGTATCACCTGTGTTTACACTACCCCTACCTATATCCAGTATCACCCTCAACTATAAATCTTAAGAGATACGGGTGTTCACTTTTAGATTTTAATATGTTCCTATTCTTGACACCACTGCCTGATTTCGAATACCGGCCTGGGCATGTGAGAAAGGGGCCAGTGACTCGGGGTTAGGCGGTGGTTCTGGCCGGGTACTCCAGTTTCCTCCAATATTTACAACTGACTAGTCACGAATTAGCAATAACTGGCATAAATGTCACGAAAAACGAAATTCCAAATTCCAATTTTTGAAATGAATGCGCTTTTTGGTATATCGTTCCTTATCTATCCCCCAATGAATAAAACAGGTTTCATATCTTTTACAACTAGTGCAGGATTTAGCCAAAATTGCGCCATATTGCCTGGACTATGATTGCTACCCGTTTCCACCTGTGGCCGAATTT
>OZ012691.1:15462343-15493068 GCA_963942565.1 Maea johnstoni | reverse complement strand
GATTTTACCAATTAGAACTTTTAGAATGAAGTTCTAAGATGTGGTGATATTCCCATTAAGGTTATAAGATAGATGTCATATATCCTTCTTTTTGTAATCATCATATAAACAGGATAGTGGTCTATAAAAATATTTGCTCAAATAGCATTTTCACTGGACAATCGTAAGTTATAAGAACACTCACCCTCAGACTCATTAATACTGTTTGCAGCACAGCGAATATTCTTTATTGTGGATTCCCGATCATCTGAAAGTTAACCAGATAAACATACTTAGGTCATAGCTTTGAGGAAGTGCTGGGCAACACAGTAATCATATTTGATGCATGTATAAAAACAAACCTCTCAGACTCTTTTCTTAAACGTTACAATAATAGAGACAGTTCAGTGAATTACACACACACACACACATATATATACATATATATATATATATATATATATATATATATATATATATATATATATATATATATATATATATATATATATATATATATATATATATATATATATATATAGTATATACACACACACACATATATATATATAAATATGTATACATATATATATATATATATATATATATATATATATATATATATATATATATATATATATATATATATATATATATATATATATATATATATGTATATGTATATATATATAAATAAATATATGTGTATATATATATATATATATATATATATATATATATATATATATATATATATATATATATATATATATATATATATATATATATATATATATATATATATATATATATATATATATATATATATATATATATATATATATACTGAGGTCATAGCTTTGAGGAAGTGCTGGGCAACACAGTAATCATATTTGATGCATGTATAAAAACAAACCTCTCAGACTCTTTTCTTAAACGTTACAATAATAGAGACAGTTCAGTGAATTACACACACACACACACACACACACACACACACATATACATACATATATATATATATATATATATATATATATATATATATATATATATATATATATATATATATATATATATATATATATATATATATATATACACACACACACATATATATATAAATATGTATATATATATATATATATATATATATATATATATATATGTATATGTATATATATATAAATAAATATATGTATATATATATATATATATATATATATATATATATATATATATATATATATATATATATATATATATATATATATATATATATATATATATATATATGTACATACATACATAAATACAGAGAGAGAGAGAGAGAGAGAGAGAGAGAGAGAGAGAGAGAGAGAGAGAGAGAGAGAGAGAGAGAGAGAGAGAGAGAGAGAGAGAGAGAGAGAGAGAGAGAGAGAGGGAGATTTGAATGTGAATGAACACAATCATATAGTTATATGATAAATACTCACCATAGGTCATGTTCAAATAATCTACCAAGCATTGATAAGAGATGCATTGGTCCTGTCTTGTTCTGGAGAACACAAATCACTAATATTAGTCACTGATCAATATATGTGTTTTGTACCCTATCTAAATCATCTTAGCTTCATAATTATTATGTATTTTTACTGACAGTATGACTTATGTAGTTCAAGAAAACTGCAAAACCATAATTTTATTTTCTGACCACGTTCTTTAAAGCATAGAAGATCATGAGAGTTCGATACTTATAAATGAAGGTTATTCTCTTAGTGAAGTATTTGCAATTTAAACAAAAAGGCATATTGGCCAAAACAAATCAGATAAACATCGAAATTTAGTTATCTGGAAAAATGTGCTTGGAATTCGATAATCCTTAATGTTCTGCCCTGTTAAGGTTGAATAGATGAAACAAGTTGTTTTTCTGGAAAACGGCAGAAAGAAATTTCTGAATAACAGGAATAACAGGATTATTTTTCAATTCTGCCGTTCACACCTGCACCATCGTACGAAGCGGAGTACCCGACGAAAAACACCTACTCACCCCAACTCATTGGCAACTTACTAACATGTCACGATGCTGATTTCGATTCGATTTTTCCTTGGGTAATTATCATCAAGCACGTATTAATCAAAGTTTAGTAGTATGAGATTGTAGAATAGTAGTAGTAGTGGGATGTTTATTTACTGTAATATCACACTTACAAAATCATACTTTCATCAATAGTGAAGTATATAAACAGTAGCATACAGGAATATACCAGAATATACCAGAAACACCAAAAATAGATAAACTCAAAATGTCAATTTATACATACTCCAACATGTATTTGACTCACATGGAGAAGTAATAACACAAATTCAACTAAAGTTGATATGAACTTAATTTGTTTTTATTTTCAACTTATTAAAGGGAAACTAAAGGCTCACATACATATCAGCTTATATGAAAGTAATACACTTCAAGAATAGGATGCTGTCCTCCTTTTTATCTCAGTGATCCCATGAGGGGAGAATTTTGCGTATTGCCACCAGCCTTTAAGTTTGAACAGATATATACAGTAAAATAAAAGATTTTTTTAAAATAGTTATAAATAAAGGTGTATTAGTATACACATATTTCCTAATGCAATACACACATAATTCGAGCCTGACGTGTATCTAAGCTCTATCATTTGTGTGCGATGCAGTAGGATTACAATTATTACAGTGGGTTGTCAAATCAGGTGTCTTTCAGTGATGTGTATAGTTAGGGTTCATTGTGGTCATCCCTACTTACCGCTCTCACCGTATTCATACAGTCTCTTAGAGAGGCGCTTAAGGTGAAGAAGCTGATCTCTGTTATCTGTTATGTCCGACATCTCAGGTGATGTTGTCACTGAAATGAGTTAAAATGTACTATCAATACGTGTAATTATTACTCTCAATATGTGTATTATGTACTATAGTTATCAATGTTCCAATTGTATTTAGATAAGTAAAGGCATTTGACCACAGAACGCAGATGGACTCTACTGCACGGTTAAACCCTAGTGTCGCTAAATGAATGTGCTTCGTTATGAAGTACCACATGTGGTCATATTGTGATCAACCCAATTATAAAGATATTACAATGAATCTTACAGTTGTTAATTTTGTTGATACAAAGGATTCGTATCATGTTGTAATTCAATGCTAAAGGTTAAAGGAATCCAAAGGAAAATCAACAATTACATTAAATGAAATAGAGAACTAGTGCATATAAAAGGATATTTACATTCTGATCTTGGCCTGGATTGGTTCATCCCGCCCATAACTTTATGACAGTTTATATTATGTCCCTGCAAATCAAAAGGACATGTTAATGCATTAAAGGCAAATGTTTAGGACAGGGACACTAACATTAAACCAGGTAGTTGCATTCGGTTAAACTCTCTTATCAATAGGACCTATAAGTAGACATTTTAATTGCTCTTAATATTTTTCAACCCATTAACGCGCATGCCCAGAATAGGGAATTGTTCCTAATGATACTAGTGGAGTGATCTTGTAGATATAATTTCGTCTTGTAAACTTCAAACTTCGTCATTATGAATTGTATGAATTTAAATAACTATGAATGCATTATCATATCTTGAAGCAAGTTAAAATGTGAGCGCCAAGTTTCTTTCACACGAAGACTCAATGTGTCAATGTATACTTTTTCAAGTAATGAAGTTCCGTCAAACTCTCTTATCATAGAGTTTTTGTTGTTTTTGTTGTTGCTATCAAATAGTTTAATGTTCAGTCCAGGGGCAATAATAAGGGTACACCAGGGTACAATTAATACACAATCACATAAGGTCCCTTGGATTTAAGTTATTTATCACTCACCCCCCCCCCCCCCGCTGATAATGATGATCATTAAAATAATTTACCCTGTTTTGGGGTGCCGATGATGTTAGCAGTTTTATTCCTGATGTGAGTGCTGTCATTGACGAGTACATGGTGATTTTATTATGGTTTCCCGTCGTTCGTCTTTTGGCCTTCCGATTCGGGCAGTTTTTACGTTGATGGTATGCCGGATTCCTCTGCAGTAGTAGAGGAAGGACCCCCCTTTGTCGCCTGTCACTTCACGATGACTCGAACTGGACTCACTCGGACCTTTGATTACTAAACGAGTTTGGCGACTCGAATTGTTCGTATAATAATGAAATTGATTAAAAGTTCTCATTTGACCTGTAGGTGCTGTGGTCGCAACTTGTCCTAGTACTGCACTACTGCTCTCGGACTATAAGTGATTTCTTCCCTGTCTCGTTTTACCAGCTCTAGAGAATCTATTTCCGAGTAGATATCTCTGGTTTAACTTGAAAGTGCCGTAGGTACAACTCCTCCCTTCCAAGTATTGGCACGAATGTTGATTCTATCTAAGTTGATGGAAAGCGTTCTGGCTTGAATTAGTACAGTAGTCCACTCCTCGTTAAACTTGATAGTGATTTAGAAACAACCAGTTCTACCTCATGGCAATATTGTCAGAGTGCCAGTCTCCTCCTCCAGTGAATTTTCTTTTATTATCCTCGGTTCAGTGGTCGTAAATTGATTACAATTCAGTATAATCCATTACCGGTGCTGAAAGCTTAGTAGTAGAGGACCGACCAGTTATTCACTGTTGACCGTCACCCAACCCGTTCTGCCAGCAACTTTTCTCACAGCGAACGGCATTCAACTCACGGGTCTTACGAGATCTGGCACAATTGCCATGGCCCCAATCGACTGTGACACCGTGTGACATATTGCAATTAACCCATTCACACTCGGAGTCCCACTAAAGAGTATCGTCTGCTACCTTCATACTTTTGAAAATAACTTGGAAATAAAGCAAAGGTTCGTTTGAAGGAGAGTTGTTGTTTGTCCTCTGATTAACATTTCTTCTTCAAATATTTAAACGAAATGCTTTTGTTGGAAAATACTAACAAAATTGTCAGGTCTGTTTTGGCCGCTTAAAGTGTGAAAGGGCTGACTGGTTATGTAAAGTTACGCAGCTACCAATCACGTCCAGTCGCCCTTACAGGATATACCTGTTCCACATACCAATCAGTTGCGTGCGCAAGGATAGATGTGTATCTTTGACCACTTTGACCCATTGGCCAAGGTGCGTGACCATCACGGTATGTTTCAGTGTCATGCCGTTTAGTAAGGTCACACTTACTTCAAAACCTACCTCTAAACTGGTACCTACCTCTCTGCAGTCAGTTATGTTATAGGCGTATTTTGCTATACATCATAAGATTTTGCTAATATTTTTCTTGTTACCTTATTATTAGTGCACTTAACTATCAAATCCCTTTGTTATACTGACTAATTTAGTACCTATCGTGTCCGTATGTTTCCATGACCCCTTCTATGTTCCTGTTTTTTTTTCTTGAAAAAGTCTGTATTTGTGTTTTTCATGTTTATTATACGGCCAATAAACAATGCAATACCAAAACACATTTGACTTCAACCAATCCATGTATGAAATCTGGGCTCATGATACATTGATATATATTTTAAGGTTAAAGCACAGATTCTCACAATTTCTGAAGGAAAATTTTGATTTCATAATTTGCAGTGAGCTAAATGCTCGGCTTCATAACCTGTTCAATTAATTGGTCAACAATTCTGCGTATCTTTCATTGTTGAAAATGGCCTAGTCAAATAGACAGAAAGAGCTCAACAGACTCAACGTACAGGGTCAACAGACATATTTGGTAATGCAACGCAATATCCAAATTTTCGAGTTCTGAAACATAGAGAATTGATCGTGGCGCATAGCATTTCTTGTGGGTGTCTGTCGTTACTAGTGATAGAAATATGTCGAGTAAGTTCTCTTTTTTGTCATACGCTCAGGTGTTATGTCAAGTATGTACACAATGTTAAATACCTAATTTTCGTGTTCACTTTACTTTAAATATATTTTTTAAATTTGATGAATTTTTGGTTTATTCATTGCCTGCCAGCTATGGCGATCGCATTCTAATACATATTATAGTATTCGTTGACTCGCATATGAGAAAACTTACAAAAATAAAGATGGTTAATGTGACCTCCGTTCTAATGCAATAGAACATCTAGGAGGATTTCCCTGAAAGAGCAAGAATAATTAGTATATGGAAAAAACAAGATTTCTATGTCCATTCGTCTAATAGGAGGTGCCAATCTTTCTCAAATGTTTCTATACTGTTTGTAATTTATGCCAAGGATTTTGTATGTATATATTCCTGTTTCAATAAATTCTTGAAATTGAAAAAAATTGGTGTTTTGTTTTTCAATTTAGCCGAATATATTACTTTAAATATGTTAGTTGATGTCACTTCTTTATTTTCCTATGTTTGTATCATTTGAGTTTATATGAATCTTTTGTAATTTCAATTTTTTTTTTCTTGTGTATTGCATGTTATGAATGTCATTATCTGGATTGGAGAATAAACTATTTATCAACAGCAAATGATACATGCACTCGTGACAGAATTCCATAAACAATACAATTAGTCCAATGAACTGATTCCAATTAACATGTTTGACACGACTTCGTACTGTGAGTGAAAGATGATTTTCTAAAGTTTATACTATTTGTCCCTAGGCCTTTCGACCAAGTGTCTTGGAGACCGGCCGGTTTCGTAGGATGTGATTCTATTTATATATCCAGGATCAACTGCTTCTTATTCTTAAAGCAACAGTGCTTGATCTATTGTAAAACTGAATGCATAGTGAACTAATTCCAAATAAATACGAATCCCCGTCATGCTAAAGGGACGTTTGCCTTTAGAAGCTGATTTTAAATGCTCTCAATAGAAAAGCCATTTTTACACTTTTAACATCACATACGGTCTGCAACGTATGCTATTTTGCACACCTTTTCCATCTATTTCATTTTCTTTACTCTATGTGTTTTTCCGGCACGAACATGGACCACCTCTAGACGACAGATTTTACTTCTACGATATTTCATAAAGGATCTGGAATTTGTAATTTAGTTTTTCGTCACTTTTTCTACCATATTGCGACTCAGTTTTAATTGGTGAGGGAAACCAGAATGCCCGGCGAAAACCACCGCCAAACCCCTAGTCATTGGCAACTTTCCCACATGCACCGGCTGGAGTTTGAACCCTGAGGCAGTGGTGAGACTGACAGCGAGCAGTCAGTGGCATTTCTCACATGCCCCGACGGATTCGAAACCGGTCAGTGGTGAGGGACGGCTAGCAGTCAGTGGCACCGCCTTAGTCCCCACGGCCATCGGGGCAGGCCTATCCATGGATGATCATTTGAACGTTATATAAAGAAAACACGTTGCACTGCGTGTCCAATATTGTAAATGGAAAATTTAGTAAGAGAGTTCTATTTACAACGTATATATATATATAGAACTCTCTGATTTAGGGATAACAGTGTAGGCATCGTTACATATGTTCGCTTGTATAATCGTAAAAACAAATACCAACATTGACAACACAAACGAATGACAGTTGTGAGAAATTATGAAATTTAACAACTGAAGTTTAGACTGGCTAAGTTGATTTTTATTCACTACATATGAACTACATATAGGGATAGGCAGAGCACGGAGGGAAATCATGGTGGCGTCACTGGTTCAATTCCTGCACTACAGGATTATAGTTTCGAACCTCGAGAAAATCAAGGAAACCCCGCTTTTTATGTGTAAGCTTTGTAGGTAGAGACATTAACACACAATTCTGTAATTCTGATTTGTTAGACCGTTCTCTATCTTTCCCATTATAAAGCAGCTTTTTTTTTTTTTTTTGGCGTGTTTTGAGATGATATTACCCTAACGTTAACCTTAATCCTGATCAGACCAAAAACAAGAAAGATATTTGTAAAAACATTGTGAGATCGATCTCACAAAGCACCCATGCTTCAGTGACCACTATCATTTTAGTTTTGGAGGTGATCTCACAACTGCGAAACACACACACACACACACACACACACACACACACACACACACACACACAATCGTGCTTATATATTAAACCGAATGCAATTGCCTTTTTCTAACTCTGGTATTCGTCCGAACTAGGCGCTCAAACATATCAAACATGTTTCGCCGCGTCAAGTTTTAATACTCTTATTGTCAACGAAGTCAATGAGTAAAATGTTCCTCGGTCCGGAGGGACCATATCTCGACAGACCGGTATAACGCAATCGACCACCTTCTAAAAATAGCCAGAAGGAAATGTACATGCTTGAAATGCGGCCGCTGACTGACCGTTTATGTAGGCATGCATGTTGTAAACACAGCTCGCATGTATGTTTTCTGGTCTACAAGGATTTACGCTCAACGGTTTAATAACTACCGGGAGAGGTAGAGGAAAGAACAATTTAGAAACAACGAAAATGGGGAAATATCAAGAGATTTTCCATGATTTCAAAGCAAACCAGATATCAAGGTAATAGTTTTATTTACTGTATATATCTAGAAGGTACATGCCTACCGTGACTGACTACAAATCGGGACTTCCAATCTCAGTATATGTCTCTGCTACAAGCACGATGTTAGCTTTAATACACCTCTTAACAATAAAAGACACATTTATCCAAGGCTCAAATCGTAAGATACAAACATGAGTGTTACATAATTGGAAAAAGTTCACAATAATGATTGGCAACATGTTGTTGAGTTGTCTATTGTTTCAATTGTCTATACATGTTTTATTATTATTTCAAGTTTTATACATCAACAGAACATTAGGACTATTGCATTTTGGTCATATCATTGTTTTTTTTTTCTGAGGTTACAGCAAAAAGCATGTCCCGTACGCGTCTGTATGATCCTCCCTCAAAAATTATTATTATTATTATTATTATTATTATTATTATTATTAGTGTTATAGTTATTATTATTATTATTATTATTATTATTACTATTATCATTATTATTATTTTTATCATGAGTTGTATCATTATCATCACTATTATTATTATTACCTTTATTATCGATTATTATTATCAACATTATCTTTATTATCATCATTATAATCATTACAAGGTATTATTATTATTATTGTCAACATTATTATCAACATTATTATCAACATCATTATCAACATTATTGTCAACATCATTATTAACATTATCATCAATATTATTATTATTATTATCATTATAATTAACATAATTATTACTATCATTATCATGATCATTATAATAATAATAATAATAATAATTATTATTATTATTATTATTATTATTATTATTATTATTATTATTATTATTATTATTATTATTATCAATCATCATCATTATTATTATCATTATTATTATTATTATCATTATTATTATTATTATTATCATTATCATTATTATTATTATTATTATTATTATTATTATTATTATCATTATTATTATTATTATTATTATTATTATTATTATTATTATTACTATTATCATTATTATTATTTTTATCATGAGTTGTATCATTATCATCACTATTATTATTATTACCTTTATTATCGATTATTATTATCAACATTATCTTTATTATCATCATTATAATCATTACAAGGTATTATTATTATTATTGTCAACATTATTATCAACATTATTATCAACATCATTATCAACATTATTGTCAACATCATTATTAACATTATCATCAATATTATTATTATTATTATCATTATAATTAACATAATTATTACTATCATTATCATGATCATTATAATAATAATAATAATAATAATAATTATTATTATTATTATTATTATTATTATTATTATTATTATTATTATTATTATTATTATTATTATTATTATTATTATTATTATTATCAATCATCATCATTATTATTATCATTATTATTATTATTATCATTATTATTATTATTATTATCATTATCATTATTATTATTATTATTATTATTATTATTATTATTATCATTATTATTATTATTATTATTATTATTATTATTATTATTATTATTATCTATCAATCTGCTAACATCAACAATATATTCAATACATTCCACTCATAAATTACCAGCAATGAGCTGTCACTTGTTTATTCGCCAACTCATCCACCAAGGTTGTTATTAGCGTCAGGATTGAATAACACAAACCTTAGATGAAGGAAAGAATGGATATATAGCGAGACACCAATTACATATTTGCGCTAAAGTGAAGGGCTGGACACGACAGGGGTTTCTGATCTGGCAATCAGCGTGAGATGAAGAGGGAACAAGGGCCAATCAGGTCTCTCGTATCGTTTACATCACAGAGAAACATGTGCGCCAGCATCGTCTGAGCTTGCGCATAACACGACTTTTGGTCTATTGGTTGAGGCTAGCCTGTTCAGGTTGATCGGCTGGTTTCATATCCACTTGTTTTTATTCATCTAAGCACAAACCAACGGCTGTATATATGTGTATATAGCTCTATGCAGAAACTAAAATAGATCATCTATCAAAACGGAACTGAACAGACTAGAAATAACACAAATTGAAATATGTCATTTCTTTTCAGAATAGAACAACATAATGCTAAGAATAATGGCACTCAGTCAAGGCCTAAGCGTCTCACAGCCTTAGGTAAGTGCAACTAATATTTTCAAACTCGCGTCAAACGTGTTCGATGGATTTCAAGAGATCAGTTAAAATATGATTGCCGAATTGCATGTTTACGATGGATCAGGTGTGAAAGAGATAAAAAAACTTTTTCTACGGGGAGGGTAAATGAACTTTTTTACCCGCCAGCAAATGCGACAGAGGAAGAGTAGATATACTTTTATTTTCACAAGGCCACTGCAGAGGGAGGGTAAACACAACTAGTTTTTTATGTACCCTCCCCAAACGATTATAAAATTTGAATGGAGACAAAATTAAATAAAATAAAATTCTCTTGCCCCCGTATTGTTCTCTCCTCCACATTTGTTAGATTTGATGGCTGTTGGTAGGAGCTCCGTACGTCTGAAATCACTATCATGTTTCTTTCAGTTTTCTTTTCATCCAAGGTGGTTTAGCTTTTCCTGTGTGTAAGAATAATACTTGTAAAGTTACTACTACCACTGTTATTACTACTACTTCTACTACAACAACAATAACAACAACTACTAATACTACTACTACTACTACTACTACTACTACTACTACTACTACTACTACTACTGCTGCTGCTGCTGCTGCTGCTGCTACTACTACTACTACTACTACTACTTCTTCTTCTACTACTGCTACCACTACTACTACTACTACTACTACTACTACTACTACTACTACTACTACTACTACTACTACTACTACTACCGCTGCTGCTGCTGCTGCTGCTACTGCTACTACTACTACTGCTACTACGACTGCTTCTACTACTAAAATCTGTGCATTTCTTTTAGAAAGGGAAATACTTCAAATAGAAGATGTTGCTGAGTACCTGGACCAACTTTATATCCTGAAACGAGCTACAAATCAAATGTTTTATAAAGACCAGAATCGAACAGAAGGTTTTTTCATTTCAAATTTCTTTCGACTAACACTTGATTTTCATATAGGATTTAACAATTCAGGAATTTTGTTAATGTCATTTTCTCTGCCACATTGTGGCTAAGGCAAGACTAGTCAGTTATAAGTGGGGGAGGAAACTGTAGTATCCGGCGAAAACCATCGCCTAACCCCAAGTCACTGGCAACCTTCTCACATGCACCGGCTGGAGTTTGAACCCTGAGGCAGTGGTGAGACTGACAGCGAGCAGTCAGTGGCAATGTCCAGACAACTCAACCTAAAGAATAGGCTCTACAATCTAGACAAATATCACTCTCATAAAAGGATAATTTGAAACAAGTGTTCTAACAATTTTCAAACAACTCCTCTTCAAATACATGTATGTTGTAAAATTATTCCTAATTTCAGAGTGATTATCAAGGTATCTCATATTCATACAGTAATTTCTAGAGTGATTGTATAGGCCAAGTTGTTAAAAAAAATGTCTAATTCTAAATACATGTATCGGTTAGGTCTCAGTTATCCACTTAATGTCAAGACTGAAATTCATTTATAGATGGCTACCATATAATCTTTTACCTCAGCAATGCTATTGATGCTAATATTTCGCCCATTTATGTAAGGTGTATGCTACGAAGTCTCCCATTTATATAAGGCGAGGCAAACATTCTACAGCTATCCCAAAAGTTCGCTTGTTCACATGACTCACATATAGGATAGACTGGAACTATCTTTAATGTTCAGTCATCTATGGATACCCTCTAAGAACATTCCAGAAGTAATTTGCCCTACCACGAAGTTTCGGACTGAATGATTAATTGTTTTGTTTAAGAGACGATATATATTTCCTTTATTGTATCAGTTGATGACCCCGATCAAGTATAAACAAATGTTAACAACTACTGGTAATAAAAAAGTAACATAGCTATTTGTGAAGTCAAAATATGATTATGCTCTCATATCTGCACGTGTAGGATACAGGTAAACAATTATTTATAATGTTAAGTCAAATGCATTAGTTTGAATCATAAATGACCTTTTTTAATTTTGAGTTTGGGACATAATCTAATACTTACGCTTAATTTCTATAGATAACAAAGAAAATACACTAGAGGACACCACCAGTGGTGTCAGCTCCACCAACACAACCAACTGTGAGTATACCTTAATCTTAACGGATAAAAAATTAGTAGTGCATTTATACAGTCCTTTATGTAAAACAACTTCTAGTATTGGAATAAGAAACATTCTTGTATACTTGCCCATTACGTATTACTAGTTTGTCAAAAAATCCTAGTCACGAGCAACAAATTCAGCATTGTAATAACATATTTAATACAACTCAATTAAAAGTGTCTTATTCAGAAAACTAAAATTTATTTTTATCAACAGGGGTTTTACAAATATTTAGGAAACACTGCCTATAAAACAAGTGGCACATTTCTTTAGCCCAATATGTAAAACAAATACCGGTAGTTGTAATGGAATTAGGAACATTTGAAAAATTAGATTTTTCTGACCATGCTAGTGTTTCCCATATAGTTGGAACTCCTGAGTTTAGCATAATACGTAAAACAAACTCTTCCACAAAAATATTGTCATTTGAAAATCAAAATATATATTTTTTTCATTTATATCAATTTACAGAAAAATGTGTCTAATAAGCACCTCGGGTCCTTTGAATCGTTTGCACTTTGCAGTCTTCATATATATATATATATATATATATATATATATATATATATATATATATATATATATATATATATATATATATATACTTACATTTAGATTTCTAGTTTTTATTGAATATGCAGATGCAATGCGTTATCTATCCATTAAGTCAAATCCTAAATACCGGTATAGGTTTAATATTAAGTTCCCATTCTGCTGAATATGCATATGATATGCTACATCTATCCTTTTCAGCACTCGAGTCCCATCCTGATGAACATGATAACCTTACAGATGATATGACGGGAACTATAGCTGAACTTGAAACATGTCTTACTCGAATGCCATCGGCCGGTAGGTGTTTATTACTAAAGAGGTTTCGCTACAGTAAACCTATTCACAGTCAAGACATAATGTTGGAATATCTTAATAACAAAGCAAATGCTATTTAGATAATAGCTATTGTTCCTAACGTGTGAATCTATTCAAATTCCATTTTCAAATATTACTCTATTTGATAAGTGACTTTCAAAGTTGTGAAAAGGTTACAAGTAGGTGATATTTTGAATGCCTAATAGCAACCTTGAAGCCTCAACAAAGCTGCCAATTTCCCTAATTCTACATAGACAAAGGTATCCTTACAAAGTACCTATGATGAGTTTACTTTTGCGTGTTACGAAATAGAATGAAATATATTCTAGACGAATATGATATGCTTATTGTTAATGGTGGAGAAAACGTCAGTAGCCGTGTAAGACCACCAATCAACACAGGGTTATTAGTAACTTTCCGACATACGCACGTTAAAGCCAGTGTGTGTATATAAAGCCATACGTGTTTATATATATATATATATATATATATATATATATATATATATATATATATATATATATATATATATATATATATATATATATATATATATATATATATACACATATATATATATATATACTAGTACATATATATATATATATATATATATATATATATATATATACATATATATATATATATATATATATATATATATATATATATATATATATATATATATATATATATATATATATATATATATATATATATACACACATTAAAGAATATCGAATAATCATTTATAAGGGTATCGTCTTTCTTTTCTAGCTAAAATCAAAGCCCTCTCAGAGCACATGCGCAAAATCGTCAAATTAAAAAGAGAAGGAAAGGGTAAGTTGGTGGTTCCTTTATGAAAAAATGTGTTGAAATTGCATCAATCTCGATATATAAACCACTTAAACGTTGTTCCACTTCCTTATATTGATACTCAAAACATCACAATCATAAAGGTATTGAAATTGAACTACCTTTATTTAGAACTTCTATTTCATATTCCATCAGTATGCCGGTGATACCTTAATGGTTTATCAAGCCACGATCTATGAGATATTTGTTGTTTGCATGATAATCAGATATATGCCATTAAATGTGTATTAGTTGTGTTGTTCATCATTACCACTGTAACTTTTTAGGATAAACTAAATGAGACAGATTTAAGCATTTTCGTTTAGAGCTCGTCATGTTTTACTGCACTTGTACTAGTATCTTGTGTCGATTGATTTGTGTTCTTTTAATCATTGGGTTCATTTATCTATTTCAGACTTATCCTACGTCCAAAACCGAAAATTACGGGACTTTATTGCAACTATCAATATGGTTCGTTTCGAACCCACTGCAATGGCTTGTTAAGATTGTTAACTTAAATGGATGCATTGCAAAGTTGGCTTAGGTGGATAATGTTCGAATTAACGGTTATGTTGAGATATTACATACATTATAGCCTACACCTTTCCCTAATAATCCGACCAACTGTGATCGCCTAGTCCACCATTGAACAGAATAATAGACCAACATGAAGGAGCATGGCTTAAACTCCCGCTAAAACTTTTTTCACAATTTTGAATATCCACAAAGCATGATCGCTTCAAACACACATCCAGGGTATCAACTGTCAACGGATGTGTTCGCAATTCAGTACAGCTTTGGCAAGGATATCATATTTCCTTTCAATGTTGACTTTGTTCTAATTTATGGGAATTTGAAGTCTAAAAAGAGAAAGAAAACATAACTATCATATTTGAATGGAGATTAATCAGAATAAGTCATTTTTATGTTAATTTATATGTTAATTGAATTTGTTTCATTTTGTATAAAAATCATGCCATTTTGACTTTCATGCTTTTATGACATTGTATATACTCCGAGTACATCCTAAACCCTGTTCGATATATCGATATATATGTGTTTACTTTATCTAGCATACTAGTCCTTGATATCTTGATCTACCGAAACACTGATGAAAACCACTTGATGTGACTTATGTTGTCCAGAAGTATAAAGGACAATGTTTGCTTGATATTTCTTGGAAAAAATTAGAGCTGCACTCACCACTCACGAACTCGAGTGGCTCGAGCCCTGGGCCAAACTCGCCAAGCACGAGCTGGAGTGTTCAAATCGTGAGCTCGTCTATGTTGGGAACACAAACTTAACACAGAGCACCTGACACACATTATAAACATACATAACTGCTTATCGCGGTCATGTCTTCTTTACAATCTCCAATGTATACATTCAAGCGGTGTTGAGTGTTATTTGGAGAATAATTATTCTTTTGGAAAATTGGAACGTCCGTGAGCTCATGAGCTCACGAGTCAAACGGGTGGTGAGCTCATGAGTTGATCTCCCTCCGTGAGTGCAGCTCTAGAAAAAATGAAACAAAATCTGAACATGTATTAAAGGGATTGCTTCACATTTCAAGTATTATACAGATAGATTTCATGTATTCATGTTTTAAGGTAGACCATTCTTTATATTTAAGTATATGATTGTAGTTTATTAACATCACGTGTATTGTACTTAGATTCACTAAATATAAGTGTATGAATATAGTTTTATAACATCATATATGATGCACTCTACCATGTATATTACAAATCAACAACCATAAACAATATTTTCTACTGATTCGAGTGTTTATCTGCTATTGTTTGCTTCTCAGAAGGGCGATGAAAGGTACTTTATCATATCCCAATCATCTTATTATGAATTAAGGAGGTTCCTCAATGCCAATACCAATTATAAAGTAATATCAACATATCACATAAACAATATTTATTTTCTTATCAGTTGAGCTGTTTGCTTATTCTAAACGGCAATGTAATAATGTTTTAAATTTGTAATACTTTGCAGTTTTCTTCTATTTGAATTAAAATGCACGATATATTTTATCAGTTAGTATAGTATAGTTAGCTTTTATCTCACCATGTAATGTATAGGTTTCTTGTGTTTTACATCCATTTTATGTAAACAGACGATCAATAAATTATAAAACGGAAAACATACTGATGTTTTTGTTTTGATCTACTATGTTCTATTTTAGGACCGGATGCCAAAAATATATACAGCTATCACATGTTTGATCGGTATATTGTAAATCCCAGAAAACTGGGGATTGTTAGGCCAACTTGACCAATTCGTGGTAAGAGATCTTCTTAACAAGTGTCGTCGGGACATGTGGTATTTTAAAAATGACTTTGGAATTAATCATAAATGGTACGAATTTTTGAGGGAGAGTTGTTAGTATTGGTATAACGGCCAAATCCTTGAAAGGCTCTAAAACGCGGATTTCATTACCCCAACGAATAGCTCTTTTTTCTTGGCTTTAGAAGATAGGGAGAGTAAGTGGGATTTATGAAAGTGCCGTGCCACCATCTGCGGACATGGTCAGTTTTCACGTAGAAGCGGTCAAGCTGACCACGCCGGGATTAGCCTGTAACGTTTTTAAGAGTTCTGGTAAAACCCAATATTGATTCATTTACATATATCGTAATACATATTTTGATAAAATACAACAATAACATACACACAATACAAATAATCTCAATTTCCTTGTTACTTTTGATTTACCACCTGTGTATTGTTGCTTTTAACATCATATCACGCTGGGTTAATTCTATGGCAGATGCTTACATCACATGTAAGATTGGGACAGTTGTGTTATGAATCGTTTTACATTACCATGTATTATCAATAAAAGGAACATATCTTTGAAAAACAGTGGGGAGTTTTTAAAAAACCATTTGAAAGACTAGAACTCTTAAATGTCATGTGATATTTATTCTTTTCTTCATATAGACCACATACAGAAACATTTACAAAGGAGTTATAACAGTGTAATTATAACATTGTAATTACAACATTTCAATATCAAGATATTTAATGTATACATCATGTTTTTCATAAGTATATTCACATTGTATGACAAGTAATAACATATTGCATTCTCTGTACATAGAGAAACATCTTTGTAAAGCATGGCCATGATGCTCGGCAGTAGGGAAAATAAACAGAAAAAAAGTCTCTGGTAGACTTTTATTAAAAAAAAAATGTATTATCAATATACAACATTTAAATCGGATAGCTTGTTGTCTTATATATATATATATATATATATATATATATATATATATATATATATATATATATATATATATATATATCCCATATCTCCCATTTATCCATGAAGTGAATATATTCCTTCAATTCCTCTTCCTTTTTTATCAGCCTCTCTAGGTTTACTATGGAATATGCACTCCTTTCTTCTCACTTTTTGTGGATAATCTGTTTACCTTGTAAAACTATTAGGTTAAATGATTTATCCTTTACTTCATGATTTATCCCCAAGCAATATATATATATATATATATATATATATATATATATATATATATATATATATATATATATATATATATATATATATATATATATATATGTATATATATATATATATATATATATATATATATATATATATATATATATATATATATATATATATATATATATATGTATATATATATATATCTTGGGATGCATGGAGGCCCTCTATGGGATGAGCCAGGAATAAAAAAAATAGCAAGAAAGGGAAAGCCAGGCTTCTCTGCTACTGCTATCTCTTAAGCACTGGTGACACAGGCTGGTGCTTAGAAGATGCGAAAAACAGAGTGCATCTTGGGATGCATGGAGATCCTCTATGGCTGCCTCAGGACCGTTACTTGCTGAACTTCTGTAAGCTATAACTGAGAAGTGCTGAAGAGGATAGGTTCGGGGGAGGTCTTATTTGAAAGGTGACATGTATAGGATCATTTTGAACCTAACTATTTCTGATGGTGCATTTGCCCTTTAAGTACACTCCACTCTAAATATAGCAGTTCAGATAACATAATAATACAGTATACCTTTTTATTAAATGGCATTTGTGTCTTGGAATCATACCACATTAAGTCCAGCATTCATCTACTCTATATCTCAAAGCAATATAGTCTGACTTCAGTCTTCTTCTTACCTAGGTTGCAGGAGAGGCAGGCTACCCAACCCCTTCGAATACTGCATTCTATGATCTCAGTTCTATATTTAGCTGGCTAGCCTCTCCATAAAAAGTATTTATTTAAGTAAACTATCATAATCATTCAAGTACTTTTCGGATGGATTTGGTAGGGACAACAGGATGTGAGTTATCATTCTTGATACTAATGATACTAAGGTTTTTATAACTGTTAATCTCTCGATTAATGTCAATCTTCTCCTTTTCCATTGTCTCAATACTTTGTTTATTTTTTGTTGTTTGTTTTCAGTTAAAATCTTTGATTTGTTTCCCTTTTTAACAGTTAATGTTATTCCTAGTAGAACACACTCACCTGTCCATTCCAAAATCTCTTCCCCTAATATTTACAGTCTGTGGCCCCCTACCTCACCAAGTTACACCACCTTGGGATTTATCAATATTGACATTATGTCCTGATAAAACATGAAAAGCATTTAATGTCCCCAAGGCTTTGTTTAAATTCCCCTGGCTGTAAGAGTGGAGTGGGTTCATTGGCATAGTTTAAAATCTTATATCCATTTCCATTTAAGTATATCCCTTTATCTTTTTAATTTTCGTTCTAAACACTATTCTGAGGACTTGCAGGTACCATAAAGATGCAGGGTCATAGGTGTAATGTTTTTATCCAATTATATATATTCTATCCAAATCCCCACAAGACAAACATTTTATGTATAAAGGCCCAGTCCAGGGTGTCAAATGCCTTCTCAAAGTCTACTAAGGCTAAGATGCCCTCGACACCCTGGAGAATACACTCGTGTATCAATTCATATATCAAACTACTATTTTTCTCCTATAAACCTGTTTCTCACAAGGCCTTTTCTGTCATCATGTATCATATGTGTGAATGTTTTTTTGTTATCTATTTGCTAATATTAACTAAAAGTCTTATATGTTGCATTTAAGAGAGTGATAGATCTCAATTGTTTATGTGTCTTCTATCTTTTACCTCTGCTGTTGTGTCGGAAGGCTCCCCCTTGGGCATTCAAGAGTTTCTCCCTCTTATAAGAAACCTTTCTGGCCCATATTTAGACCATGTTGGAGCAACCCATGGTGGCAGTAGATCTCTACAAGTGAGGGGAGTTCTGGAATTATAAGTCCAAAACTCTGTATTATAGAGTTTCATAAGATAGATGATAGTATGCATAGATCCACCCAATATATGCAGGTGCCCTCATCATAAAAATGATTGAATGATTTAATAGAAAAGTTCCCTTATCAAGTAGTAGGCGTGACATCTATCAGTTTTAGTTAACACAAACTTCTTGTGTTCCCCTTGAGAACAGCATCCTTTCCACTGATGCTGCCTTAGACAATATTCTAGAAAAGATATATGAATTCCCTACCAAAACTATATGAGTGCAACTTAGTATATCTCTTGTGATATTGTCTAAATATGCTTTTTGTGAGAGAAGTATTAAGGAACGTATTACATCTTCAAGGGTGGCCTACATACGCAAATCGTTTAAACATATTTGATTTTAAAACGTGATAGAATCTGCTTATTTTCCAAATCGGAAAGAAATGATTTGCAAATGGATATAAAGGCATGGTCAGGACAAAGATTTGCATAGTGATACCTTTTACAAACATAACAGAAAACAGAAAGTTTATACGAATGTTTTTTTATTTAAATGCATCTGTTACATAAGAACACATTTGACAGATATTTGATATTTGCTAGTCTGAGTTTGTCCGTAAATATGGATGTTATTTCTAGAAAAAGTGGACTATTTATAGAGATTTCATTCCGGCAATAATATACAACAATCAAATACTGAGAGCAATTAGTATGTTGGTATATATAGTTTATCTACAATTTAGGAAAAAATATCCATTAAATGATACATAAAATTTGAAATGGTGATAAATTCTATGATTAAAATATTAGACGTAGATGTTTAATACATCAACATTGCCAAATAAATCAGAAATGATGAGTGGGGAACAATGTTTGAATTCACATAATTCAAGAAATGAGCCCAATCATCTCACTATATACATTAAATACTTTTCACATGACACAAGAATTATCTTAACTCTTATGCATGCTGGTGGGCAATACAAAGTTATGAAAAATAGCTCAAAATGACAGAAACCTAGGCAAATAGGTACTCATCTGAAAGTACTAAGTGAGAGCCATCTAATGAATACCAATATGACAGAGTTTAGATGATTTTCGAAAATTTTGCATCCTTGTCCTCAGGACGAAAGTAGCCTCACATTGGAAGGGTTAACAGTCAGTTTCTGTCATCGGCTAATAGACTCGTTTTCTCCTAATCTCTATCACCACTGTCTTTGGTCTTAGGATTATACTGAACTGGTCATGGTCTAACTTTTATTCATTCGACAGCGCATGCGTAGTTGATGTTGGTTCCATGTACTGTCTTCTTGAGGCAAGATCCAATTCAATCTGAAATATCACATCAATGAAAATTAGTACTGTGTCACACATTCGCTTACCATTATGCTTTTATTTGCAAAATACCCTTTTTTATGATTCACTTAAAACTACTTAAACTGGCCACTCATCTCTAAACACCTATACGTATTATTAATATTGGCAAATCACCTGTAAATATTCTACTTATTCTTTGTAAATACGCATTTTAGCAATTAGCTTGTAAACAGCCATTTTGATCATCCCACTATATATACCTATGCTCGCAACTTGTAAGTATCCATTTTAGTTGTTCACTTATTGATAGGCATTTTGATCATTCACTTTTAAGTACCTAGATCGAAAAATAACATTAAAAATCCATTTTTACAGAAATACATCTACCTGGAACCAGTTTCTGAGTTTTAGATCACTTTTTCTGTCCTATTGCGGCTATGGCCAAATACGAAAAATAATACATATATTTCATGACAGGAAATGGTCACATAGAACTTTTGAAAGTCACGAGATATAACTTTCGACCCTACTTAGTGAGATTGAATCGCCAAATTGACGTGGCATTATCCAGTCGAAGTTTGGGGTAATATTTTCTACTTTTTGCTACCTATGGCATGATGTAAAGGAACTTACTTTGTTTTTATTTTTACAGTCACCATCTTCACACTAGCAGAACAACTTAGCAATATGGCTATATAGATTGTTGGCTCTGTGGAAGAATTCTACAATTAACTTGGCTTCCCACTGTGAAAGATCTGAAAATAAAGATAAAATAAATGTTTTGATTGAAAGTTTAACACATTCAATAGACAGTTGGTGATTTGGCTCTAAATACCATTCCTCCTTCAAATATATTACTATATCTAAAGAAAGATATCAGTAGATTAGTCAAGCTGTTTTGGGGCGCTACAGACATGATGAGGTTAAAAACAAGCTCCGATATTTCTCTTTTTTTTTTTAAATGAGCGCACGAATTAGACACAAATCAAAGAAAATAATCACGATGAAGAGGCAAAAACATACTTGTAGTTTTGGATTTTCTATCGAATTGTTTTTGTAGAACGATGTTTTAAAAATGCCCCTGCATATGTAAAGCACAATAAGGGAACTAACACTGACTTTACAAAATATTTGAACGAGACTTGTTGGTTAAGTTCGGATTGTCATTTCTCCGGATTTTTTTTTACAAAACATCCCTTCGCCTATAAAATTTCATCAAATTTTTTATGCTGTTTTCGGCTGCCCCGATCACTAATGGGTTAACTTCTAGTACTTACTTTCAGCAGTCATTAACTTGGCAACTCTGGCCATCAGAGCTTTTAAGTCTGCAAATTAAAGTCAAAAGAAAATATTATTTGTAACATTCGGGTGTTGACAACGTAAGGGTTTATAATAATACCCTTACAATAATAATAATGAAGATGATAATGATTATGATGCTACTACTACTATTACTACTACTACAACTACTACTACTACCACTACTACTACTACTACTACTACTACTACTAATAATAATGATAATGATAATAATAATGATAATAATAATAATAATGATAATAATAATGATAATAATAATAATACTAATACTAATAATGATAATAATAATGATGATAATAATAATAATAATAATAATAATAATGATAATAATAATAAAACTAATAATCATAATAATAATAAAACTAATAATCATAATAACAATAAAAATAAAAATAATAATAATAATAATAATAATAATAATGATAATAATAATAATGATAATAATGTTACACAGTCAAAAACAAAAGTTGATTTTAGATTGGGCGAAATATTAGAATGATAAGAAATACAGTTTTTGTAGACTAACATTATATATTATGGAAGGAATACCATGTGCAGTTTTTTTTAGTTTATTTTATTCATTTATCTATTTATTCTTTAAATTTTTTATTGGTTTTTAAACTCACCAGGAGTCATACCACTTTTTTTGACAGTTGCCATATTCAATTTTTTGTACCACTTTGCTACATTTCCGCCCATGACAGCCAATTCATCATCTTGATTCAATATGCTGAAACCTATAAATAGAAAAAGAAACAAATTACATAAATAAATCACGTACATATCTATATCACGTGTAAACTATTTCCCATAGTTATTTCGTTTTGTATCAGATACGGCCAATAGAGTACGCACGTACGTATGTATGTACGTACGTATTGTACTAACCCTGCTCTTCCATTCTTACCCTGTACCCCATGAACCCACCACTAATTTGCACTAACCCTGTACCTCCGTCCTTACCCTGTACATCAATCCGACTATTGTACTAACCCTGCTGCTCCATTCGTACCCTTTACCCCATAAATCCATCATTAATTTGGACTAACCTTGTACCTCCGCCATTGCCCTATACAGCCATTCTCACTTTGTACTAACCCTGTACCTTCGTTCTTACCCTGTGCATCCATCCTCATTTGCACTAACCCTGCTCCTCCATTCGTACCATTTACCCCATAAATCCATGCATTTGCACTTACCCTGTACCTCCATCCTTACCGTGTACACCAATCCTCACGCTGTACTAACCCTGCTAATTCTTACCCTGTATCTCCCTCCACACCTAGTATACTATACTGTAATCCTTAAACTGTACCCTGTTCTTATTACCTTTAACACATTAACACTTTCTGGAGTTTATCCTGATATTGTCGTCTGGAGCGCTGATACTTTTGCAGATAACTCTTGAATTGAGAATGGCTTTACAAAGTATTTGATGGAGAGATGTTGGTTATGGTCTGACCAATATTTCTCCCTGGAATATTTGGTTAATTGTGGAAATGCCTGAAGGATTTCATCAAAAGTGTAAGGCTGGTTTTGGCCTCTGTGAGCATTAATGGGTTAATTCTCACCCTTTACCATGTGCTTCATACCCCTATCATTTCCCTGTAATCCGTGACTCCAAATCAAGCAGTCAGTAGTAACACTTCTCATCACTAGGCTATCAGGGCGGCCCTCAAAGTGGAGTGGTTCAACAGTTCTTTTTTATGTCAACACTAGTGAAATAGATAAGTGAGTCATGTGCTTACCATGGACCATGTGGATATGATCTACAACACTCCTGATGTGGCTCTTAATTCCTTCTAGGTCATCTACAAAATAACAAAAAAGAAATATTACTTTTTAGGATACACCATATGGAACTCAACATGATCAATTGTATTGTGTGTTAATTGAATGTAAAAGCTCATTTCAGAAAACATACTGTTAAAATCATAAATGTAAATTATGTATGAATATATATATGCATACATACATACATATATATATATATATATATATATATATATATATATATATATATATATATATATATATATATATATATATATATATATATATATATATATATATATATATATATATATATATTGGTAGGTACACGTAGGAAAGTAAATGGATAGATAAATAGATAGAACGATATATTGAATCTTAGATAAAAATCATTTATTGATCACATATCAACATACAAACGCAAAAAGTGCAGAACAAGCAAATGGTGCTTGCTAGAAAGTGGGCCCTAGCGGCTCCGAAAATAAGAGGTTTGGATCTTACCTGATTCTAGTTGTTCACCCTTTTCCTCCAGGATTATGAGGTCACTTTCGAGTGCAAAGATCTTAGCCATCAGAGCCTTGACCAGAATTGACTCTCCGACAATGACACCTGTAATACATTTTTTTTAAATTAAACGAATGAGAAAAGCTACACTGTACAACCCACATTATTTATGTATGTTCGACAACCATCTTTATTTATTCATCATCTTATATTACGTTATTATCATTATCTTCTTGTAGTGAATCTACAGTCTATAAAGAATATATATATATATATATATATATATATATATATATATATATATATATATATATATATATATATATATATATATATATATATATATATATATATATATACATATATATATATGTGTGTGTGTATATATATATATATGTATGTATATATCGCACCACACCACAAGTTCCATGTGGTATATGGCTATCACTGCAGTACGGAAATGACACTTACCTCTTATAAAGTTTAACTCAACGTAAGTATGTGCGATTTCGTTTGCTCTTGCGGCACGCTCTACAAATGATAAAAATGAATTACGAAGAGATCAGTTTTAGGAAAAAGAAAATATATAGTTGGAAACATCCCAATGAAGACATCTTTCTTCTATATCAGTGAAATTCTTAGGTAATTCCCAAATGAGAAATGTATTACATATTTGTTTAAATCGCATTCGTTCTGGATATTCTTATAGGAATGTACATAATATATAGTATGGAAAAATGGTGCTTTGACACGTGACCTAGATATTCAAGGAGGAAAATACAATTAAATATTTTGTTGAGTCTCTTTGAATAGGTGTCGATTCTCAAAAAATAACCAACACTTACTGAATGGCGAAATCCGCCAAGTGTGGTTTAAGCAAGCTTTCGGGGGCACCCACAGGTATATTATCTACTGCGATAATGACGTCATATAGTGCTCTCAGACAACACATACGGTAGGACCAGAGCCCAACCCAAATTTCACAACTTCTACTACTACTACTACTACTACTACTACTACTACTACTACTACTACTACTACTACTACTACTACTACTACTACTACTACAATACTCTCATGTGAATGTATTAAGATTTATTTTCTTTTTGTGATATTTTCATCTTTAACTTTAACTTTCGTCTTTTTTATTTCTCAAACTTACCAGGGTCTTTTGTATCGGGATAGATTAGGTTCGCTACCTGGACCTGGAGTTCATTTATGTCCTTGAAATATTGGTTCAGTTCGCTGATTTCAGAAGCCTTCATTGCTAAAAAGGAACAAAAAATAACAAAATTATTTTACTTGAACCCTAGCCATTGTATGAGCACGAAAACTGGACTTGGAAAATTATAATCTCTTAAATATGATAACAAAGCACATGGTAATAGCAAGAGTTCACTGGGGTGCTGATACGCTACTTAACATCACCATTTTATTCCTTAGCATGTAAGTACAAAGTTGCCACCTAAAACACACGGAAAGTGTTGAATGTTGACATTACAGTTATCGGGCTACTAACATTGGCAATTAATGAAAA
Source organism: Maea johnstoni (assembly GCA_963942565.1). Classification (NCBI taxonomy): domain Eukaryota; kingdom Metazoa; phylum Annelida; class Polychaeta; order Spionida; family Magelonidae; genus Maea; species Maea johnstoni. The sequence goes on along the minus strand of OZ012691.1, from coordinate 15,467,024 downwards.
GCAATGCTAGTACCCCGATACCGTCCGGTACAACAGTGAAATTGACCTATTAGCTGCCATCTGGAGTACACAGCATTTACACTTATGCCTTCGCAAGACACACATACATGTATACATGTGAATACATTAAAAGTGCATATCGATGGCGGGATTCGAACCTGTGTGGCAAGAGGTATTCATATACACTATATATATATATATATATATATATATATATATATATATATATATATATATATATATATATATATATATATATATATATATATATATATATATATATATATATATATATATATATATATATATATATATATATATATATATATATATATATATATATATATATATATAAAATACCATTTTTATGTATTGGAATATATATGCCTTAACTTACAGTAGAGGGTTTTTGTGATTGCTTCAAGACGTCGGACACTCTTCAAAACATCGTTGTAGGTTACTAAAAAAAAGACACATTACATACAGGTTATTAGATAAGAAGATGCTAAAGGCGTTTCTATCTTTAATAGGCTGAAGAGAGTCCTTATATTCCATGCTTTTGAGGGACTCTGTATGCTAGGAAAGCAGTTAGGTACTCGACATGATGAACGTTGACTTGTATATGGTATATGGTGAGAAACAAAATAATTCTTCGTTTCTTAGAGACGGTTCTGTTTAAAAAAAGTAAAATAAAGAAGTGCTAATAACGTGTAGAAATATTGCACAAAAGCAGTGAGTCATTACGACTTCCATACATATTTTATTTGCCACTCAAATAAAGCAATTGCAGATATCAATTATACTATTTCCATATTGGCTCACATTCGAAAATACCATGATGCCTAACGGGAACCACTAGTGATAACCGTGGAGGGATCCCAACACACATTATCCCGTTTGGGAGCAGTTACCGAACCAATTTTTATTCATAATTAGGAATTAGGAGTAATACCTAGGGAACGGTTTCTCAGATTTTCAATTTCCACTTTGGCTTGGAGTTATGCAAATCAGACGTTCAAAAAGTGCGTTCTTTTCTCATTTCCGACAAAATATCCAATCCAAACAAATGTTGATAACATTTAAAGGAGGCAATCATTAAAGAAAATTGGATAAATACCCTTGCCACCCTACTGATCTTTCCTCCACTTATTTGAAATGTGGTGATCCTTTGTCTGCAATTGCGGAAAAAGCTCCGTTTCAAATCACTACTCTTTTTGTTTTTGACTTTCAAATAGTACACCCTGCTGAGAGGGTACGTTATATGCGTTATGTGTTTCTCTTTGGAAGGCCATTATGCTATATACTCTTCGTATGGGCTGAATGGTCAAGTAGGGTATGGCCAAGCGAAACAGGTATGAATATATATATATATATATATATATATATATATATATATATATATATATATATATATATATATATATATATATATATATATATATATATATATATATATATATATATATATATATATATATATATATATATATATATATATATATATATATATACATACATATAATATATATATATATATATATATATATATATATATATATATATATATATATATATATATATATATATATATATATATATACCTTGGTTATAAGCAAAATCTTAATACAACACATCACTCACCTTTGTCAGCTTTTATAAATGCAGATTCTGGTCCATCTTGGTCGATACCAACGCCTTTAAATACTATTAAAAAAGAAGCATTGAATATAAACATAGGTTGGTATAAGTAAGGGTAATTATCATGCTCATTCTATGACCAGTACCACGAATCATGTTTAATATGTTACTTTAGAACCCAAACTCTTTATCTACGCTGGACATTTAATTTCGCGCCATTTGCGCTGCAGAGTGAGTGAGTAAGGGCTGTGTGTGTGTGTTGGGGGGCAGAAGATTTTTAAGGGGGGGGGGGGGCGTCGAATTCTGAATCATTTTACCCCATGAGATTAGATATGATTTCTGGCAGGAGGTGATGGGGTCAGGTGTCAAATTCATAATTATCTTCCGTTCCTACCCCCCCCCCCCCTTTTAAAAGGAACGGCCTAAGCGAAGCTGATCAGTGCGATTGAGACCTAGTTAAGAGCCCCATCTCAAAACATACTCCACAGCAGCATAACCATATAACAAGATGTATCTCCAGGTTCCTGAGTGGTACAGGGTAGAGAACATCATAGCCAACCGCCCTTAATCAACCCATATTCTATATCATTTCAATATTTACAACCTTTCACAAAAATAACATCATCTCATTATTTACACAGGTGATAGCCACTGCAGGTTCAGGGTAACCTTAGATATAGCATTGACTAGAGACATTAAAAAACATCTAGATTCCCTACTGGTAAAGCTTTTAACGGGCAAATACATTGAAAATCTTGATATAAAAGCATTTGTAACAATGGCCGAACGTATTCATAGTACATGTGTTCTTTTTTCTAAACACCCTTAGCAATTAGATTAGATGGTACAAAGCAAACAAAACATGTCGCCGAATGTAAATGTGAAGTAGGAAAAATGTTCCTATAAAATACTTACCCTGCTTTTCCCAATTGTCGTTATCAACAGTCAAATCCCTTTTAATCATTTTGCACATCTTCTCATCAAGGGTGATCTTTTCTGAAAAAGGATTGTAAACAATTAGATTCTGGTTGATACGTAACATTGCACATGTTTTGTATAGTACTATATTGTATTGGATTGTATCGAATCGTATTGTGTTGTATTTATCGTATCAATGATTTTTTTGTCTTGTTTGTAGTATCATATGCTGTGTTACTTATAGCAAGCATACGTTCTTCATTTCTCGTCCTAAATATCATGACAGGTAACATTTCAAACCATCGGCCTTGAATTTTTTATGTGTAATTATAAAATAAGTTTGTTACGAAAACCAACCATGTAAAATCAATGATTAATGATTAAAACATCAAATTGTTTCTAAGAGTATTCTTGTCATGTGAAGGTAGCTGCCAATTCGATTCAGGTAGCTGCTAATGACAATTATGAAACCAGCAGATATTAAAGACTAAAATGGCCACTGCCGGTAGCCCAATTTCGTGTGTGTTAGAATGTGTTTAATTCTTGTATGAAGGTTCGCAGTCAGTTTGGGAACTTTGGTTGAAATAGAGAATACTCTGGGAAACTATTTGGACCTGTTTTATCCAAGGTGTAATTATCCTTAAAGCTGAGAATACTCCAGGGAACCATATTCCCTATGATTTACTATGATTACTGAGTTCATTCAAACTCAGAGCGGTCAAAACAATTTTGATATTTCTCAAACAATAACACTTTTTGGATAATATTTGAAGTAGAATTCTTAATCAGATGCAAAACAACAACTCTCCTTCAAATATTTGCTTCATTCCAAGAGTATTTTCATAAGTATGAGAGTAGCAGACGATACTTTGTAGAAGAACTCTGAGTGCGAATGGGCTAATGAGCCGAACACATACACATGTACCTGAAACAGTATGATGAGATATTTTGAACGACTCCGCTATCATTCTGTCATGGAATTTGGAATTTCGTTTTTTCGTCACTTTTTCTGCAATATTGCGGCTAACCAGTGACTCGCCAGTCGTAACTGGTGGAGGAAACCGGAGTACCCAGCGAAAAAAACCCGCCTTACCCCAAGGCACTGACAACTTTCTAACATACCCAGGCTGGGATTCTAACCCGGGCAGTGGTGATAGACAGCGAACATCGTTCTGTCGTGTATTAGATTGCGTTTTGATCAGACGCAGTGTGTGAAGCAAAAAGATACGTATAGTTTGTGGTATATAAATATATATATGAAAATAAAGCGAAAGCAAATTTACTCAGTCGGCTACACGTTTTCATCGTCGCATCTCATCTCTCCATAAACATGTTAGATGACAATACTTGTTGATTGGATACAAATACACTGGTCTTTTGTTCTTCCAGTAATTTCTGGAAGTCGCTTTCTCCATTGTTATTTTTTTAAAGGGGTAAATAACTAAATCCATAGATATTTCAGAATTTTTTGAAAATGCAAAAGAACGCAAATATGTTTAACCATATTGCCCTGTAAATCTAATGAATGCTAATTCTACATCCCTGAAAAACACAATATGCACTCTAAACGTGTGTAGTAAGGGTACTGTGGCTTTAGAAAATATATAAATCTCCAATGGTCAAAACATATATTAACCCTTTTCATTAGGAGTGCACACATGGTCTGATATCTTTAGATGTGTATAAAAATTCCCTATTTGAACTATTTGAAGGAGAATTTCTACACCTATTGCTACCACAGCATTCGGCCAAATGTCTTCGATGAGTACCTATTAATATATCATTCTGTATGCCATGCCATGTGTTAAATGGTCCCAATGCCAAGCATCAATTTAGTAGTGAACGACGAAAATGTGTAAAAGAAATAACAAAAGTGAGTCCTTACCATCAAATCTGTACCCAAACGCTGTTGTGGCGATACATAACAGCAAAATCGCCGCTAAGCTCAAATTCATCTTGAAACAAATGTTGGTATTGCCTTGAAGAATCTGTATGTGCATAGAGCTTAGTATACAGTTGAACAGAAAGTGTATTGATGCGGTCCGCTGTGCAGCGCTTTTATAGTGAGAGGGTTGCCCCGGTCCAATAATAGCCCCAGATCTAATTGAGTGGGTTTAAACTGGTC
>OZ012691.1:15444843-15457343 GCA_963942565.1 Maea johnstoni | reverse complement strand
AATTATGATTATAGTAATGAATCAAATCGGATGAGACGGTAAACGGCGGGTATCTAGGCGAGTCGTCGAAAGGACGGATTTCCAAATCCTTTTCTGGTGCGGAAAAGAATATCAAGGATTTCCTCTGACGTTGCCTTGTCTCAGCATCTTTTGGAATGACAACTTTGTGAACCTGAATAAGAAAACATGCTTCACATAGTTAACCCGTTGCATCTTGATTGCACAAAACAACTTTCGACCCAAATCATCAGTTTGAACAACATTCTATATATTTATGGATATTCGTTGAAGGATATTTCAAACTGACAGAAGCAATTTTCAGTCAAATATTTTGAATATGAATATATATATATATATATATATATATATATATATATATATATATATATATATATATATATATATATATATATATATATATATATATATATATATATATATATATATATATATAAATGAATAAATATAAACAAGTGTAAGCAAGGAAATCAACATTTTGAACAGTTAGGGCTGTTAGGGGATTTATGCTTACATTCACATTTAAAAGACAGATCATGATTTTCCTGACTTTCCTTTTAAAGAGAACACACATCCTCAGATATTCCAATTTAATAATTGGGAACTAACCGGCACTTGGAAACTAGTCCTCCTAAGTTTGTATGAAAAATATCAATATACTGTAGAAGGATGAAACAAAAATATTCTCTAACTTAGAACTCTCAGATGAGTACCCACGTGTTAGGGTTTCAGTCATTTCATTGATTATCAATGATCCCATTCGACGTTAAATAACGGCTCTGAAAATACATAAACACATGATAGTTTAGATCATCATTCCCTCTCTTTTACCTATCCAATAAAAACGAACTTCTAGATATAATCTTCTAACTTGCAGAAGGATGTCCCTTTTATTCACCGGTAATAACATATTTCTGGAAATGATAGCGTCCGATGTAAGTAACCAGACTGGCAAACCTGGTTTTCTTTATTATTAGAACTATGCGCCTCTTCACCTACGCTAATTGTTGGTGGTTCCAGCTCAGCGCCTGGTCTTATCGCAGGACTGGTTTTTAGGAATCATCTGGTCAACGACGTTGACCAGAGATTTTTGACACTGTCGTAGACCACTGGATCCCCAGTTCACAAGGGTCCACTGGGAACATAGACGCCTGGACGTGAACAACCAGCCCAGGCGTGGCGTGGGTACAGGAAAATATTAATACACACTACATGAAATGGTTGTTTCAAACATAAACTTGAATATATATGTATATATGTATGTTTGTATGTATATATATATATATATATATATATATATATATATATATATATATATATATATATATATATATATATATATATGTATATATATATATATATATATATATATATATATATATATATATATAGATATAGATATAGATATATATATATATATATATATATATATATATATATATATATATATATATATATATATATATATATATATATATATTTATATATATATATATATATATATATATATATATATATATATATATATATATATATATATATATATATATATATATATATATATATATATATAAATAAATATGTGTGTGTGTGTGTGCATACATACAACCATATATATGTATGTTGACCATATATACATACATACATGTATGTATGAATGTATGCACGTGTATGTGTGTGTGTGTGTGTGTGTGTCTGTAATTAGCAGCAATGGGGTGGTATGGGGCAGCCTCAATCCTGTTCAGACCCACGGTGCATTTCTTCTCTTGGGACCATTAACCCTTTGTAGATCTCCATTCATCGCCGTGATAGTTGAATGGTCAAATGTTTCATTCATATAAACCAGTTCAATATTTATAGCACAGTGGCAGAGTGGTACACGTGGAATATGTAGGGAATGGCACTGTTATCGTTTTACTATCGAAATCATTTTAAAATCAAAGTGTAACACTATCAGCTTTATTGGTCTAGCTGGAATTTTGACGAAATGACAAAACTTGTATTCCTCTTTTAGCTTTGGAGCTTTATTCGTTCCTTTCTACAACATGTCACATTTCTCCCATGAGCCATATGGCGGAAAAAGTGACGAAAGAAATTCCCAAATCTAAATCCTATGAGCCCTGTGAATGGACTGAGGCGGGAAACCACTCTCCCTCCCAATATACAAAAGTAGCCACATACTTATGCAAAACACAATTTGGCAGCATGTGAATTTTATTGTTGGTGGCGCAAGTCTACGTAAATTTTGCTCAAAACCCAAAATATATGCCAATCATTATGACAGTTAAATGTTCACAATAAGACAATCTAGTCTCGAATGATTCTTAAATAAATGCCAGATATGTCATAATATTTTATGAAATTTCTGAGATTACCATATTCCATATGTATTTACTTGTTAGATAAATCAAGTAAACTTAAGATAAGCAATTTTTTTAAGATAGAAAATTCTAACAGCAGGAATTGAGGAAGTGGCCATTCAGGCAAATAGCAATTCTCAAAGTTCCTCTATATATTCACAACATCCAGGCGGACATCATCGCTTAACCCTTATGCTGCTGATGGCTCATTTGGCCAATACAAAAGGATACAAACAACCTAAAAACGGATGAAACCCTGGCGCATGGGTACTCGTCTGAGAGTACTCAGCGAGAGCTATCCAATGAATACCAACATGACAGGGTTCAAACGGGTTTCAAAAATCTTAGAGTCCTTGTGCTTTGGACCAAAGAAGCTTCTGGATTGGAAGAGTTAACACATTTGTGGGGGGGGGGGGGGTGGAAAGGTAAACTGCGTTATAGATAGACAATTTATCAACAGAAGGTAGGCCTATCTAAAGACCACTCATCACATACCCAGCATATTTCGCTTATTCATCACTAATATACAACTAATCATCCCCTATGTATGTACTAGTATATATATATGTGTATTTATTGACTATGCCCAAGGCATAAAGGTACGATACATATGATAAGTCAAAAATAATATACAAATACATAGAATGATATGGTTCAGATTTAGTCTCCCCTTGAGGTCATGACAGAACAGAGTCATGCACTATAAACTCGTTTAACATAATAAGTGGCTAAATAGCTAAATACATGGTATATCAATAGGCCATTGCGCTATCCTTTGGCTAAGTGGGGATTGGCATCTTCACTATCATTACCGGAAAGCACAAAAATACTAGCCTATGCAAATCTTAACATTCACTCTATACATACAAGAGATGTGCTTAGCAGATGTTTTAGGGTAGCGTCGAACGTTTTAAGACCTACGACCTAGAAACACTCTGGGTCTTAGCCAGAATTTCAAAAATGCCTGTCCAAAACAACTGTCCCTAAATTTCTGCTTGTGCAGATTTAGCTACTCAGCTACTTCAAAACCTTATATCAACTACATGTTGTACCCCTTTATGTCAAAAAGGACAATTTACACTTCAGCCATGTTCTAGAAAATGTTTTTTCAAGAGAATATTTGGTTATCACCCCCAAAAAGACAAAATTGAAAATTCTTCAAAGAAACTTTTGCCTGTCCAAAAAGGAGGCTATCAGGAAACTGCCTGTCCAAAAGACAGGCTGGACAGATCCTGACTAAGTCCTTGTCTAGAAGACACTTTCGCTTTCGATTCGCGAGTAATTATGATTATAGTAATGAATCAAATCGGATGAGACGGTAAACGGCGGGTATCTAGGCGAGTCGTCGAAAGGACGGATTTCCAAATCCTTTTCTGGTGCGGAAAAGAATATCAAGGATTTCCTCTGACGTTGCCTTGTCTCAGCATCTTTTGGAATGACAACTTTGTGAACCTGAATAAGAAAACATGCTTCACATAGTTAACCCGTTTGCATCTTGATTGCACAAAACATCTTTCGACCCAAATCATCAGTTTGAACAACATTCTATATATTTATGGATATTCGTTGAAGGATATTTCAAACTGACAGAAGCAATTTTCAGTCAAATATTTTGAATATGAATATATATATATATATACATATATATATATATATATATATATATATATATATATTATATATATTATATATATATATATATATATATATATATATATATATATATATAAAAATGAATAAATATAAACAAGTGTAAGCAAGGAAATCAACATTTTGAACAGTTAGGGCTGTTAGGGGATTTATGCTTACATTCACATTTAAAAGACAGATCATGATTTTCCTGACTTTCCTTTTAAAGAGAACACACATCCTCAGATATTCCAATTTAATAATTGGGAACTAACCGGCACTTGGAAACTAGTCCTCCTAAGTTTGTATGAAAAATATCAATATACTGTAGAAGGATGAAACAAAAATATTCTCTAACTTAGAACTCTCAGATGAGTACCCACGTGTTAGGGTTTCAGTCATTTCATTGATTATCAATGATCCCATTCGACGTTAAATAACGGCTCTGAAAATACATAAACACATGATAGTTTAGATCATCATTCCCTCTCTTTTACCTATCCAATAAAAACGAACTTCTAGATATAATCTTCTAACTTGCAGAAGGATGTCCCTTTTATTCACCGGTAATAACATATTTCTGGAAATGATAGCGTCCGATGTAAGTAACCAGACTGGCAAACCTGGTTTTCTTTATTATTAGAACTATGCGCCTCTTCACCTACGCTAATTGTTGGTGGTTCCAGCTCAGCGCCTGGTCTTATCGCAGGACTGGTTTTTAGGAATCATCTGGTCAACGACGTTGACCAGAGATTTTTTGACACTGTCGTAGACCACTGGATCCCCAGTTCACAAGGGTCCACTGGGAACATAGACGCCTGGACGTGAACAACCAGCCCAGGCGTGGCGTGGGTACAGGAAAATATTAATACACACTACATGAAATGGTTGTTTCAAACATAAACTTGAATATATATGTATATATGTATGTTTGTATGTATATATATATATATATATATATATATATATATATATATATATATATATATATATATATATATATATATATATATATGTATATATATATATATATATATATATATATATATATATATATATATATATATATATATAGATATAGATATAGATATATATATATAGATATATATATATATATATATATATATATATATATATATATATATATATATATATATTTATATATATATAGATATATATATATATATATATATATATATATATATATATATATATATATATATATATATATATATATATATATATATATAAATAAATATGTGTGTGTGTGTGTGCATACATACAACCATATATATGTATGTTGACCATATATACATACATACATGTATGTATGAATGTATGCACGTGTATGTGTGTGTGTGTGTGTGTGTGTCTGTAATTAGCAGCAATGGGGTGGTATGGGGCAGCCTCAATCCTGTTCAGACCCACGGTGCATTTCTTCTCTTGGGACCATTAACCCTTTGTAGATCTCCATTCATCGCCGTGATAGTTGAATGGTCAAATGTTTCATTCATATAAACCAGTTCAATATTTATAGCACAGTGGCAGAGTGGTACACGTGGAATATGTAGGGAATGGCACTGTTATCGTTTTACTATCGAAATCATTTTAAAATCAAAGTGTAACACTATCAGCTTTATTGGTCTAGCTGGAATTTTGACGAAATGACAAAACTTGTATTCCTCTTTTAGCTTTGGAGCTTTATTCGTTCCTTTCTACAACATGTCACATTTCTCCCATGAGCCATATGGCGGAAAAAGTGACGAAAGAAATTCCCAAATCTAAATCCTATGAGCCCTGTGAATGGACTGAGGCGGGAAACCACTCTCCCTCCCAATATACAAAAGTAGCCACATACTTATGCAAAACACAATTTGGCAGCATGTGAATTTTATTGTTGGTGGCGCAAGTCTACGTAAATTTTGCTCAAAACCCAAAATATATGCCAATCATTATGACAGTTAAATGTTCACAATAAGACAATCTAGTCTCGAATGATTCTTAAATAAATGCCAGATATGTCATAATATTTTATGAAATTTCTGAGATTACCCATATTCCATATGTATTTACTTGTTAGATAAATCAAGTAAACTTAAGATAAGCAATTTTTTTAAGATAGAAAATTCTAACAGCAGGAATTGAGGAAGTGGCCATTCAGGCAAATAGCAATTCTCAAAGTTCCTCTATATATTCACAACATCCAGGCGGACATCATCGCTTAACCCTTATGCTGCTGATGGCTCATTTGGCCAATACAAAAGGATACAAACAACCTAAAAACGGATGAAACCCTGGCGCATGGGTACTCGTCTGAGAGTACTCAGCGAGAGCTATCCAATGAATACCAACATGACAGGGTTCAAACGGGTTTCAAAAATCTTAGAGTCCTTGTGCTTTGGACCAAAGAAGCTTCTGGATTGGAAGAGTTAACACATTTGTGGGGGGGGGGGGGGGGGGTGGAAAGGTAAACTGCGTTATAGATAGACAATTTATCAACAGAAGGTAGGCCTATCTAAAGACCACTCATCACATACCCAGCATATTTCGCTTATTCATCACTAATATACAACTAATCATCCCCTATGTATGTATGTACTAGTATATATATATGTGTATTTATTGACTATGCCCAAGGCATAAAGGTACGATACATATGATAAGTCAAAAATAATATACAAATACATAGAATGATATGGTTCAGATTTAGTCTCCCCTTGAGGTCATGACAGAACAGAGTCATGCACTATAAACTCGTTTAACATAATAAGTGGCTAAATAGCTAAATACATGGTATATCAATAGGCCATTGCGCTATCCTTTGGCTAAGTGGGGATTGGCATCTTCACTATCATTACCGGAAAGCACAAAAATACTAGCCTATGCAAATCTTAACATTCACTCTATACATACAAGAGATGTGCTTAGCAGATGTTTTAGGGTAGCGTCGAACGTTTTAAGACCTACGACCTAGAAACACTCTGGGTCTTAGCCAGAATTTCAAAAATGCCTGTCCAAAACAACTGTCCCTAAATTTCTGCTTGTGCAGATTTAGCTACTCAGCTACTTCAAAACCTTATATCAACTACATGTTGTACCCCTTTATGTCAAAAAGGACAATTTACACTTCAGCCATGTTCTAGAAAATGTTTTTTCAAGAGAATATTTGGTTATCACCCCCAAAAAGACAAAATTGAAAATTCTTCAAAGAAACTTTTGCCTGTCCAAAAAGGAGGCTATCAGGAAACTGCCTGTCCAAAAGACAGGCTGGACAGATCCTGACTAAGTCCTTGTCTAGAAGACACTTTCGCTTTCGATTCGCGAGTAATTATGATTATAGTAATGAATCAAATCGGATGAGACGGTAAACGGCGGGTATCTAGGCGAGTCGTCGAAAGGACGGATTTCCAAATCCTTTTCTGGTGCGGAAAAGAATATCAAGGATTTCCTCTGACGTTGCCTTGTCTCAGCATCTTTTGGAATGACAACTTTGTGAACCTGAATAAGAAAACATGCTTCACATAGTTAACCCGTTTGCATCTTGATTGCACAAAACATCTTTCGACCCAAATCATCAGTTTGAACAACATTCTATATATTTATGGATATTCGTTGAAGGATATTTCAAACTGACAGAAGCAATTTTCAGTCAAATATTTTGAATATGAATATATATATATATATACATATATATATATATATATATATATATATATATATATATATATATATATATATATATATATATATATATATATATATATAAAAATGAATAAATATAAACAAGTGTAAGCAAGGAAATCAACATTTTGAACAGTTAGGGCTGTTAGGGGATTTATGCTTACATTCACATTTAAAAGACAGATCATGATTTTCCTGACTTTCCTTTTAAAGAGAACACACATCCTCAGATATTCCAATTCAATAATTGGGAACTAACTGGCACTTGGAAACTAGTCCTCCTTAAGTTTGTATGAAAAATATCAATATACTGTAGAAGGATGAAACAAAAATATTCTCATAAAATACTCCTTATCAATAGAATCTTAAGTCGAATACCCAGGAGAGAGAGAGAGAGAGAGAGAGAGAGAGAGAGAGAGAGAGAGAGAGAGAGAGAGAAATACCATTGCACGTATCTTTCCACTAGTCCACCACTCTATGCATTTCCCACCGAAAACAAGGATGGCATCAGTAACAACTGGGAGTGGAATGTAACCCTCTGCTGTTTTGATCTGTAAAAGAAGAAAATACATTACTCATTATAGCAATATATATATATATATATATATATATATATATATATATATATATATATATATATATATATATATATATATATATATACACATATATATATATATATGCATATATATATATATATACATATATATATATATATATATATATATATATATATATATATATATATATATATATATATATATATATATATATATATACACGGCTGAAAGGCGTTGACAAATGAAATGTCAAAATCCAAATATTCCAAATCAATTGATTGCTTTTCTGGACTGATTTCAACGTAACTGTGCTAGCAGTAGCTAGTAATAGTAGTAGTAGTATTGTCCTGGGGATCAGTTCATATTTATAAAGTGCACCTAGTCTCCCGAATACGTATAATACTCGTATGTAATAGGCTTTGTAAATGTGCATTGTAAAGGCACGTAACATAGCAGGTTCCTTTCATGGTGTACAAGCAGTTTATCAAATGTAAGTGATAATAAGGAAGGAGAACAGGATGTTGGAATTGGATGATAATCAGTGTTATTTGGGTATGGAGTTGGATTGTACTTATAATTGGGCACGTCCCTTGACGTAAGTAATTCAGGTAGGTCCTCCTAAGGAAGATGACTACATGAGACAAATTAAAACCATCATCAACATCATCATAGTCAGCCACGATTTTAGACTTAGTATACAAAAAAGTGATGACCTTCCACCTACCTCTAAACCCTCCTGGTTGTTTTTGGATAGGGTCAAAGTGTCATAATCGACGTGGGCCTGAAATCTTGACTGATCAGGCAGGAAGTCTACAATAAGAATTCAGCAAACAAGTAATCACAAGCAGACTGAGTTACGCATTATGGTAAAGGTATGACAAATAAATATTGTCAACTTCAGAAAATCTTGAGATAAGTTTCAAGAGGGGTTGTCAACCATAACTGTAACTACTTTTTTACTTTTAGTCAAATATTTCTCAAAAATGCTGCTCCTCACCAACATATTATCACCACAGATTTCTTACAAATAACATATTATTCAAGATGGGAATTAAAAAATCAAACTTGTGCAGTTTCTGCTCCAAGAAAATACACTCAGTTGAACACATGCTATTACAATGTGAAATATCTCGTGGACTGTGACTTGATGTGGGGAACTGGAGAGTCAAACTAGGAATGGAAAATTATCATTTGTCCGATACTAGAATTATTCTCGGTGACTTGGAGAATGCCTCATCTATTAACACAATTATTTTACTTACTAAAAAGACTATTTACAATTCAATGAAGAAGGAACAGAAACCGATTATTGTCTAATATCTACGCAGAAAAAAAATATCTACAGTTATAAACTTCTGCATTGTATACTTAGACGAATATTGAATATTGAAAACATATTTTCGTACCCTGTGTTGACATGTCAGAGGAAGAAAAAAAGTGATTTTTACAAGAAAAAAGATATCATCATCATCACTACTATAACTACCTCCAAGATCATCACCGTCATACATACATCATTATTATTTCTCTTTATTTTGCCTCTTTTTCTTCTTCTTCATCTTAATGTTATTACTTTTATCATTATTATTACTATTATTATTATCATTATCATTATTATCATTTTTCATTATTATCATTATTATCACAACCATCACCACCATTTTCATTAATAGTATCACCTAAGATACCATTATCATACTGACCGTGTACTGGAGGATAGCTATTAAATCTAATACCGCCACACGAGAGAATACTCTTCTCTTTTCTGCCATGAAGTTTCACATAACAGTGCCGGTCCTGGAAAAGTGAAAATATCCAGAAAATGAAAATGAAATTATCAGAGGTAGACACCCACATGTATCAATCTTATTGATATGAAACGTCAACATTTTTGGATTAGTACGAGCGTACAACAGGTTTAGCACTAAACTAAACACTATTAGTATACACTATCATCATGGTGTCAGGGAATGTTTTGTATCAGATTATAAGCAGCCTCCAGATCGGAATGGGATACAGCAAATTTATCACCTCTCAACAAGTAACGTGTTCTGTAAAAGCAGCAAGTAATCCATTTACAATTAAGAGACAGGGGGTATTCTAGGAATAGAGGCTGCTCTAATAAGCCCCCAGGTGGTACCCAGATAGCATTAGTATATCGGGCCGACGTCGGCAGGGAGTGGCAGATATGCATATAGCGGTCCGATATCGGCCCATTGTCGGTGCTCTTGGTGGCTCTCGGGCGGGAGTGGGCAGAAAAATCATAAAGTGGGCCGTCGTCGGCCCATTGTTGGCTCTTGTGGTGTTTCGTGGGTGGAAGTCAGCGTACATGTTATCGGGCGGGCCAACAGTGGCCCATTGTCGGCCTTAAGGGTAGTGAATAAGAAAAAGCATCCGATTATGCAAATTTAAAATGGGGGCCGTAAAGCAGCCCTGGCGAATCAAGTTGGTTGAACTTCATTTACTGGCAACAGATATCCAAATAGTGACATATATATAAAATAAACATTCCGGAAACAGCTTGTTTAGTTTAGTTATTTAGTTAGTTTAGTTTGTTTGTTTGTTTGTTTGTTAGTTTAGTTTGTTTGTTTGTTTGTTTGTTTGTTAGTTTGTTTGTTTGGTTGGTTGGTTCGTTTGTAAATAAGTAAGTAAGTAAGTTTTATTTTTATTTTCAGGACAGAAGAATTGAATGTGCGTAAACTCAGGAAGGATTGGAACTGACCATGATGAGTTGAAGTCTCAGAAAACGATCTCCTAGCTCGTCGTATAACAGATAAAAGTTAACATTTTCTCGAAGATACAAAGGTAAGTCAAAACCATATGTAATTTTTATTTATCATGTGGTTTATTTTGCTGTGAAATGGCTTCATAACTTGACTTGTTGCATATAAAATCTAAGTCATACACTAATCTCAACTGTACTTTTTATGTTTAGTTGTTGATTTTCAGCACAAAATGATGGTTATGAATTTTAATCAGAGGTCCGATGGTGGTCCGACTGCTACTTTTTTACGCCACAGGGCCATCAGTGGCCCGCTGGTCAAACCTCTACAGGGCAACTGTCGGCTATCGATGTAGGGCCTTGGTGGAGCCGCCAATGGGCCACTGTTGGGCCGACAGACCATTAAGATAGGCCCAACGTTGGGCCACTAACTACATTATTGGAGGTCCGATGGTGGTCCGACTGCTCTTTGTTTACGCCAGAGGGCCGTCAGTGGCCCGCTGGTCAAACCTCTGAAGGCCCACCGTCGGCTATTGATGTAGGCCCACCAGCGGAGCCATTGTTGGCCCAGTGTTGGGCCGACACTAGTGTGCTATCTGGGTATGGCTTGTACAAACAAATTCTCAGACACATAAGGTCAGAAGTGCTTCCATAATACTGGAGGCAGCAGTAACTGAGGATTTCTCTCACTTACAGAATTGTTTTTAAGCATTCTCAAAGGATTACTGGTGCATTATATTGACAGAATAATTTGCTGAGATAGTGATTAAAATATGTGAAATAGGGAATCTGGTATCATTAAAAAACACACACATGATTGGTGTCAACTTTCATCCATTTCCTAAACCCAAGACCAGAATAGATGATTGCTTGATATGGATGAAGCTTACTTCATTGTATTATGATGTGTACAGTGCAGAGAAAATGGATGATGAGGGCTATTTTCCGTGCGTGGGAAGCGTTTTTCCACTTACTGATAATTTCAGTCCTATGGCAAGCGTTTCCAGGATGCGCAATGACAGCTTGTGAAACGTTTCTGCCATCTCCCAAACATCCTCCTTGAAGTTTGGCAACTCGTTCGGCCATTTCTGTGCACAGAGAAAATAAGCTGACATCTCATGCATACAAACTGACAAACATGATTTCATAATCAACAACGCTAGTCATGATATGTTCGCGACATTGGATCACAAAAATTGCCCAAGTTTCTACAAAGAAATAATACTAAAAAATCAACTGGAGAATGTGTCTGTCAGTCTAGCCCCCCTCTCCCCGGCTGAGTATTTTTTTTACTTCATATCATTATAAATAAAATGTTCAGACTCCATAATTTCGATGTGTGGTTTTGCTCATGATTTCATAACCAACTACTCTATATATGATATGTTCACAACATTTGATGAGATGTCCAATAATGGTGCGCAGTTTAATAAATGTGGACACCAATGTTCGCAAAGTACTCATTCATTAAACAGCCGGTATATTAACGCTACACAATATGCAGATGGAGTCCACGCAAGATGTGATAAC
>OZ012691.1:15411144-15444643 GCA_963942565.1 Maea johnstoni | reverse complement strand
TATATATATATATATATATATATATATATATATATATATATATATATATATATATATATATATATATATATATATATATATATATATATATATATATATATATATATATATATGTATATATGTATGTACGTATAAATATATATATATATATATATATATATATATATATATATATATATATATATATATATATATATATATATATATATATATATATATATATATATATATACATATATATGCACAAGGGCGAGAGAGAGAGAGAGAGAGAGAGAGAGAGAGAGAGAGAGAGAGAGAGAGAGAGAGAGAGAGAGAGAAAATACCAGTGCACGTATTTTTCCACTAGTCAAACACTCAATGGATTTCCCACCAAAAACAAGGATGGCATCAGGAACAACAGGGAGTGGAATGTAACCATCTGCTGTTTTGACCTGAAACAGAAAAAATACATTACTTATTACTTGCAATCAACAGAGTGGTCTGAGGCACAACTACTGGTTACTGTCTCTCACCATTGCCTAGGTTTGAACACCAGCCAGGGCATGTGACGAAATTGACAGTGAGAAGGGGTGCGGCGATGGTAGTCCGCGGGCATGCCAGTTCTCAGCATCATTACAAATAGCTCGTCATGATACAATGTATATGTATGTGTGTATGTATGTATGTATGCTTGCATGAATGCATCCGTGCATACATATATGTATATATATATATATATATATATATATATATATATATATACATATATATATATATATATATATATATATATATATATATATATATATATATATATATATATATATATACATATATATATATATATATATATATTTATATATATGTATATATATATATATATATATATATATATATATATATATATATATATATATATATATATATGTATATATATATATATATATGTATATATATATATATACATATATATATATATATATATATATATATATATATATATATATATATATATATATATATATATATATATATATATATATATATATATATATATATATAATAATATATACATATATATATATATATATATATATATATTTATATATATGTATATATATGTATATAAACATATATATATATGTATATATATATATATATATATATATATATATATATATATATATATATATATATATATATATATATATATATATATATATACATATATATATAAATATATATATATATATATATATATATATATATATATATATATATATATATATATATATATGTATATATATATATATATATATATATATATATATATATATATATATATATATATATATATACATGTATATATGTACATATATAATATACATATATATGTATATATATATATATATATATATATATATATATATATATATATATATATATATATATATATATATAAATATATATACATATACATATGCATATATATATATATTTATGTATATGTATATATATATATGTATGTGTATATGCATATATATATATATATATATATTTATATATATATATATATATATATATATATATATATATATATATATATATATATATATATATATATATATATATATATATATATATATATATATGTATAAATAAATAAATTTATATGCAAACGCCTTTAAACCACGCGGCCATCACTGCAAGCCTCGGCCTTAATTAGGAAGATGACCCGTTGAGACAAATGCATTTTACAATCATCATCATCATCATCATAGTGGAGCCACGATTTGACTTAGTATGCAAAAAGGTGTGTTGATGACTTTTGACCTACCTCTAGACCTTTCTGGTCGGTCTTGGATAGAGTCAAAGTGTCAAAGTCTTTATGGGCCATAAATCTTGGCTGATTAGGCAGGAAATCTACAATTGGAATTTGGCAAACAAGTACTCACAAACAAACTTAGTAATTCATTATGGTATATAAATATTGGCAACTTCAGAAAATTTTGAAATTTGTTTGAAGAGAGGGTGTCACCCTCAAAAATGATGCTTTTTACCAAGATATATTTGCGTGTGTTTTGAATAGTCTAATATCTATTAATCATTTTTATCATTATTATTATTATAATTATTTTTATTGTTATTTTTATTATTAGTATTAGTAGTAGTGGAAGAAGTAGTGGTAGTAATAATGTTATCATCATCATCATTATCATCATCTCTACTATAACCACCTCCATTATCATCATTACCATATCATTATTCTTTTTTTTCTACTTCTTGATGTTATTACTATCATTATCATTATTATCATTATGATTATTATTATTATTATTATTATTATTATTATTATTATTATTATTATTATTATTATTATCATTAGGACCATTGCAATTGTCATCAATAATATTACCAAAGATACCATTATCATACTGACCGTGTACCGGAGGAAAGTTATTTAATCTCAAACCGCCACACGAGATATAACTCTTCTCTTTTCTCTCATGAAGTTTTGCGAAACAGTGTCGGTCCTGGAAAAGTGAAAATATTCAGAAAATGAAAATAAAATCATCAGAGGTACACACGCTCGTGTATCGACCTCATTGATTTGATACGTCCATGAATAGGCGTACGGCTATAATAAGAACAGCACCATTAAGAATACTAGTACTCTTTTATTAGTAAACACAATCATCCGGGTTGCCAGTGAATGTTTTGTATATATATATATATATATATATATATATATATATATATATATATATATATATATATATATATATATATATATATATATATATATATATATATATATATATATACATATATATGTATATATATATATATATATATATATATATATATATATATATATATATATATATATATATATATATATATATATATATATATATGTATATATATATATATATATATATATATATATACATATCACACCTTTTTCCGCCGTTCAGTATAATGTGTAGGTCAAGCTAAACCTGTTGAAATTATAATAAACGTCCATGAAACCGATGGCTCGTGCAAGATACCTTCTCTTTCCACCCACTCGTGATGAAACCTCTATGCCCACTTACTGGTAAGTTCAGTCCTATGGCAAGCGTTTCCAAGATACGCAATGACAACTTGTAAAACGTTTCCGCCATCTCCCAAACATCCTCCTTGAAGTTCGGCAAATCGCTCGGCCATTTCTGTGCACAGGGAAAATAAGGTGATATCTCATGCATGCAGACTGTCAAACACGACCTTATAACCAAACTGCATTATTCATGATTGCAACATTTGATCATGAAACAAGGCCCATGCTACTGACATGAAATAGTCCTCAAAACCATCAGGAGAATTTGTTTGTCCCCCCTTCCCGCATGAGTTCATATCTATACTTCACATCATACTGCAAAAGGTTCAGACTCCATTTTCATATGTGGTTAGAGGCCTGAGTTCCACTAAGTATAGAGGACATGGAGAGGTTTGCCCCTCTCAGAAGCCCCACCCCTTAATGGAAGCCACAAACTGCTAGGGCGTTCTTCTCCTAAGCCTATGGTGACTAAACCCAGTACCGGATTGCGGGAACCCCTGCAGCACGCAGGACTTCCTCCGCGGCGCTGCTCACACCATCTAGTCCCTGATAGGGAGTGAAATGCGAACTAAATATTGATGACCGGACCCCTATTAAGCAACTTGGAAACTATATGTATATATATTTTTCTTTCTTTCTTTCATAAAACATGCACAAATATTGGCTTTAGGAAATGCTTTTTTAAATTTCCTTTTCTTTTTCAATGAGGGGCCAAAAATCAACGAGGGATTTTTCCCAAAACAGAAAAAAAAGTGGCCTAACAAAACTAGACATTTTGTACAGTTACAATTGGTGCGACGCACATGGGAGAGAATTAAATTAGTATGGCATGCCAAAATGATATTTATTCAACTCATATCATGCAACTTTCAAAATATCGTTCAACTTTGTTAAATATATCATGCAACTCTCAAAATAACATACAGGTCAGGAAGGGTGTATATTTTTTGGGAACATGTATAATGAACTCAGAAAAGTTATGGGTGTTGTGACCAGGTCATGCACTTGTAGTGGGGAAGGTCGCTGGTAAAGGGGAAAACCTACTGGTCTGATAGTCATTTTGTGTTAACCACTATGCTGCTGCTGACTAATTTGGCCAATACAAACTAAATAATAAAAAACTGAAAAATGACTAAAATCCTAGCACATGGGTACTCATCTGAGAGTACTCTGACCGTATATACGCACCAAATAGATAATGGAGCATAGTATAGTAATTAAAAATTGTAAAAGTGGTAGTAGTAGAATTAGATACCTACCGGATCATCGTAGACTGTCAAGAGCATGCTCTCGTGTAGATCACTGGGCTTGTTTATACCACTAGAGAAAAGCAAGTCATACTTTATTGAATCAATTCCACTACTACTACTACTACTACTACTACTATTACTACTACTACCACTACCACTACTACTACTACTACTACCACTACTACTACTACTACTACTACTACTACTACCACCACCACTACTACTACTACTACTACTACTACTACTTCTGCTACTTCTATTACTAATTCTGCTGCTGCTGCTGTTACTACCGCTACCTCCACTAACACCACCACCACCTACTACTTCAGTTCTACCACCACCACCACCACTACTACTACTACTACTACTACTACTACTACTACTACTACTACTACGATATTGCTGCTGCTCGTATCTGTCCACATGGGGAAAGGCTGTCCGCCTGGCAAGGCCAGTATTCGAGCAAAATTAGCATATCACGCCAATATGCGAGCAAACCATGTGGTTGAGTGGAATTTGCTGTTATATTTTCTTGGAAATTCGTAGAAAGTACAATATTTAATCATTATTTGATAAGACTTCCAGTTAGACAAGTATCTTAACCTGCTACAGTCAAGTTTTTAGTGTCAAGCTTATGAGATAAAGGAGTATACTAGAGTGATTTCATGAGATGTAGTACCCTCAAATGCTGACATGTGCTACTTTAAATACGTCTGAACCCATAAGTGTTAGAACTACAAATTTTTAAGGTAATCTAAAGAGTCCTTTCTCATTCCCTACCAATTATTGTGTCTTTCCATGAATGATAAATAGATACAAATATTAGTTTTAGTTCCTAGTTGCTTTCTGGTGAGTTTCACTGTACGCCCACCCTGTGAGCGTGTACGCCTACTCTTCGAGCACATTTCAGCAACTGTACGTCCACAGCTCGAGCAAGTGACTCAAATCTAAGTAAAGTTTTGTCCATTTACCACTTTCTAACTTCAACAAAATATGGTTCAGGTGTCGGTAAACATGACAGAATAAAAGTGCTACAGTTGTGATACTGAGAGTCCCGTTCCAGCTGTGATATTGGCACATACCATCACTAACCATCCAGGTTAGCCTCTGTCAATAAGAGCTAAATGTGTACATCATAGCAGAGTTGCCTTCCTTTCATTACACTATCGACACATTCCAAGAAAAATTGAGGTGAGACATCTTGAAAGCAATATGGATTTCACCCAACAGTTTGAAAATATGGATAGCGGATTATGAGGATGCTGACCAGGTTTTTGACAAAGAAGAGGTTATGAGCCCAACACCAAAGAGATTATGAAAGGTTCAAGATGATATAATACATGATGGGAAGGTGACTAAACACTTGGATTTCACAGGAGAGGATGTGGAACACGATAAAAACTTTGAAGACATATCTCTTCTCACCAGTGATGCCTCCTGTCAAGTATCACTACAGGGACTCCCAATGGACTTAGAAGAAAATATGCCTAGTTTGTTGAGTTACATCCTGCAGTCCTTAAAGATCTGAAGCAAGCAGGAAAACTCGATGCCTATACAAAGTTCATGGAAATGATAGCTTATGACAGGTTCCCGATGGTTAATATTGCACACTTACTATTTCTTACTATACCCTCTAGACCACACACTAGGAATCTGAAAACAGTGGGTCACTCTTCTGATGAGATAAGTGGTAGCTGACAACAGCTAACAAAGTCATTAGGTCTTGCCCATATTATAATAGACCTGACATGTGTGGTAGTATTGAAAACCATAACCAAAACCATAACTAAAATGATTTCACTATTTTGTAGAGCTGCACTCACAGAGGGAGATAAACTCATGAGCTCACCACCATATTGACTCACGAGCTCAGGCAGGGTCTTAGCCAGGATTTAAAAACTGGGTGCCCAAAATTGGCAATTGTTAAAGTTTTGGGCGTCCAAATCTTTAAGGGGGATCACAATATACTCAGATTTCAACCATAAACATGTATAAATTTATCAAATAAGGCATGATATCCTTAAACAATGTCATGGAAATTATATGGAGATCACAAAAATTCAATTAAATGCTTGAGATTGATATTTTTAAAAATTCCTCACAAAAGAACTTGGGTGTCCTGAGTGGTGCTTTTTAAGGGTTTGGGTGTCCAGAAAGACAGCCAGACTCCATGATGGTTAAGACCATGAGCTCAGGGACACAGGTTTTTAAAGATAAATATTTATTATCAAGCCCAACAATTAAGAAATGAATACTTACTGATGGAAATTTATTAACATTTACATGTTTATTTCATTTTGAAATGTGCTGTAGAGATACACAGGTCAGTATAACACTCAACAAAGGTCTGTATATATTGAGGATTGTAAACAAGACTTGACAGTGATAAGCATTCATAAGAGGGTGTGTGTTAGGTGATCTGTGTTAGGTCTGAGTTTCCTACATAGACGAGTTGACCACTCAAGCTCGAGCTCAGCTCGTCTGGCTTCAGTAATCGAGCCATTCACATTCGTGAGTAGTGAGTGCAGCTTTACTATTTTGTGATGTATTTTTAAGAAAATTTTATTTATGCAAGATTTGTTGAAAAGTGCTCCACAATAACCAACGTAGTGAATTAAGCCGGAATTTTGTGTTTCTGATAACTATGGTGTATGCATGAGAAGTTCCACCACAAAATTATATAGATTTGTTGCTTAATACAGCAATACATGACTGTTTAAGTTGAGTTCAGTTTGGTTTTGCTCGCGGAGTGGGCGTACTGTGCTCCGAGAGTAGGCGTACAGTGCCTGGAAGTCGCTCGCGCAGTGGGCGTACAGTGAAGAGATAGTTGTGCAACTTTCAAAAAAATATTATAAACTATAGGCTTCAGTTTGTCTAAATATTCTTACATATTTTAGTTTCTAAGAACCTTCTCTAATTAGTGGTATAGCTATCTGTCTTCCAATGATATGTAAATTTAAATAAGGGAGCAATTTGTGTGGAACCTACACCAACTAGGACATAATTTACCATTAAAAAAATACTGCTGGGTATTTTGTTGCCACTTTTCACATGGAGGATGGTTTACTGACAACAAGTGGTTTATGAATGATTCTTAAATGTTTAAACACTAAATCTGTGATTTATTAGCTGTTGAATATAAATACCGTTAGAGTATCACTCGAATACTGGTACAGAATTCAAATTTGCTCGAATACTAACCTTGCCAGGCGGACAGCCTTTCCCCCTTTGCTGTCTAGTCTATCTTACCTCTCGCGCCCCATTGCTGTGTAGCCGTGATAAAAGGTCGGGTCGTCGATATTGTAAGTCATCTTGGTTTCCAAGGGGAGGGCAAAAAAGTCATCGAAATGTCGGTCGACACGGTCGAACTAAGAAAGCAACGGGTGTCTTTAAACCTAAAATATTTTCTTAAAAAGTTACGTTGAGAACATTCTAAAGCAAAGGTACACGAATCATCTAATTTGAAGGAATATATATATATATATATATATATATATATATATATATATATATATATATATATATATATATATATATATAATCCTGACAGTATATAACTGTAAGCACCTAAGCACATCATGACACGTTTCAGCAATTTTGCTCCGACATTCAGAATAAACTTTGAAGGTAATGTCAAAAATATAGCGCAGAACATAAGTGAACCAATACATAGTACATTAAGGAACGAACCATTTCTTGCGGAATCCCATGGTTTTTCAGGTACACAAACCCATCCTTGGTAAGCGCTGATACCAGCTGTTCTGCTACGATCCCCACCTGATCCTCTGGAACCTTAGAAGTATCCGTTACAGACAGACCATAGCAGCCAAAGTTGACAACAGGAGGATTTTCACACGCCATAATCCTTACGAGTTTGTTTTCATCCAGCCACCTCGATTAGGCAAATCCTGGTACAGACTAAAACTTATCAATTGATCTAGTTTCGCTATGATAACCCATGACATCAGAATAATGTCGGCAATGATTGATCTGTCTTTTTATATAGAATTATCTATTTAGATTACACTGGCGTATACATTAAACAAATGCAACATCTCTGTGGGGTTGCCAGCATGATTGTATCCTCCGAGAAATCTTTGTCACCCCAGGGCAAAGCCCGAGGGTGACACAGGTCCCAAGGGGGATACAATCATGCTGGCAACACCATTTGAATTTGTATTATTATACCGAACAACGTCATACCGCGCAGTCTTGTGATATCCTCCTCCCCCGCTTCCTTAAAGTAGCCAGCATTTTTGACGCATGGCTCTCATCCAATAGAATAAGAGTATCCTCACGTGAGGTATAATAATATAACATAGCTCATTAACATAAGCTGGCAAGCTACTGAATATCATTTTTTAACGTACACGTATAACATATGTTTAAACTCATCATGATATCTGTATACTTATGTCCTGTTTGGTCTCTCGTAGGTCTACTTAGACCGTTTCTATACTTGTAGCGTTTATGTATGAAAAAGGGGTAACATGCATTTTCTTACTTATCCCAGTATTTACATGCTATAAAGCAATGTCATAACATGATATATTGTGTAGGTTTCAGTATTGACATGTTATAAAGCAAAACAACAACATGTAGTGTAGGCTTTAGCATTTGGATACTATAAAGCAATGCGATAACAGTAGTTATAGTGTAAATGTCAGTATCTACATGATATAAAGCTATAGATAACAGGATTTATAGTGGGAATTCCAGTACCTGTATCTACATGCTATAAAACAATATAAATAACACGGATTTTTAAAAACTACAAGCCTTATTCCCCAGCCACAATAGAGTCTGACTATCGCACGCTTTTAAAAGTCGGCTCCGATTGTGCTAATTCTAAATTCGGAACTGGACGTTCTAATTTTGAAATATACCAATTTGCAGTCACACCAGTACGACTCATCGGAACCGATTATGTTCATGATATTGCTAGGAAAATCGGAAGTCAATGATTTAGGTCTTGTGATTATCTTGCGGTTATCGCAAGACATTTGTTCAACAACTGCGTCCAATATCAAGTAAGGTCCGACGTGCGTACGAATATCGAACGATGATCACAAGTCTAGAAATTGACTTGCGACTTTTTAAAATCGGTACTAATTTGCGAACAGGATCGCATAACCTGTACCAACATTTTTAGACGGATCCGATTTTGTTTTCGGTCTTAAAATCGAATACTAGTAGGTAAAATAATCGGGCCCGACCTGCCGATCTTAAAATCGTGCGATAGTCAGACTCTTTTGTGCCTAGGACATAAGAGAAACGGGAATACATGTTACTAGCTAAAAAATACAGGGCTCCTCTCATAATTATAATAAATGATAGCATATTGGCAGTTAGGAACTGAATCGCCGGGGAAATTTCCCTGTCCATTCCCTGTAAAGGTAGCTCATGAGGTTAGTTATTTTGGACTTTTCCTCTGCTTTTATTTTACTATTCTGACTATACAGAGTATATATTGGCGTACAGGTCGTCCGATAAGAAATACATAAAACGTCACAAAAATACCCCTCCAGCAGGATCTAAGAATAACTTGAAAAGGTGTGTTTAGTTTGATAGATATAAAAAGGATATACTTTGCCTCAGAGTACCCAATTGTCCCTATGTCGTAAGGTCTGGTCTAGTATCAAAGGAAACAAGCGAGCAACAAACAAGACATGAGATTTCACCTTGCTCTAAAGTGTCACCTTGGTTGTTTCATGTCTCCTCTGGTGGACCTCCGTGTGTTGAACAGAAGTCCATTGTGAAAGGTAAAGGTATTCGGTTTATAGTCTTGTATCCACCAAAGTGCTCACACGACCTTCCTCCCCTAGCAGGCCTGTACACACGGACACCATTGCAATCCCCCAATGGATATTCAAGAGCAGCTGGCAGCATATAGCGCACAAGCTCTAAGCACTGCCTTATTTATGGTAGGTACCCATTTTGCAGCTGGGTAGACTGAAGCAATATGGGATAAACTGTCTTGCCAAAGGACAGACCAAAGGGCTATGCCGGGGAATTGAACAAGCGATCTACTGATTCTTAGTACGAAACCTAACCAACTGAGCTACTTGGTCCCATCTAGTATTGTGGCTCTCATTTATTAATCTCTCAATTCATATTTAGTAATTACATCCCGCATGCATAGTAATCGTACAAAAATCATGAAAAGTATCAATATTGTCTGTACTCTTGAGTATTGATTGCTAGGTTAAAATAGCTAATGTTACCTACTTTGCATGAATGCCAATCCTCTAAGACTTTGAGCAGACAACATGCATCTCGCTTTCGTGGATACAACCAAAAAAAAACAATGGCACACATTCGCTTCTGACACGACCATTTTCTCA
This sequence comes from Maea johnstoni, assembly GCA_963942565.1. Lineage (NCBI taxonomy): Eukaryota > Metazoa > Annelida > Polychaeta > Spionida > Magelonidae > Maea > Maea johnstoni. The sequence continues at coordinate 15,433,970 of OZ012691.1, read as the reverse complement.
GACCTTTCAAAACGTTTCTATTTATCATTTTCTAAAGATTAAATGAAAAAGAAGGATCCCTATCTTAGCTTTTGAGTAAAGTAGGGCCATCTCCACGGTGTTTTGGTAAATCGTATTCATACCTGCTTCTGGAATGCTAACCTTAATCTGGAGATGCATAAAATGCACAAATGTGCCAATGGTATGGTTCTATTAGGTGAATTAATTCAAAACTGGCCAAGAGGGTATTAAGGCAGTACATAGGATTAATTTCTTTAACTCAGTACCGCTTTTATATGACACTTTAACCTATACAATTTATGTATTTCCTGAAAATGCAAATGCATCATGCATAACAAAAGTACCCACCAAGCAGGTGCACGATTTTTTGAGTTAAAACTGAAAGAAATAGCTCCTTAGTGCCCCTACCGCCAAGTATGAACCAGGGACCTTCAAATTTAACAGATGTAGAGGTAAGGGTACCATATTTTTCTAATGTTTACTCTTATTTTACTTTTTTTTAAATTCATAACCATTTACTTTGAGAATCGTTATTGCAAATGAGAAAAAATGTAATATATATATACATGTATATATATATATATATATATATATATATATATATATATATATATATATATATATATATATATATATATATATATATATATATATATATATATATATACATATATATATATATATATATATATATATATATATATATATAATTTATATATATATATATATGTATATATATATATATATATATATATATTTTATATATATATATATATATATATATATATATATATATATATATATATATATATATATATATATATATATATATATATATATATATATATATATATATATATATATATATATATATATATATATATATATATATGAGAGAGAGAGAGAGAGAGAGAGAGAGAGAGAGAGAGAGAGAGAGAGAGAGAGAGAGAGAGAGAGAGAGAGAGAGAGAGAGAGAGAGAGAGAGAGAGAGAGAGAGAGAGAGTAGGTAAATGGTAGTAAAAGATAAAAGGTGGCAGCACTGTACAACACAATGGGCTGCCACCGTGATCGTAGCATCACAACAGCAATGTAGAGCGACGAATGGCTAGCATTACGATTTCCCAAGGTTGTCATGCTGTATGTTATTTTGAGTGGGTGCATACTACAATCTGAAGGTTTTGAACGATAAAAACATAAACACAAACCACGTCACTAGTACTTTTTCGGAATAAAACGCGTAAACTCCGAAAATGTGACGCCTTTAGTTTGTGTTGTTGCCGCGGCAAAATTCGTTTTGGATAACAACTTGCAAATATGCTTCTTTCGTAGAATATCTGCTTGGTCTGATAACTTCCGAACTATTTCGGTAATAATAATATATAAGAAAAGTATTTAAAAAGAACAAATCAGGTGCGACAAAAAGTGTTTCAAGGAAGATTGTTTCATGAGAGGATACACAATCTCTAGAACAACCATTGGAGTTGAAGACTGAGGATACGGGGAATTCGAAGAAGTTGTATGTGTACAAATTAAAATCTAGCATATTAGTTTTCTAGATTTCAGGAATTCTTTAGGGATGTCTTGTGTGTATTTTGTTATATATTCGTTTTTGAATGTATTCTATAGTTTCTTATCTTGTAATTTGATTTGATTAGATTCGATATTAAGATATATGTGTGCTGATTTGTACCTACGAGGTAAGTCAATACAGATATATACATACATTCCTATATTTCATTTCATTCACTGTATTCATTTATTGCTGAATGTTTAAAAAATGAATGGATGCATTGATGACTCAGAATTATTTTATATAAAAAATGAAAAACGGTGCCCGCCCAATTCCGTATGGACTACATTGGTACATGTATGCGAATTAGACCAGATGACTTATGGGAAGAGCTTATGGCAACATGCGTTATATATTTGTGTTAAATAGTTGTATACGTATTAACATTTTAAATATCTTCATAGATAATATACTAATACGAAAGTAAAAGTATACTACTACTACTACTACTACTACTACTACTACTACTACTACTACTACTACTATTAAAACTACTACTACTACTACTACTACTACTACTACTACTACTACTACTACTACTACTACTACTACTACTACTACTACTACTACTGCTGCTGCTGCTACTTTTACTACTACTACTACTTATACTACTACTACTACTACTACTACTACTACTACTACTACTACTACTACCATGGTAGTAGCGTGGGTCCTTTGGCCCCATGGTATAACAAAAGGCCATAAATCTGGAACAGTGAGTACTTTTTTAATGTTTTTTGTCAGGACCATTGGAGGGTGTTAGAGAGTATCTGCAGCCATTGTTCACATCATTTAATTTATATGTGGAGTTGCAGATATTCACAGAAAAAAATCAGTTTGGTCCTTTGGCCCCATCATATATATTTCAGTTTTTTTTGTAAATATTTGCAGTACGAATTTCTCCATATTTGCCAGTGAAAATGTGCTTGGTGTTTCTCTTTTGTTGATGTTAAACTTTTGCCAATAATTTGTAGCATTTTACATTCCACCAAAAAATGAAGTATCGTAGTACGGTTGCACTGCTGCCTGCTTCATGCAAGTGCCACAGAACAGAAGTGTTTGCTTTGACCATGTTAGCAATGAAGAATATTTATGAAAATGAGGATTCAGATGGGGCATATGAATGTTATCAAAAATCCTAAAGAATATTGAAAACCCTTTAGCATTTTTTGAAAAATTATCAAAAAACCACCCTTCCCCTTTTGAAGACCTCTGGTCCTTTGGCCCCATGTGACAGCAAATTTTGACCGTACATATCTTTTTTCATATTATACCTATGGCATTAAGATTTTCACAGGCAAACATCATTGGTAAGCTTGTTAAAGTTATAGAAAATAAATAGCGGCAATATAATTGTAGCTGTGGTATGGTCAGTTGAAAAATGCTAGCAAGACGTTTGAACCAAAATCCTATGGGTTGAAAATTTTACTAAATTAAAAGATCATTACAATATGAATTCCTAACAAAAGCTCTTGACAAATAACATATTGTCTGTAATAGACATTGGAGAACAAGATAAAAAGAGGTTATGAGGGTTAGGACGTCTATTTCTCATTTAAGGGACTAATTTCTGGGGGGCGTTTTTTCCTTATTTTACTACCTGAGGTGACCAACAGACCGAAACATGAAAAACATGATAATGATAAGTATATGTTATATCTATGGTGTCCAATTGGTATATTTTATAAGTAAAAACCCATAGGAAATTAATTCAGAATGAGTAAAGGTATGAAGGTCAAGCATTTTTGCTGTACAAGGTCATTCAAGGTAAAATTTGCTATTTTTGGGGGTGAAATCAAGGTAACTTCGGCCTATTGTAACTAAGGAGAGAGGGTAGTTATGAATTAAATGGACCCAGATTACTTGAGAACATGTCTTGAGGAGGAGTTGCTTATGTTTTAATAGGGTATATGCCATTAGGGGGCTGCAGTAACAAATTTAAGAAGTTTGTTCATCAAATGGGTAACATATAGCCATCGCGTACCAATGGCTGAGATAGAGGGTACTTTCGAGGCCCCTAACAGGCCCAAATGCCAAAGCTACCCCCCATCTAATAAAAATAACTCATAAAAGTTCTCAGGAAGAGTTATATAATATTTGGGCTTCATAGGGGGCCTAGGGGTCAATATATGAAGGGTAAAAGTCGACCTGTCAAGGCCGAGGATTTATTGATGTCGGGGCTGAAATATCAGAAATAAGGGTAATTTTGACCACTTGTGACTCGAGAATATAGGTATTTATGCCTTCAATGGACCCAGATTACTTTGGAACATATCCTATGGAAGAGTTTGTCATGTTTCAATAGGGCCTATATCATTAGAGGGCTAGAGGAAGAAGTTTGTATATTTAAGGGGTAACTAATACAGCCATCGATCGCCAATGACTGAGGTAGGGGTATTTTCGCGGCTCCTAACAGGCTCAAATGCCCAAGTAACCCCTACCCAAAGGGAAATAACTCTTGAGAAGGTTCATTTCTGATTTGGGCTTCATAGGAGGCCTAGGGGTCAAGATATGAAGGGTAAAAGTTGTCCTGTCAAGGCCATGGATTTGTTGATATCGGGGCTTGAAATACCTGAAATGGGGGTAACTTTGACCCCTTATAACTTAAGAATGAGGGTAGTTATGCCTTAAATGGACCCAAATTACTTTGGGACATGTCCTAAGGAAGACTTCCCCATGTTTCAATAGGGCATATACCATTAGGGGGCTGCAGGAAAAATTTAAGAAGTTTGTATATTTATGGGGTAACTAATACAGCCATCGCGTGCCAATGGCTGAGGTAGGGGTACTTTTGAGGCCCTTTACAGGCTCAAATGTCTAAGTAACCCACCACCTAAGGTAAATAACTCTTTGGTAGGTTCTTAGGAAGAGATATCCAGTGCTTGGGCTTCATCAGAGGCATAGGGGTCTAGATATGAAAGGTAAAAGTTGACCTGTCAAGGCCATGGATTTGTTGATGTCGGGGCTTGAAGTAACAGAAATAGGGGTAACTTTGACCCCTTATAACAAAGGAATGAGGGTAGTTATGCCTTAATTGGACCCATATTACTTTAGAACCTGTCCTAAGGAAGAGTTATTCATGTTTTTATAGGGCATATATCATTAGAGGGCTGCAGGAAAAATTCAAGAAGTTTGTATATTTAAGGGGTAACTAATACAGCCATTGCGTGCCAATGGCTGAGGTAGGGGTACTTTTGAGGGCCCTTACAGGCTCAAATGTCTAAGTAACCCCCTACTTAAGGTAAATAACTCTTGGGGAGGTTATTAGGAGAAGATAATCAGGACTTAGGCTACATAGGAGGCATAGGGGTCTAGATATGAAGGGTAAAAATTGACCTATCAAGGCCATGGATTTGTTGATGTCGGGGCTTGAAATACCTGAAATAGGGGTAACTTTGACCCCTTATAACAAAGGAATGAGGGTAGTTATGCCTTAATTGGACCCATATTACTGTAGAACTTGTCCTACGGAAGAGTTATTCATGTCTTAATAGGGCATATATCATTAGGGGGCTGCAGGAAAAATTCAAGAAGTTTGTATATTTAAGGGGTAACTAATACAGCCATCGTGTGGCAATGGCTGAAGTAAGGGTACTTTTGAGGGCCCTTACAGGCTCATATGTCTACGTAACCCCCCACCTAAGGTAAATAACTCTTGGGGAGGTTCTTAGGAAGAGATGTTCAGTACTTGGGCTTCATAGGAGGCATAGGGGTCTAGATATGAAGAGTAAAAGTTGACCTGTCAATGCCATGGATTTGTTGATGTCGGGGCTTAAAATACCTGAAAAAGGGGTAACTTTGACCCCTTATAACAAAAGAATCAGGATAGTTATGCCATAATCAGAACCATATGACTTTAGAACATGTCCGAATGAAGAGTTATTCATGTTTAAATAGGGCATATATCATTAGGGGGCTGCAGGAAAAATTCAAGAAGTTTGTATATTTAAGGGGTAACTAATACTGCTATCGCATGCCAATGACTGAGGTAGGGGTACTTTTAAGACCCCTTACAGGCTCAAATGTCGCAGTAACCCCCCACCTAAGGTAAATAACTCTTTGGAAGGTTCTTAGGAAGAGATATTCAGTGCTTGGGCTTCATCAGAGGCATAGGGGTCTAGATATGAAAGGTAAAAGTTGACCTGTCAAGGCCATGGATTTGTTGATGTCGGGGCTTGAAGTAACAGAAATAGGGGTAACTTTGACCCCTTAAAACAAAGGAATGAGGGTAGTTATGCCTTAAATGGACCCATATTACTTTAGAACATGTCCCAAGGGAGAGTTATTCATGTTTTAATAGGGCATATATCATTAGAGGGCTGCAGGAAAAATTCAAGAAGTTTGTATATTTAAGGGGTAACTAATATAGCCATCGCGTGCCAATGGCTGAGGTAGGGGTACTTTTGAGGCCCCTTACAGGCTCAAATGTGTAAGTAACCCCCCACCTAAGGTAAATAACTCTTGGGGAGGTTCTTAGGAAGAGATATTCAGGACTTGGGCTTCATAGGAGTCATAGGGGTCTAGATATGAAGGGTAAAAGTTGACCTGTCAAGGCCATGGATTTGTTGATGTCGGGGCTCGAAATACCTGAAATAGGGGTAACTTTGACCCCTTATAACAAAGGAATGAGGGTGGTTGTGCCTTAAATGGACCCATATTACTTTAGAACATGTCCTATGGAAGAGTTATTCATGTTTTAATAGGGCATATATCATTAGGGGGCTGCAGGAAAAATTCCAGAGGTTTGTATATTAAAGGGGTAACTAATACAGCCATCGCGTGCCAATGGCTGAGGAAGGGGTACTTTTGAGGGCCCTTACAGGCCCAAATGTCTAAGTAACCCCCGACCTAAGGTAAATTACTATTGGGAAGGTTCTTAGGACGAGATATTCAGGTTTTGGGCTTTATAGGAGGCATAGGGGTCTAGATATGAAGGGTAAAAGTTGACCTGTCAATGCCATGGATTTGTTGATGTCGGGGCTTAAAATACTTGAAATAGGGGTAACTTTGACCCCTTATAACTAAAGAATGAGGGTAGTTATGCCTTAATCAGACCCATATTACTTTAGAACATGTCTTAAGGAAGAGTTATTCATGTTTTAATAGGGCATATATCATAAGGGGGGCTGCAGGAAAAATTCAAAAAGTTTGTATATTTAAGGGGTAACTAATACAGCTATCGCGTGCCAATGACTGAGGTAGGGGTACTTTCAAGACCCCTTACAGGCTCAAATGTCTGTGTAACCCCCCACCTATCGTAAATAACTCTTTGGAAGGTTCCTAGGAAGGGATATTCAGGACTTGGGCTTCATCAGAGGCATAGGGGTCTAGATATGAAGGGTAAAAGTTGACCTGTCAAGGCCATGGATTTGTTGATGTCGGGGCTTGAAATACCTGAAATAGGGGTAACTTTGACCCCTTATAACAAAGGAATGAGGGTAGTTATGCCTTAAATGGGCCCATATTACTTTAGAACATGTCCTACGGCAGAGTTATGCATGTTTTAATAGGGCATTTATCATTAGGGGACTGCAGGAAAAATTCAAAAAGTTTGTATATTTAAGGGGTAACAAATACAGCCATCGCGTGCCAATGGCTAAGGTAGGGGTACTTTTGAGACCCCTTACAGGCTCCAATGTCTCAGTAACCCCCTACGTAAGGTAAATAACTCTTTGGAAGGTTATTAGGAAAAGATATTTAGGACTTGGGCTTCATAGGAGGCATAGGGGTCTAGATATGAAGGGTAGAAGTTGACCTGTCAAGGCCATGGATTTGTTGATGTCTGGGCTTGAAATAACAGAAATAGGGGTAACGTTGACCCCTTATAACAAAAGAATCAGGGTAGTTATGCCTTAATCAGACCCATATTACTTTAGAACATGTCCTAAGGGAGAGTTATTCATGTTTTAATAGGGCATATATCATTAGGGGGCTGCAGGAAAAATTCAAGAAGTTTGTATATTTAAGGGGTAACTAATATAGCCATCGCATGCCAATGACTGAGGTAGGGGTACTTTTGAGGCCCCTTACAGGCTCAAATGTGTAAGTAACCCCCCCCCCCACCTAAGGTAAATAACTCTTGGGAAGGTTCTTAGGAAGAGATATTCAGTACTTGGGCTTCATCGGAGGCATAGGGGTCTAGATATGAAGGGTAAAAGTTGACCTGTCAAGGCCATGGATTTGTTGATGTCGGGGCTTGAAATACCTGAAATAGGGGTAACTTTGACCCCTTATAACAAAAGGATGAGGGTAGTTATGCCTTAAATGGACCCATATTACTTTAGAACATGTCCCAAGGGAGAGTTATTCATGTTTTAATAGGGCATATATCATTAGGGGGCTGCAGGAAAAATTCAAGAAGTTTGTATATTTAAGGGGTAACTAATATAGCCATCGCGTGCCAATGGCTGAGGTAGGGGTACTTTCAAGACCCATTACAGGCTCAAATGCCCAAGTAACCCCCCACATACGGTTAATAACTCTTGGCCAGGTTCTCAGGAAGATATATTCAAGACCTGGGCTTTATAGGAGGCATAGGGGTCTAGATATGAAGGGTAAAAGTTGACCTGTCAAGGCCAGTGATTTGTTGATGTCGGGGCTTGAAATACCTGAAATAGGGGTAAATTTGACCCCTCATAACAAAAGGATGAGGGTAGTTATGTCTTAAATGGACCCATATTACTTTAGAACATGTCCTAAGAGAGAGTTATTCATGTTTAAATAGGGCATTTATCATTAGGGGGCTGCAGGAAAAATTCAAGAAGTTTGTATATTTAAGGGGTAACTAATACAGCCATCGCGTGCAAATGGCTAAGGAAGGGGTACTTTTGAGGCCCCTTACAGGCTCAAATGTGTAAGTAACCCCCCACCTATAGTAAATAACTCTTGGGAAGGTTCTTAGGAAGAGATGTTTAGGACTTGGGCTTCATAAGAGGCCTGAGGTCTAGATATGAAGGGTAAACGTTGACCTGTCAAGGCCATGGATTTGTTGATGTCGGGGCTTGAAATACCTGAAAGAGGGGTAACTTTGACCCCTTATAACAAAAGAATCAGGGTAGTTATGCCTTAATCAGACCCATATTACTTTAGAACATGTCCCAAGGGAGAGTTATTCATGTTTTAATAGGGCATATATCATTAGGGGGCTGCAGGAAAAATTCAAGAAGTTTGTATATTTAAGGGGTAACTAATACTGCTATCGCATGCCAATGACTGAGGTAGGGGTACTTTTAAGACCCATTACAGGCTCAAATGCCCAAGTAACCCCCCACATACGGTTAATAACTCTTGGCCAGGTTCTCAGGAAGAGATATGCAAGACCTGGGCTTTATAGGAGGCATAGGGGTGTAGATATGAAGGGTAAATGTTGACCTGTCAAGGCCAGTGATTTGTTGATGTCGGGGCTTGAAATACCTGAAATAGGGGTAAATTTGACCCCTCATAACAAAAGGATGAGGGTAGTTATGCCTTAAATGGACCCATATTACTTTAGAACATGTCCTAAGGGAGAGTTATTCATGTTTAAATAGGGCATTTATCATTAGGGGGCTGCAGGAAAAATTCAAGAAGTTTGTATATTTAAGGGGTAACTAATATAGCCATCGCGTGCAAATGGCTAAGGAAGGGGTACTTTTGAGGGCCCTTACAGGCTCAAATCTGTAAGTAACCCCCCACCTATAGTAGATAACTCTTCGGAAGGTTCTTAGGAAGAGATGTTTAGGACTTGGGCTTCATAGGAGGCATATGGGTCTAGATATGAAGGGTAAAAGTTGACCTGTCAAGGCCATGGATTTGTTGATGTCGGGGCTTGAAATACCTGAAAGAGGGGTAACTTTGACCCCTTATAACAAAAGAATGAGGGTAGTTATGCCTTAAATGGACCCATATTACTTTAGAACATGTCCTACGGAAGAGTTATGCATGTTTTAATAGGGCATATATCATTAGGGGGCTGCAGGAAAAATTCAAGAAGTTTGTATATTTAAGGGGTAACTAATATAGCCATCGCGTGCCAATGGCTGAGGTAGGGGTACTTTTGAAGCCCCTTACAGGCTCAAATGTCTGTGTAACCCCCGACCTAAGGTAGATAACTCTTGGGGAGGTTCTTAGGAAGAGATATTTAGGACTTGGGCTTCATAGGAGGCCTAGGGGTCTAGATATGAAGGCTAAAAGTTGACCTGTCAAGGCCATGGATTTGTTGATGTCGGGGCTTAAAATACCTGAAATAGGGGTAACTTTGACCCCTTATAACTAACGAATGAGGGTAGTTATGCCTTAAATGGACCCATATTACTTTGGAAAATGTCCTAAGGAAGAGTTATTCATGTTTTAATAAGGCATTTATCATTAGGGGGCTGCAGGAAAAATTCAAGAAGTTAGTATATTTAAGGGGTAATTAATATGTCACGGTCATGGATTTGTTGATGTCGGGGCTTGAAATAACAGAAATAGGGGTAACTTTGACCCCTTATAACTAACGAATGAGGGTAGTTATGCCTTAAATGGACCCAAATTACTTAGGAACATGTCCTAAGGAAGAGTTATTCATGTTTTAATAAAGCATTTATCATTAGGGGGCTGCAGGAAAAATTCAAGAAGTTTTTATATTTAAGGAGTACTAGTAACTAATACAGCCATCGCGTGCCAATGGCTGAGGTAGGGGTACTTTCGAAGCCTCTAACAGGCTCAAATATCCAAGATACCCCCCACGTAAGGTAAATAGCTCTTGAGAAGGTTCTTAGGAAGAGATATTCAAGACTTGGGCTTCATAGGAGGCCTAGGGCTCATCATATAAAGGGCAAAAGTTGACCTGTCAAGGCCATGGATTTGTTGATGTCGGGGCTTGAAATACCTGAAAAAGGGGTAACTTTGACCCCTTATAACTAAAGAATGAGGGTAGTTATGCCTTAGATGGACCCGAATTCCTTTGGAATATGTTCTAAGGGGGAGTGTTTTATGTTTTAATAGGGCATACACCATTAGGGAGCAAGATATGAAGGCTAGAAATTGACCTCTCAAAACCATGGATTTAGTGTTTTTGCTGGCGCAAATACTTTAGGTATTAGCTAGAACAATAACAAAATTAAAGATCAACAAATTCTCAAAGATTCTATGACTGCTACTGATTATATGTGGCCAAAGGACCAACACTTTTACCTTATGGGGCCAAAGGACCAACATGGGGCCAAAGGACCCACTCATGGGGCCAAAGGACCAAACCATGGGGCCAAAGGACCAAAGTCTGCCAGCATGGTCCTTTGGCCCCATACATGGGGCCAACGGACCCAATGAGATGACTACTACTACTACTACTGCTGCTGCTGCTACTTCTACTACTACTACTACTACTACTACTACTACTACTACTACTACTACTACTACTACTACTAATAATAATAATAATAATAATAATAATAATAATAATAATAATAATAATAATAATAATAATAATAATAATAATAATAATAATAATAATAGTAATAATAATGAATAAAATGATAATAGTGTCTGGATATCCGTAGTGCCTGAAGATGTCAGATTGATACTGTCAGTATATTACCATTTACTTTTGTTGTTATTTGTTGGTCTACTCTATTAACATTACATTATTGGGTATTTACTTTACTCGTATGCGTGTTATAGCAGAGACTTATAATGAATATATATCTCTGGTTATAGTCAATATATATAGATACACACAGTAACAATGTATTCACTAATCCATTGTTCACTAAATGAAAAAATAATAATTAGATAAATAAATGAATAGATAGATAGATAAATAAATAAATGCATATAGAAATGAATACATAATTAAATGAATAAATATATAAATAAATAAATAAATGAATAAATAGATAAATAAAAACAAATAAATATATAGATAAATAAATAAATGAAATAAAAATAGATAAATGAATAAATAAAAAGTAATTATAAGTAAATAAATAGATAAGTAAATAAATAGATAAATAAATAGATAAATGAATGAAAGAATAAAAAATATGAATGAATGATGGGGATCCCGCGGACGTCGTCATTTTCGCCGTGATGATGTGACATACATTCAGTTGCAAGTCGTGACGTAGCAGCTGAAACTGGGACACTATTGGTGGCGCCATCTATTTCATACCGAACCAACAGGTCCTAATAGACAGATGAAAGCTTAATAGGAATAGATTCTTAATCATTCAAGTACATTATATTCGCGTTACTACTCCTATTCACTCGTAATGATCAAAGTTTTTACTCTGACAATCATAGTTTCTCACACGAACTTTACATACAATGCAAAAACGCAAAAACTGTATTTTCATTAGTCACGCAAGACCTGTCAAAACTTGACCTACATACTCCATCGGCGCTGTCTAGGTTACATATGCAATTGGAGTTCAGCTGAGGGTGCAGAGTCCTAAACAATCGTCTGGTGAGTAGCCAGGTTTGTAATTTAACTCGATTCTCAAACAAAAAATATAGACGTAGATTCCTATATGTATAATCCATTCATTTATCTGTCAGTAGTTGCCCTGAATTAAGTGAAGTGTTGCTGTGGGAAGTCGCTGTCAAACTCAAACATATCTTACTACTGGATGCTTTAACTGCAATTGCAAATTGAAATTGGGATTGTCTTGAAGTTGAGTGTGGTCATCTAAATTATTGTTACTTATGCAATGATATATTCTTTCATTTACAAACTTCAAATCTATGAAACTGTCAATTTCAACCCCTGTTATACATCTTGGGGAGTGAATATATGGTGCTCATTGGTTGTTTAGATTCAGCAAAATTTCATAACTTGGTTGCTTCCAGCCTCAGATGAATAAAACAAGCGGATATCAAACCAGCCTGTCAACTTGAACAAGGTGGTTGTGGTGAATTGCCCAGAGTCGTGTTCTGTGCATGTTGGTGGGCATGTTTCTCTGTATACTGTAAACAATTTATAAGAGCCCTCATTTGTCTCAATGTCCCCTTATATAAGTGGCGTCACACTTAGGCCAGATTCAAGACCCCTGGGATATCCAGGTCTTCACCATAGCGCATACAGTAATTGGTCTGTCATTATTGTGCATTGCTATGAAAATACCTACAGGGGTCCAGTTAGACACTAGCCTGATAGCCCGAGGCTATAGAAAATTGATTCGGGCTATAAGAATATTTGCCTTTGTAGCCCGGCTGGCTATAAGAAAAGATTGACATTTTTAGGTCATACTCAGAGAAATCACAATACTATAAGCAGTGTGTATGTGTGTAATTTAGGATAATTGAGGCAGCTCGTTTTTGTTTTTGTTTTTATTAAATGGGACTATAAAAGTTTCTATCGGGCAATAAAGTTTTGGGAACCTATAGCCCGGTGGTCTTCCTCAGTTTCTTACCATAGCCTGACCCCTGTACCTAGGCTTGGTAAACACACTATGTTCAGTGAGAAGCTGTTTCTGTGGCTCTAAAGTGGTCCCAGTTCACAGCTGTTTGTGGTGCCCCAATTTGGATACCCACTTTCTAAATGCTAAGTAAGACTGCTTTACATAAATCAAGAATTGTAAACAGTAATATATAGTTTGTATAACTGTTTTTCTAGATCGTTTGGTTGCAAAAAGTTTGTGTTTGCCATTCAACCTTGACAGGCCTCTTAGGAGCACCAAAATGTTTATAGGTACTCTTAGCCCTAACTCTATAAAATATTGATTTTGCCCATTGTGGAATGCCTCTTAAGGTCACCCACATCATACTGAAGTGTGAGCAGTCCATTTCCTGTGTTGGGTCGGGGGGGGGGGGGGGGGGGATTGATAGGCGGTTCAATAACCATGTTACTATTGTTGTGTTATAAGCTTATTGGCATATCAAAACAAAGAAATACTACAACGTTATTCACTTAATTAGTAAAGCCATAACTGCCAAACACAATAAATGTTCAATTTACTTGCAATATTACTCAATACATGGTTATATTTTTTATTGTACAATATGGTTTAAACAATGAAAACTTATTGTCAAACCTTGCTCTTACATGATTTTATTCTATTTTTCAGACATTACATACCTAGTTGACCTCCTGCCTCCAACATCCTACCACCATGTTGAATTGTCGGGCTGTGGCGAAGAGGGTAGCCCTGTCCTACCTTAAACGCCAACCACTTGGATCGAGAATACTGGCTGCACCATGCATTCAACACAAAACCCATTCATTGGCTGCTGTGAGCAACTTCCAGGCGACTCGCTTCCAATCAACTGCCACCTCACCGGTGCAGCGCGACTCGCCTGCGACTATTCGTAAAAGTTGGATGAAGCCCTCCTTTGACTTAGAGAAGATGACGGAAATCCTTGACCACGATAACCTCCAGATGCGAAAAGATTTTCGTAGGTTCGTTGCCGATCCTGTCATGACTCCCAAGTACAATATTCCGCTCGCGGAGGAGCGCGAAATGAGTCTGCAGCGGCTTCAGAGGATCTGCGATTCCGGCTTTATTTCCGTCATGGACTTCATCAACAATCCGCTGAGAATTTTCGCCGCCCACGAGCTGGCGGCCATCATTGATCCTGCCATGACGGTCAAGATGACGGTTCAGTTTAATCTCTTCGGAGGCACCGTCCTGAAGCTGGGAACAAAACGTCACCATGATAAGCTACTCAAGGGAATCGATACTCTTGACGATGTTGGATGTTTCGCTCTGACAGAGCTTGGTTACGGCAACAATGCAGTCGAGATGGAGACGACAGCCATTTACGATAAAGACACACAGGAGTTTATTGTGAATACACCAACGACAGTAGCACAGAAATACTGGATCACCAATGGTGCGGTCCATGCCAAACACTGTGTGGTCTTCGCTCAGCTTATCGTGGAAGAAGTGAACCACGGTATCCATGCAGTGATAGTTCCTATTCGTGACGAATCGTTAAACATTATGCCGGGAGTGCGAGTGGAGGACATGGGGTACAAGATGGGTCTCAATGGCGTCGACAACGCCAAGTTGTTCTTCGATAACGTTCGCGTGCCTCGCGAAAATCTGCTGAACAGGTATTCTGATGTCAAAGAAGACGGAACCTTCGTGACCGAGATCAAGAACAATCGTGCGCGCTTCCTGACCGTTGCGGATCAGCTTCTCTCAGGTCGTCTTTGCATCGCAGCCATGTGTCAAGGTGGTGCGAAGGCCACTCTAGATATCGCCATGAGGTACGCTGCAACGAGACTTACCGTTGGACCAAAGGGCAAATCGGACACTGCCATTCTCAAATACCAGTTACAACAGCGTGCCTTGCTCCCCCTATTGGCCAGTACTTACGCTATCAACTTCGGTCTCTGTTATTCGAAAGACCGATGGGCCTTCCAGAATCCTGATGGCTCGGAACATCAGGATATCGTAGCCCTGTGCTGCGTGATCAAACCGATCGCCACATGGAACCTTGAGGAACTTGCGTCTGTTGCCCGAGAAAGGAGTGGGGGTCAAGGTTATCTGTCCTGCAACCGATTCGGGACCTTCATCGGTCTTGCCCACGCCTCCATGACGGCCGAGGGTGACAACAGTGTCCTAATGCAGAAGGTCGCCAAGGAACGACTCAGCCTCTTCAAACCGGCCAAACTTGAGGAACCGACCAACAAAGACGTCAATAGTCTGGAGTACCTCCACTACCTCATACAACTGAGGGAACAATTCATGTTCAAGTCTCTCGGAAAGAAACTTCAAGCTGCCGGTAAAGAGGGCATATTCGACACATGGATGTACGCCGAAAGTGACCTTGTGCAGGGCGCGGCAAGGTCATTCGGGGAAAGGATGATAAGCGAGAGTTTTGCGAACGGGATACAATCGGCGGACACGTCCCTGCAGCCTGTTCTCACGCAGCTCCATAAGCTTTACCTCCTGACGCTCGTGGAGAAGAATCTAGGTCATTTCATCACGTCCGGGATGCTCCCAGTGGACGTAGCGAGTCAGGTGACGGATGCAGCGGCGGACCTCTGTCGCGAGCTCGCCCCACAGGCCCTGCCCCTATGCGAGGCCTTTGACATTCCCGATAGCATGCTCTCGGCTCCCATAGCCCTGGACTGGGTGGAGTACAATGTTGGAGACAATCAGGGGGAGGTACAATGAACCAAATAGAATGAATTTAAAATAAAAATTAATATAAAAAGTATAAAAATCCCTGATCTTCCTGCATTGGGAATAGAAGGAATCGAGATAACATCTGAGGTAACCAGGGGGAGGTAAAATAAACCATATAGAATTTGTCAAAGATTAGAATATATAAGTACCAAAATCACCGAGAATGGAAGGAATCTGCATAACACCTGAGACAATCAGTGAGAGGTAAAATGAACCATAAAGAATAAATCAAATGTGAAAATATATAGAAAAAATCTCTGGTCTTCTCATTGATCTTCATTGAGAATGGATGAAAACTGAACACTTCTTCAAATATTATTTAGTGTTGAAACTTGAAAGAATAATGACCGGTTGGAGATCAAAGGCTATGGTGGTTTGCTGTACATAGATTCAATCAGATAGTTCCAAAACAATTTAAGTCATCAAAAAATCATCTCATTGTGCAAGGCCAAAGTGGTGTTTGGAGTGTGAATGAATGAATGAGTTATATTAAGAATGTGTTAAGGAGGTGAAATAGTAGTCTGAAAAATGCTTGATTTCTAACTTATTTGGAGGAATCGATCAAGGTTTTCTGAATTTGAGTGTGTACAAGTTGAGTCTGATTACTAAATAGGTAGCTCTGTCTAAAACCATATGTGCGAGGAGACTCCTACCAATAATATTGTCAGGTTTTTTTGGCCACTTTTGGCGAGGTGGTCTCATCACGCCTTAAAGGCAAAGATTGACACCAGGCAACTTTATAAGTATTTCATAGAGTGAGACTTGATATGAAATACTTTCGGATAAATGATTCAATCAAAATGCCTTAATATCAACAGGGTTTTCACCAGAAAAAGATAATTATCAGATGAATAGGGTTTTATGTATGTACTATGTATGTGTGTGTATATATATATATATATATATATATATATATATATATATATATATATATATATATATATATATATATTTATTTATCCTATCATTAGCAATTCTCTAGGGGAGTGCCAGTGAAAGAATCCACCAAACAGTTGTGTTTGTATTCATCATTTGATGAAGTTCTACTTCAGAATTAATAATTCATTGTTGACACTGTTTTAAGGTAAACAACAACTAAGATAGAAATCAAGCGTCTGTTTTTTTCTTGAAATAAATTATTGTTTTCAATATCACATGTTTGTTATTTAATGATGTGTTAAGTTATTAACAGCTGTTTTCTGTACTTATCATATAACATGCCAAACAGCATTTACTTTACATAATTCTGGCATATTCATCAAAGTTAACCTTCCAGCTGCACCTATATTTTACCAATTAATCTGCCATGACTCTTGAAAGTATTAATTAAATCAAACACTACCTTATAGTACATTCTATTTAAAGTACAATAGGTTTCTTTGTGTTACAAATACCTTTTAATTAATGTTACAGGACCTTTAAATTAGGTATTTGGTTATCTACTTGGAATTAATGGTATTTTAATATTTTAGTTATGTTGACTTCTTTTTCACATTTCCTTATCCGTATATTTCTGGTAAATCCTCTCATCAGTAAGATATCTTCAAATAGGACATTCCACGCAGTATAAGCACGATTCAGTGAAGGATGAACCAAGTTAGATGAATAGTTAGACACTTAATTGAGATGTTTAAATCTTCAGGTTGGAACAATGCCTTCAATCATGGAAAGAAAGAAAGTTGTTAGTTCCCTTTAACCCTACACTAACAAAATTCCTACTCTAACTTTTTTCAGCCCTTCCAACTCTTGATCAACATTGATAAACATAGATGAAACATCTTGACAAAAATATAATACAAACGAAATTACCTACCTTCCCTTTTATTTTGGACCTTTATAGGAAACAAACAAGTATGTATTCAAAGGCCTAAGAAACACACTTGATAAAAGGTGAAAAAGACAGCTTAAGCCTCGTACATTCATCTAACAAATAGGGGCATTTTCGAACTAGTGCAATAGAAGGCACGGCCTTTAACCCTTCCAATGCTGAGGCTACTTTTACCAAAAGCACAGGCAAAGGCTTTTGAAAACCATGCATCTAAACCCTGTCAAGTTGGTATTCATTAGAAAGCTCTCGCGGAGCACTCTCAGATGAGTACCCGTTTGCTAGGGTTTCAGTCATTTTTCAGGATTTTTGCATCATTTTGTATTGGCTATTTAAAGTAGCCACCAGCAGCTTAAGGGTTAAGGCAGGTTGAAAACAAATGGAGGAAATAAGGGGAAAAGGGAAATGTTGTTCCAGAACATACACATGGAAGAAGCACTGCATGTGTCTTACCACTAGATTGGTAAGTCATTGCCAATGGGAGGAGAGAGGGGTGGGGTGGTAAATCACACTATCACATCAGGCACAGTGCACGAACGATAGATATATATATATCAAATGCCTGCAGTGTAATTATAGTTGCACGTCGGCCATGAAAAACTGGCCTGAAGAAAATAGCACACATGTATTGGCTACAAGCAGGGTATACCAGTTTATCCTTTCAGAGACCCGTAACCAGGTTATGCAACAAGATTTATGGCTAGAGTCCACGTTAATTTTAACTAAGGTCAATGTTCATACCTATATAATGGCACATTTTCTATCCAATTAATTAGTCCATATTTATCACAACAGGTGTATAGAGGGCTCAGTTAAAGCTTGGATGAAGAAAAGTGTTTGGTCATCTAAGGTTAAAGTATGACACCTTAAATCTTTAGAGATAGATGGAGCAGGACGTGAGGTAGTGCCATCTATCTGCCATTGCTGGTACTACACCACACTGTTGGTCAACACTTAAGGTTGTGCCAACTTTTTAGGGACCAGGAGCCTTGTCTAGTTAGCACCCAGCCTCTCAGTGATTTGCTGCCAATCACCTATATATGGCGACACATGGTCTCTCCTGTCCAACAGGGTAGACTCAAAATCCCCGCAGATGTCAGGAATGACGTCATGGAAACTTGGAATACCCTACCTAGGGTTAGGAATCAGGTTTAGTGTTAGGTAACCTGAACACTAACCCTGTACCTGGTTCCTTACCCTAACCCTAGGTAGGGTATTCCACGAGTACAATGTTCCATGACGTCATTCCCGACATCTGCGTGGATTTAGACTCTACTGTCCTACAGAGGCCTCTGACGCCACCTGGTGTAGAAAAAATGTAAACAAGCCTGACCTTTCTTACTGCCTGTAATGAGAACACTAGAAACCCATTCACACTAAGCGCAGCCAAAACAGGCCTGACGATTTTTGAAAAATAATTCTAACGAACCCGTTTTTTGGAAAATATTTGAAGAGGAAATGTTTATTAGAAGCCAGACAACGACTCCCTTCCAAATATTTTGTTAACGTAAGCTTCATTCCCAAGTTATTTTCGAAAGTATGAGAGTAGCAGATGACACTTTCTAGGGGGGCTTTGCATGTGAATGGGTCAGGTTTCTGAAAGTACCCTACCTTTCTTATGAGCATGTGAGGTTGCTAAGACATAATCCACAGTAGTGAATGGAAGTCTGAACAGGCATCTAGTCTTATCTGATAAAATAGAATGTTTACATGTCAATCTTAACCCACTCCAGATCTGTAGAGTACACCGAATCTGGCACAAACTGAAACTGCTTGATGAAATTGAACTATTTTAAGGAGTAACTGTCTTGACGTTGTTTCTGTTGGGTCTCTCTCTGTCTTATTTTTAACTTCGCAAAAAGAACTGTTGTTTTTATTGTCTGTATAGTTTTTCCATAGTAGCAAAGATACAATAATATATATTTGTTTTTTCATAGGTGATTTTCTTTCCATAACTAATTTTCACATTCCAATTTTTTCCCCCTATCTAAGTAATTCAATAAATATTCAAATACTCAGCAGGTCTTAATACTAGAATATGTAGATCATTGTGAACTAAGTGAGTAGTCTTTTTAGTTCGAGAACATATCATTCAACTCATCTACTCGTCTGTCTTTTTTAGTATTCTTCAAATACCTCTACACTAGATGAGTCATCTTACTAAGTTGCCAGATTGAGAGTTTATTCCGGATGCTAAGCGGTTAAGTATTGCTGATGATACTTGAGACAAGAACGACTGTGGATTAAGTGTTACTACCTTTACACGAATTTCTCAGATAACTGTGTATCTGGATAGTGGATACTCTTACCAACTAAGTCAACATGGTATTTCACTTAACCCAATTCGCAATCTGACAATTTTCTTATTTGACCTAAAAGCCGGTACCATTCTGGCATCGAAGACGAATAATAATTGTATTTAAATGAAGACAGGGATCAGTGATAAGACACGGTTGAATACGAATTTCGTCAAATCGAACTAGAAATACGAGTCAAGTTTCTTGGCGTGCCTTAAAACATTATTTTGTGTGGATCCTTCTCCAACGCAGGAGGGGACAACCCCGGCAGCCGAGCGGTTTAATGCGTTGCCACTGACTGCTCGCTGTCTCTCACCAGTGCCCGGGCTCAAATCATTTTCAAATTTGAATTTTTTTTTGTTTATTGCACATCTCAAAACAAACAAAAATGTCTCATCTCATTTTACATTAAAACAGAATGAGAGAGAAAGTACTGTACAAATTGAAAGACCTTAGTCACTTTTTTTCAACAAATGAATGTAGTACATGTACAAAAAGTAGAAAATTACATGTATAACATAACTATAATTATAACGTTTTTCATTGGTGGAAAAGCCGTTATTTGAGTCTCTTCAAGCACGGGCTGGAATCTGACATGTGAGAAAGTTACCGGTGACCTGGGGCTCTGTGGTATATTATACTCCACTATCCTCAAACATGACCAGTCAATAGGCTAGTTGCAGCGTAGCCTTTTTATGGCAGAAAAGTGACGATGAACAGAATTCCAAATATACAGTAGTCACCATGTAGTAAAAAGAGGGCTTGCAGTGAAGTTTTAGTTGCTTGGACTCGCCTAGGACTTGGTGGTAGACGCATGATAGAATTCGAATTTTGAATTTCAATTTTTCGTCACTTTTTCTGCAATATTGGGGATAAGTTTTGACTAGCCTGTTGTATGGGGTGGAGGAAACCGTAGGACCCGGCGAAAACCACTGCCTAACACCAAGCCACTGGCAACTTTGCATACGATTGATGCTTACACCAAAGTTAAGAAGACAAGACTCGGATCATGGAATAACATCCCCATACACTGCATAGTCACCAGTTAATGACTCTCGTTTTCAAAATACTACCACATAACACTGGAGGATGATTTTGTGTAATCTTAATTTTAGAGCGGCACTAAACTTATAAACTATTTCCGAAAACAACCGCCAATGAGGGTATGTATTAGTAGTACGTTTATTAATTGCAAATTTATTCATTCTCTCTTTAACAATACACGTATAAAATGAGGTTCATCGAAGGGGCATCTTTTTGTAGCACTCGAATTGGGGTTCATCGAAGGGGTATCTATTTGTAGCACACTAAAATCTAAAAAATCGAGTACAACACATGTTTGCATGGCAATAATGAGAAAATTAATGGCGAAAACACTAAATCTTAATGAAAATTTTGGTTGTGATATTTACGGTGGCTCGTACAGGACATTTTTGTTCCTTTACACCAATATTGTCGAACCGCGCTGACAACAATTACCACCGTGTACGTGGTAATTGACAAGCAAGCAATGGAGGACATTTTGAAGGAAGGAAGGATTTCAACAGCTTATGAGATAGAAACCCGGAACCAGGAAGAAATTCCCTTCTCTTCACGAATAGTTCCAAGGGGTCTTTCAGTTGCAGAAGGACCATAGGCAGTCCGCCACAACGCCGCACGTTTATATAGCGAAACGGCCAAACCGCTTTTGCGGGGACACAGCGGAGACTCGAACATGCGAGTTCACGTTTGGGGATCAAGCATCGTAACCACTAGGCCACAGCGGGTCACCTAGGACATTTTCAATAAGCGAGGATTCCAGCATTAATATACTAACAATACTCAAGTACACACTGACTTATGCCTGAAAAAATCATAAGATTAAGACACCATAGGTGTTTTAGTAGTTTTAAGAAACGAAGCTTCCACAATTGAACAAATGCCGAATGCTGTACACCTCAGGCAGCAGGTAAGACTTTTTGTAGTTTACTGTATAAGGATTTAATTTGGAGTACTAAAAATTTCGCTTTGCAGCCCTGCAGGAGGGTATTTGTGCTAATTTGAATTCGCATATTCAAGCATCCAAACTATACCAAATACAAAGCAGGATACTTATTTGAAGGATGTTATTTTGGCGCTATCATGGGGAGCGCGGAGATAGCGAAAATTAAATGCCTGTAAAAATACCAGTTATACAGTAATCCATTTACGCCGGAAGGGTACTCACGGTCTAACACTGAAATATCTCGAAAACATAGCATTATTTTTTAGAAATATTTATCTTAAAAGTCAAGGCATTGCTCCTGATTGGTATTAAAGCAAACTATCTTCAAATAAGATAATTCTTTATTTCGTTGGCGATACTCAAAGTTGTTATAGTCTGTATGCAGCCAATATCATTGAAGATGCGCACTTGGCCCTCGTGGCAAACTAGGGTTTGTAAAGCCCCATTTACACTAGCCGAAATTTTGCTGGCAACGTACTGGCGACCATTAGCGACGGGGGGCAATAAGTGAGTTAGTAAGTATTTATTGACTATATCTTCGATATAAAAAATACATTGTACAAACTTGATTCAATAGAATATTATGGGGGTAAAAATGTGGTGGCAATCCCCCGCAACCATCTTTTGCCACCACGTTGCGAGCAAGTTGCCAGCATAGTGTAAAAGGGGCTTTAGATTCACACGTTTCTTGGATAGAGTAACACGCTGGGAACTTAATTGACTTGATGGTCTTTTTGAGGACGTATCTGGCACCTTTTTCTTGGTGAAGTGTACGTGTAGATACACCACATGGAAGAGCTTGGAAGACAAAACGAAGATGCGAAAAAAGAAAATAACCGGTTATAGCAAGGCCGTTTGGCTGAACAGATATATATATATATATATATATATATATATATATATATATATATATATATATATATATATATATATATATATATATATATATATATATATATATATATATATATATATATATATATATATATATATATATATATATATATATATATATATATATATATATATATATATATATATATATATATATATA
>OZ012691.1:15394887-15410944 GCA_963942565.1 Maea johnstoni | reverse complement strand
AGCAAACAAATACATTCCAGGTATGATATTGACATACATATATTTATGGATGTAGCGGTATGTATATTTTTGTAATTCTGACAACATTGATAATGGTTATATTTTTTCTCATGATATCATTTTATTTCCTCTATGTACCGTATATTGCGGTTATAATTAGAGAGTAATAAAGTTCGTATTCGTATACGTGGGCTGCCACAGTAGCAACACAGTAGAAATAGAGTGACGAATGGCTAGAATTCCGATTTCCCAAGGTGGCCATGCTGTATGTTATGTTGGGTGGGTCCTAACTACAAGCAGGGTTTGAACTCCTTGTGGAACGATTAAAACGTAAACGCAAAGCACGTCACTTTTTCGGAATAAAACGCGTTAACTCCGAAAATGGGACGCCCTTAGTTTGTGTTGTCGCCTCGGCAAATTTCGTTTTGGATAATAACTTACAAATATGCTTCTTTCGTAGAATATCAGCTTGGTTTCAAGTATCTGGGTAATCAAGACAATTTAAGAAGTATTTAAAAAAGATAAATCAGGTGCGACAAAAAATGTTTCAAGGAAGAGTGTTTCTCATGAGAGGATATACAACCTCTAACACAACCACTGGATATGCAAAGGATACGGGAATTCGAGGATGTTGTATGCATATGTGTACAAATTAAAATCTAGCATATTGGTTTTCTAGATTTCAGGAATTATTTAGGGATGTCTTGTGTGTTTTTGTTTTATATTCGTTTTTGAATGTATTCTATAGTTTCTTATCTTGTAATTTGATTTGATTAGATTCGATATTAAGATATATGTGTGCTGATTTGTACCTACGAGGTAAGTCAATACAGATATATACATACATTCCTATATTTCATTTCATTCACTGTATTCATTTATTGCTGAATGTTTAAAAAATGAATGGATGCATTTATGACTCAGAATTATTTTATATAAAAAATGAAAAACGGTGCCCTCCCAATTCCGTATGGACTACATTGGTACATGTATGCGAATTAGACCAGATGACTTATGGAAGAGCTTATGGCAACATGCGTTATATATTTGTGTTAAATAGCTGTATACGTATTAACATTTTAAATATCTTCATAGATAATATACTAATACGAAAGTAAAAGTATACTACTACTACTACTACTACTACTACTACTACTACTACTACTACTACTACTACTATTAAAACTACTACTACTACTACTACTACTACTACTACTACTACTACTACTACTACTACTGCTGCTGCTGCTGCTGCTACTTCTACTACTACTACTACTACTACTACTACTACTACTACTACTACTACTACTACTACTACTACTACTGCTGCTGCTGCTACTTCTACTACTACTACTACTACTACTACTACTACTACTACTACTACTACTACTACTACTACTACTACTACTACTACTTAATAATAATAATAATAATAATAATAATAATAATAATAATAATAATAATACCGAGCGAAGATCGGTCGGCGAAGCCGACCGAGCGAAGCTCGGATAATGGTAATGCGCGAGATACCTCATTGTTGTCAGTAGGACGATGGCCTTAAATTTCCATCGATCAATTTATGGTACGTCCGGGTCCTGCTGTTAAAAAGGAAGTGACGTCAGACGGAGTCGCGTGAAGTGGTTAAACACTGAGCTTTGTTATGCCCATTCCCAGGCCCAGCTCAATGTCCTACAACATATGAACTATGGATATGTTTTAACGACCCAAGGTTGCGGACAAAGAAGAGAAATATACGCGTTTTATCGTGAAGCCTATACACTAATTCAACAATGGTAATGTGCGTGTGTTGTGACGTGCAGCGTTCATTTTCCTTAGAAACTGGCGCCAAATAGCGAACGTGATACAAGCGCGCCACGCATCATTAACTACATAGTTCGCAATACATGCTGCGAGCGGGGGGGGGGGGGGGGGGGGGGGGTATTGTGGGGCTCTCATGTACAGAGGGGGCCGCACCCTCCTTACGTATTTCGCGGAAGAAGGGGTCTTTTTTAAGACCTCTGAATGTCCGCGATTTTGTATAAAAAGGGTATTTTTTTGTAACCAGGCACGAAGTATTGGGGGTGAAAATCCCCTAACAATCCAGGAAATATATGTGACTCTGACGCCGAGTGACTCCCCGAAGTGACGTGGGCTTCCGAGTCTGCTGCCACAAACTATACAGGCAGAGGATTATAAAATCTTAAGTTAAAATACGTGTTCCCGTTCATCCAATGTCATTGTTTTGATAAAAGAAGGGGTGTTTTTATACTGGAAAAAGTCAGCGTTTTTAAAAAATAAGGATGCTTTTTTGGCCAGAAATCAGTGCTTTAGGCCTTAGGGGTATCTTTAAATTTTGATAACTAGCGTTAATATACCCCCCTAAATACCAAAACCCCCCCAGGACATGCTGGCACTACGGGTAGAAAATTGCAGCTATGTTATTGTTAAGAGCTTCGCTCGTCGTCGAGGCCATGCCTCATCATATTAATAATAATAATGATAATAATAATAACAATAAAAATGATAATAGTGTCTGGATATCCGTAGTGCCTGAAGATGTCAGATTGATACTGTCAGTATATTACCATTTACTTTTGTTGTTATTTGTTGGTCTACTCTATTAACATAACATTATTGGGTATTTACTTTACTCTTATGCGTGTTATAGCAGAGACTTATAATGAATATATATCTCTGGTTATAGGCAATATATATAGATACACACAGTAACAATGTATTCACTATTCACTATACTAATCCATTGTTCACTAAATGAAAAAATAATAATTAGATAAATAAATGAATAGATAGATAGATAGATAAATAAATGAATATAGAAATGAATACATGAATAAATAAATAGATAAATAAATAAATAAATAAATAAATAGATAAATAAAAACAAATAAATATATAGATAAATAAATAAATTAAATATAAATAGATAAATGAATAAATAAAAAGTAATGATAAGTAAATAAACAGATAAGTAAATAAATAGATAAATAAATAGATAAATGAATGAAAGAACAAAAAATATGAATGAATGATGGGCCGGACGTCGTCATTTTCGTCGTGATGATGTGACATACATGCAGTTGCAAATCCTGACGTAGCAGCGCTGGCTGAAACTGGGACACTTTTGGGTGGCGCCATCTATTTCATACCGAACCAACAGGGCCTAATAGACAGATAAGAGCTTAATAGGAATAGATTCTTAATCACTCAAGTACATTATATTCGCGTTACTACTACTATTCACTCGTAATGATCAAAGTGTTCACTCTGACAATCAAAGTTTCTCACACGAACTTTACATACAATGCATAAACGTAAAACCTGTATTTTCATTAGTCACGCAAGACCTGTCAAAACTTGACCTACATACTCCATCCCGGGAGCTGTCGAGGTTACATATATGCATTGCAGTTCAGCTGAGGGTGCAGAGTCCTAAACAACCGTCTGGTGAGTAGCCAGGTTTGTAATTTAACTCGATTCTCAAACAAAAAATATAGACGTAGATTCCTATATATATAATCCATTCATTTATCTGTCAGTTGTTGCCCTGAATTAAGTGAATCGTTGCTGTGGGAAGTCGCTGTCAAACTCAAATATATCTTACTACTGGATGCTTTAACTGCAATTGGAAATTGGGATTGTCTTGAAGTTGAGTGTGGTCATCTAAATTATTGTTACTTATGCAATCATATATTCTTTCACTTACAAACTTCAAATCTCTGAAACTGTCAATGTCAACCCCTGTTATACATAGATCCCAAAAAACTATTTCTAGAAATTTTTTGCAGCTTGGGGAGTGAATATATGGTGCTCATTAGTTGTTTAGATTCAGCAAAATTTCATAACTTGGTTGCTTCCAGCCTCAGATGAATAAAACAAGTGGATATGAAACCAGCCTGTCAACTTGAACAAGGTGGCTGTGGCGAATAGCCCAAAGTCGTGTTCTGTGGGTGGTCATGTTTCTCTGTAATGTAAACAATATGAGAACCCTCATTGGTCTTTGTCCCCTTATATAAGTGGCGTCACACTTAGGCCAGATTCAAGACCCCTGGGATATCCAGGTCTTCACCATAGCGCATACAGTAATTGGTCTGTCATTAATTTATTGTGCATTGCTATGAAAATACCTAGGCTTGGTAAACACACTGTGTTCAGTGAGAAGCTGTTTCTGTGGCTCTAAAGTGGTCCCAGTTCACAGCTGTGAACCGGGACCAAATCCAGACTGAGGCTCCTGAGCCGGGACTAAATCCAGTCTCAGCAACCATTAGAAAACATGATTCATGTGTCATTTTCCCATAGTTGTTTTATTTGTTTATCACTCAAACTCGCTAAGACTGAAACTGCCATTTCATCATCTGAAACTTTCAATGAGGTTGAACCTTTAAAGCAGGATCTCATTGAATCAGATTGTATTGATATATTGCATCGAAATATTTTTGTAAGTGGAAATATTGAAAAAAATGACATGTTGGACTTCCTTTAAGGTAACGAGACACCAAACTTTTTTGTGGTGCCCTAATTTGGATACCCACTTTCTAAATCCTAAGTAACGCTGCTTTACATAAATCAAGAATTGTAAACAGTAATATATATAGTTTGTCTAACTGTTTTTCTAGATCGTTTGGTTGCAAAGAAGTTTGGATTATGTTTGCCATTCAAACTTGACTGACCTCTTAGGAGCACTAAACTATACATATTTAAATATAGCTACTCTCTGCCTTAACTCTATAAAATATTGATTTTGCCCATTAGATGCCCATTGTGGGATGCCTCTTAAGGTCACCCACATCATACTGAAGTGTGAGCAGTCCCATTTCCTGTGTTGGGTCGGGGGGGGGATTGATAGGCGGTTCAACAACTATGTTACTATTGTTGTGTTATAAGCTTATTGGCATATCAAAACAAAGAAATACTACAACGTTGTTCACTTAATTAGTAAAGCCATAACTGCCAAACACATAGATATGCCAAAATGCCACACCCTTGTACCCTGAACTGTAACCCTGCTACTCCCATAAGCTTGATATCGCCCATGCTATAGGTTAGCAAGGTCACTTGTAAGTTACCCAAACATGTAAACTTCAAGGCCATGTGGCGAAGATTTTGACATCTGGTAGATATTTGCCAGATCATGATTATTAAAAATGAATATTTTTCACCACCTGTACCATATGTATACATACAGAGGTTGGTGCTTCTAAGAGGTTTGCCAAATTTGGATGGCAAACACAAACTTCTTGCAACGATAAGGTGGAAAAACGGTTAACCCAGCCAGGGTCAAACAAACTATTACCTCTAACCAGTGACAGGGAGAATGTGAACATGTAAGTCCCTGCCAGGGGTTGACCACATTTTCAGCCAGGATTTCAAAAATGCCTTTCCAAAACAGCAATTTTAAAATAACTGCCCGTCCAGATTAAGCTACTTATCTACTTCAAATCCTTATACCAGCTACATTTAATAGCCTAGCATGTCAAAAAGGGCAATTTGCACTTCAGCTATGTCCAAGAGGATGGTTTGTTAGGAAAATATTTGGTTATTACACACCAAAAGTCAAAATTGAAAAATCATCATAGAAATTTTTGCCTGTCCAAACAGGAGGTTTTTGGAAAACTACCTGTCCAAAAGACAGGTAGGACGGGTCCTGGCTAAGTCCCTGGCTCCAGGAGCAAAATGCCCCTAAACAACCATTTAGGTCAGTTCCTGGAAATGTTAGGTTTTTCTTGTCCTTCGTGGTATTTTATGAAAATTTAAATTGATTTATTCCTAGAACTATTTCTTCATGCCCCTTATTTTCTGAAGTTAGGGGTCCAGCTTGCCTTTAATTCAACAAGTTATGAATACAGGTGAACTTGGATATGACAGACTCATTGGGACCAGGAAAATTGGTCCGTCATATGCAAAATCTGTCGTATGCATATGACGAATACTTGATATGCATCAGACTTGACCAAGCATATCATTCGTCATATGCAAAAATCCGTCGTACAGTGGTCCGTCATATCCAAGTTCACCTGTAGTAAATCCCTGTACATATACTTTGGAAGTTGATTTGACAGTACTTGACTTTAAACAAAAAAGAAGAAAATTAGGGAACCCAAAAATCTTTAGGCCAAATGATATAATAAACATTCAATTTACTTGAAATATTACTGAAAACACGTTTTTCTTTCATTATACAATATGGTTTAAACAATGATAACCTGAGGATTATCATTTTTCATTAATTTTATAAGCCTATATCTAGTGGAACTCTGTGTCCTTATATTGCCATGCCCATGGCAATTTTAGAAGCAAAAGCCCCTAAAATAGCCTTCTTGTCTAACCTTGCTCATACATGATTTTATTCTATTTTACAGACTTACATACCTAGTTGACCTCCTGCCTCCAACATCCTACCACCATGTTGAATTGTCGGGCTGTGGCGAAGAGGGTAGCCCTGTCCTACCTTAAACGCCAACCACTTGGATCAAGAATACTGGCTGCACCATGCATTCAACACAAAACCCATTCATTGGCTGCTGTGAGCAACTTCCAGGCGACTCGCTTCCAATCAACTGCCACCTCACCGGTGCAGCGCGACTCGCCTGCGACTATTCGTAAAAGTTGGATGAAGCCCTCCTTTGACTTAGAGAAGATGACGGAAATCCTTGACCACGATAACCTCCAGATGCGAAAAGATTTTCGTAGGTTCGTTGCCGATCCTGTCATGACTCCCAAGTACAATATTCCGCTCGCGGAGGAGCGCGAAATGAGTCTGCAGCGGCTTCAGAGGATCTGCGATTCCGGCTTTATTTCCGTCATGGACTTCATCAACAATCCGCTGAGAATTTTCGCCGCCCACGAGCTGGCAGCCATCATTGATCCTGCCATGACGGTCAAGATGACGGTTCAGTTTAATCTCTTCGGAGGCACCGTCCTGAACCTGGGAACAAAACGTCACCATGATAAGCTACTCAAGGGAATCGATACTCTTGAAGATGTTGGATGTTTCGGTCTGACAGAGCTTGGTTACGGCAACAATGCAGTCGAGATGGAGACGACAGCCATTTACGATAAAGACACACAGGAGTTTATTGTGAATACACCGACCACAGTAGCACAGAAATACTGGATCACCAATGGTGCGGTCCATGCCAAACACTGTGTGGTCTTCGCTCAGCTTTTTGTGGAAGGAGTGAACCACGGCATCCATGCAGTGATAGTTCCTATTCGTGACGAATCGCTAAACATTATGCCGGGGGTACGTGTGGAGGACATGGGCTACAAGATGGGCCTCAATGGCGTCGACAATGCCAAGTTGTTCTTCGACAACGTTCGCGTGCCTCGTGAAAATCTGCTGAACAGGTATTCGGATGTCAAAGAA
This sequence comes from Maea johnstoni, assembly GCA_963942565.1. Taxonomy (NCBI): domain Eukaryota; kingdom Metazoa; phylum Annelida; class Polychaeta; order Spionida; family Magelonidae; genus Maea; species Maea johnstoni. Next base: position 15,403,560 of record OZ012691.1, on the reverse strand, counting down.
GACGGAACCTTCGTGACGGAGATCAAGAACAATCGTGCACGCTTCCTGACTGTTGCGGATCAGCTGCTTTCTGGTCGTCTATGCATCGCAGCCATGTGTCAAGGTGGTGCGAAGGCCACTCTAGACATCGCCATGCGGTACGCTGCAACGAGACTTACCGTTGGACCAAAGGGCAAATCGGACACTGCCATTCTTAAATACCAGTTACAACAGCGTGCCTTGCTCCCCCTATTGGCCAGTACTTACGCTATCAACTTCGGTCTCTGTTATTCGAAAGACCGATGGGCCTTCCAGAATCCTGACGGCTCGGAGCACCAGGATATCGTAGCCCTGTGCTGCGTGATCAAACCAATCGCCACGTGGAATCTTGAGGAACTTGCGTCCGTTGCGCGAGAAAGGAGTGGGGGTCAAGGTTATCTCTCTTGCAACCGATTCGGGACCTTCATCGGTCTCGCTCATGCGGCCATGACGGCCGAGGGTGACAACAGCGTCCTCATGCAGAAGGTCGCCAAGGAACGACTCAGCCTTTTCAAACCTGCCAAACTCGAGGAACCAACCAACAAAGACGTCAACAGTCTCGAGTACCTCCACTACCTCATACAACTGAGGGAACAATTCATGTTCAAGTCTCTCGGCAAGAAACTTCAAGCTGCCGGTAAAGAGGGCATGTTTGACACATGGATGTACGCCGAGAGTGACCTTGTGCAGGGTGCAGCAAGGTCGTTCGGGGAAAGGATGATAAGCGAGAGTTTCGCTAACGGGATACAATCGGCGGACGTGTCCCTGCAACCTGTCCTCACGCAGCTCCATAAGCTTTACCTCCTGACGCTCGTCGAGAAGAATCTAGGTCATTTCATCACGTCCGGGATGCTCCCAGTGGACGTAGCGAGTCAGGTGACGGATGTTGCGGCCGATCTCTGTCGCGAGCTCGCCCCACAGGCCCTGCCCCTATGCGAGGCCTTTGACATTCCCGATAGCATGCTCTCGGCTCCCATAGCCCTGGACTGGGTGGAGTACAATGTTGGAGACAATCAGGGGGAGGTACAATGAACCAAATAGAGTGAATTGAAAATAGGATTAATATAAAAATATAAAATCGCTGATCATCCTGCATTGGGAATAGCAGGAATCGAGATAACATCTGAGGTAACCAGGGGGAGGTAAAATGAACCATATAGAATTTGTAAAAGATTAGAATATATATAAGTACAAAATCACCGAGAATGGAAGGAATCTGCATAACACCTGAGACAATCAGTGAGAGGTAAAATGAACAATATAGAATGAATGAAATGTGAAAATATATAGAAATAATCTCTGATCTTCATTGAGAATGGAAGAAAACAGGACAATACTTTCATCATAAATTATTTAGTATTGAAAGAATAATGACCAGTTGGAGATCAAAGGCCAATATCCTTCACAATTGCTATGGTAGTTTGCTGTACATAGATTCAATCAGATAGTTCCAAAACAATTTAAGTCATCAAAAAACCATCTCATTGTGCAAGTCTAAAGTGGTGAATGGATGAATGAGTTACATTAAGAATGTGTATGAATTCTATGTGTTAAGGAGGTGAAATATTAGTCTGAAAAATGCTTGATTTCTAACTAATTCGGAGGAATCGATCAAGATTTTCTGAATTTGAGTGTGTATAAGTTTGTTGAGTCTTATTTCTAAATAGGTAGCTCTGTCTAAAACCATATGTGCGGGGCTCCTACCAATAATATTGTCAGGTTTTTTGGCCACTGTTGGATAGGTGGTCTAAACACGTTTTAAAGGCAAAGATTGACACTGTGTAGCTTTATAGGTATTTCATAGAGTGAGACTTGATATGAAATACTTTCGGATAAATGATTCAATCAAAATGCCTTAATATCAACAGGGTTTTCATCAGAAAAAGATAATTATCAGATGAATAGGGTTTTATGTATGTACTACGTATGTATGTGTACATATATATATATATATATTATATATATATTATATATATATATATGTATATATATTTATATATATATATATATATATATATATATATATATATATATATATATATATATATATTATATATATATAAATATATATATGTATATATATATATATATATATATATATATATATATATATATAATATATATATATATATATATATATATATTTCCTATCATTTGTTTTAGCAATTCTCTAGGGGAGTTCCAGTGAAAGAGTCTACCAAACAGTTGTATGTTTGTATTCATCATTTGATGAAGTTCTACTTCAGAATTAATAATTCATTGTTGACAGTGTTCTAAGGTAAACAACAACCAAAATAGATATTAAGCGTCTGGTTTTTTCTTGAAATAAATTATTGTTTTCAATATCACATGTTTGTTATTTAATGATGTGTTAAGTTATTAACAGCTGTTGTCTGTACTTATCATATAACATGCCAAACAGCAGTTACATTTCATAATTCTGGCATATTAATCAAAGAAAACCTTCCGGCTGCACCTATTTACCAATTAATCTGCCTTGACTCAAGTATTAATGAAAACAAACACTACATTATAGAACATTCTATTCAAAGTACAATAGGTTTCTTTGTGAACATTACAAATACCAAAAGCAATTTTACAGGGTTATTAGGTATTTGGTTATCTACTTGGAATTAAACCTTCCAATACTGAGGCTACTTCCATCCAAGGCAAAATGATGCAAAGATTTTTGAAAAACATTTAAACAAAATACTTTCAGATGAGTACCCATTTGCAAGTGTTTCAGTCATTTTCAGTTTTTTTTGCAACATTTTGTATTTGCAAAATTAGCCACCAGCAGCATAAGGGTTAACGTTATGTCAGTATAGTTATGTTGACTTCTTTTTCACATTTCCTTATCCATAAATTTCTGTTAAATTCTCTCATCAGTAAGATATCTTCAAATAGGACATTCCTCGCAGTACTAGCACGATTCTGTGAAGGATATACCTAGATAGATGAATAGTTAGACACTTAATTGAGATGTTCAAATCTTCAGGTTGGAACAGTGCCTTCAATCATGGAAAGAAAGAAAGTTGTTAGTTCCCTTTTACCCTACACTAACAAAATTCCTACACTAAATTTTTTCAGCCCTTCCAACTCTTGATCAACATTGATAAACATAGATGAAACATCTTGACAAAAATATAATACAAACGAAATTACCTACCTACCCTTTTATTGTGGACCTTTATAGGAAACAAACAAGTATCTATTCAAAGGCCTAAGAAACACACTTGATGAAAGGTGAAAAAGGCAGCTTAAGCCTCCTACATCCATCTAGCAAATAGGGGCGTTTTCGAACTAGTGCACCTGGCCCAAGCTAGTTTTGCTTCATCCCAATAGGAGGCACTGTTGAAAACAGGTTGAAAACAACTGGTGGAAATAAGGGGAAATGGGAAATGTTGTTCCAGAACATACACATGGAAGAAGCGCTGCATGTGTCTTACCACTAGATTGGTAAGTCATTGCCAATGGGCTCAGTGCACGAACGATGGATATATATATGTTAAACGCCTGCAGTGTAATTATAGTTGCACTTAGACCATGAAAAACTGGCCTGAAGAAAATAGCACACATGTATTGGCTACAAGCAGGGTATATCAGTTTATCTCTTCTGGGACCTGTAACCGTAGTCATGTGACCAGATCTGACGATCGCTATGAGTCAATGTGAATTTCAACTGAAGTATATCTATGCTCATACCTATATCATGGCACGTTGTTTATTCAATTGATCAGTTCACATTTACCTCTATCAAAGGTGAATACAGTACACAACTCAGTTTATGTATGACACCCCAAATATCTAGATATAGACCAGGCAGTGCCATCTATCTACATGTACCATTGTTGGTACTCCACCACTGCACACTACTTGTCAACTCTGAAGGGAATGCCAATATTTTAGGGACAATGAGCCTAGGTCAGTTCACACCCAACCTGTCAGTGTATTGCTGTCAATCACCTATATATGGCGACACGTGAGTCTCTCCTGTCCAATAGTGTAGACTTTACATCCCCGCAGATGTCAGGAATGACGTCAGGGAAACTTGTAATCTTGGAATACCCTTCCTAGGGTTAGGTTTAGGAATCCGGTCCAGTGTAGGATTAGGTAACCCTAACACTAACATTGGACCTGATTCCTAACCCAAACCCTAGTTAGTGTATTCCAAGATGACAAGGTTTCTTGACGTCATCCTTGACATCTGCGTTTTGTTGTCAACCATTTAACAGAGGTCTATGATGCCACCTGGTGTAGTAAATGTAAACAAGCCTGACCTTTCTTACTGCCTGTAATGAGAACACTAGAAACCCATTCACACTAAGCGCAGCCAAAACAGGCATGACGATTCTGGAAAAATAATTCTAACGAACCCGTTTTTTGGAAAATATTTGAAGAGGAAATGTTTATAAGAAGCCAGACAACGACCCCCTTCCAAATATTTTGTGAACGTAAGCTTCATTCCCAAGTTATTTTCGAAAGTATGAGAGTAGCAGATGACACTTTCTAGGGGGGCTTTGCATGTGAATGGGTCAGGTTTCTGAAAGTACCCTACCTTTCTTATGAGCATGTGAGGTTGCTAAGACATAATCCACAGTAGTGAATGGAAGTCTGAACAGGCATCTAGTCTTATCTGATAAAATAGAATGTTAACATGTCAATCTTAACCCACTCCAGATCTGTAGAGTACACCGAATCTGGCACAAACTGAAACTGCTTGATGAAATTGAACTATTTTAAGGAGAAACTGTCCTAGCGTTGTTTCTGTTGGGTCTCTCTCTGTCTTATTTTTAACTTCGCAAAAAGAACTGTTGTTTTTATTGTCTGTATAGTTTTTCCATAGTAGCAAAGATACAATAATATATATTTGTTTTTTCATAGGTGATTTTCTTTCCATAAATAATTTTCACAGTCCAAATTTTTCCTGTCTAAGTACATGTAATTCAATAAATATTCAAATACTCAGCAGGTCTTAATATATGTAGATCTATCATTCAACTCATCATACTCGTCTATGTCTTTTTTTTTAATATTCTTCGAATACCTCTACACTCGATGAGTCGTCTTAGTAAGTTGCCAGATTGAGAGTTTATTCCTTATGCTAAGCGGTTAAATATTGCTGATGATTCTTGAGACAAGAAAGACTGTTAATTAAGTGTTACTACCTTTACACGAATTTCTCAGATAGCTGTGTATCTGGATACTCTTACCAACTAAGTCAACTTGGTATTTCACTTAACCCAATTCGCAGTCTGACAATTTTCTTATTTGACCTAAAAGCCGGTACCATTCTGGCATCGAAGACGAATAATTATTGTATTTAAATGAAGACGGGGATCAGTAATAAAACAAGGTAGAATACGAATTTCGTAAATCGAACTAGAAATACGAGAGTCAAGTTTCTTGGCGTGCCTTGAAACATAATTTTGTATGCATCCTTCTCCAACGCCGGAGGGGACAACCCCGGCAGCCAGGCGGGTTAATTATAGTTGCCACTGACTGCTCGCTGTCTCTCACCAGTGCCCGGGCTCAAATCATTTTCAAATTTGAAAAGTTTTTTGTTTATTGCACAAAAGAAAATGTCTTATCTCATTTTACATTAAAAACAGAATAAGAGAGAAAGTACAGTACAAATTGAAAGACCTTAGTCACTTTTTACAACAAATGAATGTAGTACATGTACAAAAAGTAGAAAATTACATGTATAACATAACTATAATTATAACGTTTTTCATTGGTGGAAAAAGCCGTTATTTGAGTCTCTTCAAGCACGGGCTGGAATCTAACATGTGAGAAAGTTACCGGTTACCTGGGGCTCTGTGGTATATTATACTCCACTATCCTCAAAAACATGACCAGTTAATAGGCTAGTTGCAGCGTAGCCTTTTTATGGCAGAAAAGTGACGATGAACAGAATTCTAAATATACTATACAGTAGTCACCATGTAGTTAAAAGAGGGCTAGCAATGAAGTTTAAGTTACTTGGACTCGCCTATAGGACTTGGTGGAAGACGCATGATGGAATTCGAATTTTGAATTTTAATATTTCGTCACTTTTTCTGCCATATTGGGGCTGAGTCGTGACTAGCCTGTTGCATGTGGTGGAGGAAACCGTAGGACCCTGCGAACCACCGTCTAACCCCAAGTTACTGGCAACTTTGCATACGATTGATGCATACACCAAAGTTAAGAAGATAAGACTCGACTCATGGAATAACATCCCCATACACTTCATAACTACCAGTGAATGACTGTGGTTTTCAAAATATTACCACAAAATACTGGAGAATAATTTTGTGTAATCTTAATTTTAGAGAAACACTAAAATTTTAAACTTATTCCGAAAACAACCGCCAATGAGGGTATGTAGTAGTACGTTTATTAATTTTAAATTCATCTTTAAAAAATCATTCCCTCTTAAACAATACACGTATGAAATGGGCTTCATGAAAAGGGCATCTTTTTGTAGCACTCGAAATGGGGTTCATCGAAGGGGTATTTGTAGCACACTAAATGACTAAAATCTAAATCATCGAGTACAACACATGTTTGCATGGCAATAATGAGAAAATTACTGGCGAAAACACTAAATCTTAATGAATATTTTGGTTGTGATATTTACGGTGGCTCGTACAGGACATTCTTTTTTTTCCTTTACACCAATATTGTCGAACCGCGCTGACAACAATTACCACCGTGTACGTGGTAATTGACAAGCAAGCAATGGAGGACATTTTGAAGGAAGGAAGGATTTCCACAGCTTATGAGATAGAAACGCGTCGAGATAGAAACCCGGAACCAGGAAGAAATTCCCTTCTCTTCACGAACAGTTCCAAGGGGTCTTTCAGTTGCAGAAGGACCATAGGCAGTCCGCCACAACGCCGCACGTTTATATAGCGAAAAGGCCAAACCGCTTTTGCGGGGACACAGCGGAGACTCGAACATGCGAGTTCACGTTTGGGGGCCAAGCATCGTAACCACTAGGCCACAGCGGGTCCCCTAGGACATTTTCAATAAGCGAGAATTCCAGCATTAATATACTAACAATACTCAAGTACACATTGACTTATGCCTAAAAATCATAAGATTAAGACACCATAGGTGTTTTATTAGTTTTAAGAAACGAAGTTTCCACAATTGAACAAATGCCGTATGCTGTACACCTCAGGCAGCAGGTAAGACTTTTTGTAGTTTACTGTATAAGGATTTAATTTGGAGTACTAAAAATTTCGCTTTGCAGCCCCGCTGGAGGGTATTTGTGCTCATTTGAATTCGCATATTCAAGCATCCAAACTATACCAAATACAAAGCAGGATACTTATTTGAAGGATGTTATTTTGGCGCTATCATGGGGAGCGCGGAAATAGCGAAAATTAAATGCCTGTAAAAATAACAGTTATACAGTAATCCATTTACGCCGAAAGGATACTCATGGTCTAACACTGAAATATCTCGAAAAGATAGCATTATTTTTTAGAAATATTTATCTTAAAAGTCAAGGCATTGCTCCTGATTGGTATTAAAGCAAACTATCTTCAAATAACTTAAGATAATTCTTTATTTCGTTGGCGATACTCAAAGTTGTCATAGTCTGTATGCAGCCAATATCATTGAAGATGCGCACTTGGCCCTCGTGGCAAACTAGGGTTTGTAAGATTCACACGTTTCTGGGATAGAGTAACACGCTGGGAACTTAATTGACTTGATGGTCTTTTTGAGGACGTATCTGACACCTTTTTCTTGACGCGAGGTTCCGGAACCCGCCGATAGGCGGCTTCAAACACGTCGAATGCCTTTGTGGAACGCCTGGGATTGTTTCATTACTGAAAACTTGGTTCTTCCAGTTATGTATAATAGCGTCCACTCTGTTTTGGTCAAACAGCATGGATACATTCAATGGACTAATTGTACTAAGAATACACTTTTAGGAAATTAAATAACCTTTTTTAAATCAGTGAAATTAGCGATTTTACAGTTTTGATGACGTCACAAGTAATTATAATATTATAATACGCGACGGTGGCGACGCGTAGCTGGCGTTCATTTACACTACAGACCTGTAGTGTAAATGGACGCCGAACACGAACACGTTACAGTCAACCTCCCCCCCCCCTCCCCCTTACTACACCCATTCTACTACCGACACATGGCATCCAACCCTAGTTCCGAAAAACTCTGGGTGAAGTGTACGTGTATAAACATCACATGGGAGAGCTTGGAAGACAAAAAGGAGATGCGAAAGAAGGAAATAACCGGTTATAGCAAGGCCGTCTGGCTGAACAGATATGTATATATATATATATATATATATATATATATATATATATATATATATATATATATATATATATATATATATATATATATATATATATATATATATATATATATATATATATATATATATATATATATATATATATATATATATATATATATATATATGTGTGTGTGTGTGTGTATATATGGATGGACGGATGGATGGATGGATGGATAGTTACATAGAGATAGAGATAGATATTTAGATAGATACTAGTAGTGCATTATACATACATAAACACATACGTACATACAAACATACATACATTCATACCTACATACAAGCATGCATGCATACATACATACAGTAATAAACATAATCATCAATTCATC
>OZ012691.1:15387387-15389887 GCA_963942565.1 Maea johnstoni | reverse complement strand
TCGTTTTATTTTTGATAAAGTTTATCGTTTTAGTTTTCATGCAAAGGCCTCCATTGACGCTCAGATGAAGTACATGCATGTGTGTGTATATAAATATATATATATATATATATATATATATATATATATATATATATATATATATATATATATATATATATATATACATATATACATATATACATATATACATATATACATATATATATATATATATATATATATATATATATATATATATATATATACATATAAATATATATATATGAACATATTTTATTATTTGTACAAATTTTTCATCAAGTAATCAATACCATGTGGACCTGAGTTGGCCAATGCCTGTAATAGAATGATCTGTAATTCTATTGTTCTTTCACACTGAAACAACTATTTTGATTGGCTGGCGCTATACTGCCCTCTGATTGGATAAAGGTGATAGCAACGACTTCCTTTTGCCTCTTTCTGACATAACTATATCCTCTACCCTAATTACACAATGGAGGCAAATATATCCTCTAACCCATTGCTAGATCCCTTGTTGCATAAAAGTATTTATTTCATAAATTTGTTATATATATATATATATATATATATATATATATATATATATATATATATATATATATATATATATATATATATATATATATACATATATATATATATATATATATATACATATACATATACATATACATATATATATATATATATATATATGTATATATATATATATATATATATATATATATATATATATATATATATATATATATATATATATATATATACATGTTTATACAATCCCAGGCCGGGCGAGTAGGGGTTCGATTTCTCAATAAACTATCGATTTCTCAATAACCAATGACAGGGAGAGATTACTTTGAAGAGTTTCATATTCATTTCATATCATTTTTATGCCACCTGTGTCGTCTGCATATACAAAAAAACTCTCCTCCTTACATGTCTCAATGAGTCACTCTAAAACGGGGGGGGGGGGGGGGGGGGGGAGGGGGGTGACGAACCTTTGCAAAAATATATAAAAATAGGTTTGTCCGTATTTTCGTTTCCTGCACAGGCCTCCATTGACGCTCAGATGAAGTACATGCAGGAGGCCTTCAGCGGAAAAGCCGCCTCATCGAAACACGATTCGCAGCCTGACTCTGGATTCCGATTCAAGGAATCCGGTATCTTCTTCAGAAATGATGGGGACTGGTACAGAAGATGTGCTACTGAGAAATCCTTCGACATGTTCTTAATGGACGAACTCAGTAAGTCTATAAAGAAACCATATATATATATATATATATATATATATATATATATATATATATATATATATATATATATATATATATATATATATATATATATATATATATATATATATATATATATATACGTACCTCTGTGGAAACAAGGATGTTCTACAAAAAAGCCTGTTATCTCTAAATTGTATATACATCAAAATCAACCATGGTCATGAAAAAATCATCAATAAAATGATGCTTAACTTCTTATTATTTGTCCTGTGTTACACATGCACAGCTTATAAATACCCATCCATTTATGATTGACCAGCGTGGAATGCATGGAAGGCAATGAGCAGGTCACATATTGCAGAAAAAAATGATGATTACTTTTTTTTGGAAATTTGGAATTTAATTATTGTCACTTTTTCTGCCATATTGCGGCTAAGTCGTGACTTCCAAGTTGCAAGTGGTAGAGGAAACCGGAGTACCCAGCGAAAACCACCGCCTAACATCAATGCCCCGGCTGGGATTCGAAGCCGGGCTGTGGTGAAAATGATGATGAATAAGATTACAAAATTCAAAACCCTTATCATCAGCGTACAAAATCATTGCAATTATATACAAAACGTTCAAAGCAGAGTATTTTCCAACATGCAATGGTATTCTACCACACTAGTTATGGGGCTTGCCCTGATGGCCGTGTGGTCTAAGGCGTGGCCACTGACTGCTTGTTGGTCTCACTACTGCCTGTGTTCCAATCCCGGTTGGTGCATGTGAGAAATGACTAGGGGTTAGGCGGTGTTTTTTGCCAGACTAGTCACGACTTAGCCGCAATTATTGCAGAAAAAGTAACGAAAACCCGAAAAACCGTTCTGGTTCTCCTGCAATCGATGTTACACTTTGCGTGTTGATATTGATTCCGGTATTCCATGTTTTATTTGTTTTATTTGCATCCATTTAGTTTTCGCGAAAAGTGCACTTGAATCCGGCGCGAATATTGAATAACGGTGAAAATTGTCGTGCGGTCATGTATACTATTGCTTGTCTCTCTGAGCTTGGGTCGGGTGAGCGATTTTTAAATGTGTGATTATGATCGGATAGTGCCAATGCAGAAACAAATAGATGCGCAATTAATTCATGTTATGCAATTCAAACATGCTCAGTGCATCTGGTGACAAAACGTTCTTTATTTGAAACAGAGAGATGGATCTACTACTCCCAGATTTGAAATTTCGCTAATGGTCACT
>OZ012691.1:15354233-15387187 GCA_963942565.1 Maea johnstoni | reverse complement strand
ATATAGATAGATAGATAGATAGATAGATAGATAGATAGATAGATAGATAGATAGATAGATAGATAGATAGATAGATATGTATATATATATATACATATACATATATATGTATATATATATATATATATATATATATATATATATATATATATATATATATATATATATATATATAAAGGTATAAGTAAAGTTTGATATTTCTTTAGCAGCTGCGCCTGCTAGGAAATGGTGCGGTATCCGTGATGACGTGCAGCGCCACCTATACCTGCCTGATCACGTGACTAAGAGATCCGGCGAATTCCGAGTGAACATCCCGGTGAAGTTCCACATTATCACCGACGGCAAAGTGGGGCGAGTATCTAAGGTATTTGGATTTGGAATTTTGTTTTTCGTCACTTTTTTCTGCCATATATGGACTAAATTGTAGCTAGCAATTAAACCCGTAGAGGAAACGGGAATTCCTGAAGAAAACGACCGTCTAAATCAGTGCCACTGGCATTGCCCAAGTCACTGGAAACTTTCCTGATATCCATGGCCAAAAAATAAGCCAACATTTTACCACCAAAAAGCATTGTCCAACCCTTTTTGCTTTGGAGCGTTCATAAGGTCTGACACAGATGAAAATATTTTGGTAAAAAAGCAATATATGCTCATATTGGATTCTAAAATTCCCTCCAAATAGTTATCAAATTTTATTCAATTTTCCAAATTATACTCCCTAAAACCACCATAAACAGACACAAAACGTGTTTACCCACTTGAACAATAGGACAGATCAACCAGAATAATTTACAATAAATTGTAGCTTTGTGCTTACTTTATTATTCCAAGATATAACGAGCACAAACAAATCAACATACTTATCGGGATGGGTGAATGGTGAATATTTTCCACTCGTTTATGTTTTTTAAAGTTTTTCGTTTTAGTTTTCATGCATATATATATATATATATATATATATATATATATATATATATATATATATATATATATATATATATATATATATATATATATATATATATATATATATATATATATATATATATATATATATCCATGTATATACAATCCCAGGCCGGGCGAGTAGGGGTTCGATTTCTTTATAAACTTGGGCAACCACCGAAATCTTCATTTCTTACCCTTTATATTGCTTGTCGCCCAATGATAGGGAGAGATTACTTTGAAGAGTTTCATATTCATTTCATATCATTTTTTATGCCACCTGTGTCGTCTGCATATACAAAAAATCTCTCCTCCTTACATGTCTCAATGAGTCACTCTAAAACGGGGGGGGGGGGGGGGGGGGGGGTGACGAACCTTTGCAAAAATATATAAAAATAAGTTTGTCCGTATTTTCGTTTCCTGCACAGGCCTCCATTGACGCTCAGATGAAGTACATGCAGGAGGCCTTCAGTGGAAAAGCCGCCTCGTCGCATCACGACTCGCAGCCTGACTCCGGATTCCTATTCAAGGAATCCGGTATCTTCTTCAGAAATGATGGGGACTGGTACAGAAGATGTGCTACCGAGAAATCCTTCGACATGTTCTTAATGGACGAACTCAGTAAGTCTATAACGAAACCATATATATATATATATATATATATATATATATATATATATATATATATATATATATATATATATATATATATATATATATATATATATATATACTGGTATATATATACTGGTATATATATATATATATATATATATATATATATATATATATATATATATATATATATATATATATATATATATATATATATATATATATATATATATATATATATATATATATATATATATATATATATATATATATAAATATATCGTCAATGCATGCAGGGCAATGAGCAGGTCACCTATTGCAGAAAAATGATGAATATTTTTTCTTTTGAAATTTGGAATTCAAATATCGTCACTCTTCCGTCCATATTGCGGCTAAGTCGTGACTTCCAAGTTGCAAGTGGTAGAGGAAACTGGAGTACCCAGCGAAAACCACCGCCTAACATCAATGCCCCGGCTGGGATTTGAAGCTGGGCAGTGGTGAAAATGATGATGAATAAGATTATAAATTTCAACACCCTTATCATCAGCGTACAAAATCATTGCAATTATATACAAAACGTTCAAAGCAGAGTATTTTGCAACATGCAATGGTATTCTACCACGCTAGTTATGGGGCTTGCCCTGATGGCCGTGTGGTCTAAGGCGTGGCCACTGACTGCTTGTTGGTCTCACTACTGCCTGTGTTCCAATCCCGGTTGGGGCATGTGAGAAATTGCCAATGACTAGGGGTTAGGCGGTGGTTTTTGCCAGGTATTACAGGTACAACTGACTAGTCACGACTTAGCCGCAATTATTGCAGAAAAAGTAACGAAAACCCGAAATTCCGTACTGGTTCTCCTGCCATCGATGTTACACTTTACGTGTTGATATTGATTCCGGTATTCCATGTTTTATTTGCATCCATTTAGTTTTCGCGAAAAGTGCACTTGAATCCAGCGCGAAAATTGAATAATGGTGAAAATTGTCGTGCGGTCATGTATACTAATGCATGTCTCTCTGAGCTTGGGGCGGGTGAGCGATTTTTTAAATGTGCGATTATGATCGGATAGTGCCAATGCAGAAAAAATAGATGCGCAATTAATTCATGGCATGCAATTCAAACATGCTCATTGCATCTAGTGACAAAACGTTCTTTATTGGAAATTTCGCTAGTGGTCACTTTTTGCCACTTTGAATCTAAATCGTCACTATACCGTTGTCCATTGCGGAGAAAACCGGAGTACCGGGGGGAAACAACCGACGAGGCCCAGGTCACTTGCAACGTTCTCACTTGCTTAGTATATTGTCCACACTGAAAAACCTTCCTTTGCAGAACTAAATGCAAGTGAAGCTATGAATGTGGTGACATGCGGCGAATTCGCTCACGGATCTGACGTAGCCGGCTTCACCCTTCTCCCAGAACCAGACATGAAGACCCCGATCAGAAGAAACGCCATCTTTGTTAAGCACTCCGACATCCATGGCGACCAGAGGGACTTCCACACATTGGTGCACGAGGCCGGGCACTATTTTGCACTGGAACACACCTTTCATGGTGGGTGTGGTACTTCCGGTGACGGGGTGGCTGACACCGAGCCGGAAAAGGAGGTCGACTCCACCATTGGTTGCCCTAGCGACAAGCGTAACTCGTGTCCAGGTGGCAGCACTGATCCTATCCACAACTTCATGGACTACTCGTAAGTCTTGACTAGCTACAACTCCATGCAATAGTCAAATCTTGCTCTTATATGTTCTCGTGTGTACATTTAACCTTATTCTTATGTCATAGTTTCTTAACCCTAATGCTGGTGGTGGCTAATTTGCCCAGTACAAAATGATCCAAACATTCTGAAAAAATGACTGAAACCCTGACAAATGGGTACTCATCTGAGCTAGTACTCAGCGAGAGCTATCAAATGAATACTAACACGAACAGGTTAAGATGGTTTTCAAAAATCGTTTTCCCTTGTGCTTTGGACAAAGGTAGCCTCAGCATCGGAAGGGTTATAATGCTCATGATAGATGGCGCTTAGGGCTGCATTGTCACTCACGTAAGATGAAATCATGTCACTGGTCTAAGGCGCTGCCAATGACTCCACGCTGTCTCTCACCACTGCCTGGGTTCGAATCCCGGCCTGGGCATGTGAGAAAGTTGCCAGTGACTTGGGGCTAGGCGGTGGTTTTCGCCGGGTACTCCGGTTTCCTCCACTACTTACAACTGGCTAGTCACGAATTAGCCACAATTGGCATAAATGTGACGAAAAACAAAATTCAAATTCAAATCATGTCACTGGCCACCTGGTACGAAATTAGAGTACTAAATAAGGGTAGTCTCAGTTTTGAGCTGGTATACTTTTCGGGTTGGTTATAAAGGAAATGAAGTTGGCAGTTGGCATGATTTTTGTTAGGTTTTCTAGGGTTTGGTTGTTTTTTCATCTCTTTTTTTGCCATACAAGGCTATATTGTGACTAGCCAGTCGTTAAAGGTGAAGTAAACCACAATTGCAGGGTAAACCGCCGCTTTATAATTGAATCCTGAAAAACGCAGGGAAAAGGGCGTGTATTCTTGACAAATATTAAAACTTTGAACATTTGTGTGGCATTGTATAGATAACGCTTATTGTTTCATTCCTTACAGTGTATGGTCTTTCGTATGTCTCAATTGATCTTATCTTATCTTACACTAACGTATTGCATCATATCTTACCCTAACACATCCTTTACAATCTAATCTAATCTTACCTTGTCGTATCTTATGTTACCTTTTCTTATGTTACCTTTTCTTATGTTAGCGTATTGTATTAAATCTTATGTTACCTTATTTCATCATTTCTCATCTTATCTTATCTTAATTTATTGTATTATATCGTTTATTACCTTAGTTTATCTTATCGTATCTTATCTTAACTTAATTGTATCATATCCTACATTACTTTACTTTACCTTATTTTATCTTATTCTATCCTATACTAGTATTACCTTATCTTCTCACCTGCAGCGAATGCACTTGGAAGTTCTCACCCGGACAGATCACCCGTATGCAGAATGCTGTGATGAAGTACTACCGCCCACTGTGTGGCACTACCGGGTGCATAGAGGGTGGTACGGGCGGAGAGGGTGCGGGTGGCAGTCAGGGTGGTGGGGACATTGATGTTGGGAGCCAGGGTGATGGTGGAGAGAGTGGCAATTGGAGCCAGGGGGATGGAGGAGGCACCAGTGAGATAAGTGGGAGTGGCTATGATAATGAGGATGGTTCCTATGGTGATGCTGATCCCAATACCGACGGAACACAGGGTAAGATTTAAAAAAAAAAAAAATAGTTTTTTGTTATTCATTTTCCAACATGTCAATAAGTACAGAACGGTGCAGACACGTAGTACATGTATATGGTTAAAAGTAATGTATCCTGTACATGGTGTACAGTGTGAAATATATTTTTTTATAGTATGAGCATTATTTTATTAACCCTTATATCCTGAAGGTGGCTAATTTTTCCAACACAAAGGTGTGCAAAAAAAGCTGAAGAATGACTGAAACCCTGGCATACGATACTCATCTGAGAGTACTCACAGAGAGCTATCCAATGAATACCGGTAACAACATGACAGGGTTGAAATGGTTTCAAAAATATTTGCATCTCTGTGCTTTGGACGAAAGTAGCCATAGCATTAGAATTTAGAAGGGATTCATAATATATATCAATATACACAGGGTTAGATAGGACTACTGAAAATCAGAATCTCATTTATCATCACATTTTCTGTCATATTCAGATTGTATTGTGGATATGCAGTTGTTACTGGTTAAATAAGCCTGAGAATCTGGGGAAGACCACCGCTTGACCCGAGGTCACTGGCAACCTCACATGCCTTGATCTGGCATTAACCCAAACCAAAATAGATGTGTCTTTTGTTTTAAATAGGTTTCATTTGGGACCTGGATTCCATTCAATGCTCACATACTAGTATCAAAAGAGTTCAAACTATACATATCCCTGATTTGTATTATATCTATCTGTGATTGTTTTTACTGATATATTCATTTACCTACTTATTAATCCGTCCATTCGTGTATTTATTTATTCATTTCTATCTATTTCTGTATATATAATTTATTTATTTATTATTTTTCATATATTTATTCATCTATCTATTCATTTACTATATATTTATTTATTCATTTATCTATGTATTTATCTATGTATTTATCTATTTATGTAATCATTTATTCTTTTTGTCTGTTTATTCATTCATTAATTTGTTTATTTATCTATTTATATATTCATCTATCTATTTGTTTTAGCTTTTTAATTCTTAAGTTTTTATTTATCTATTTTTTTTAAATCATCCATCTATTTATCTATCCCTGCATCCGTGTTTCTGTCGATTGCAACCTGAAAGTAATACAACGAAAAAATCGTTTGGTTATAACATTGGGGTTATGAATTTGGCAAAGATATAATTCTATCATAATGATTTATATTTTCATTTTACCGTGAGTGCTAATCTTTGTTTTCCTCTTTGGCTAAATCACTAAGTTAATTCTACGGAGTGCATATACATATATTTGTGGTACGAAGCCACTTTAATACCGATAATTGGTTTAATGTGAAGACGGTAGGGAAAGATTTCTTTTCCGTGAGTATATTCAAGTACAAGTTCATTTTGTATAAGTACTTACTTTCTTTTTTACAGGAAAAAGAGGACACACATTTGAAAACATGCTTCGCACCTTATTGAAGTTGATGAAGAAAGAGAAGAAATAAACTGGCATTGGCCCGTGTACCAGAAAGAGCCATGTAGAATGCAAAACGCTGAAACAAACACGCTTATTTATTTACTTGTTCTTGGAAAATATTTTTTTCATTCCCAAGTTATTGTCTAAATAGCAGTTCTTTAAAGGATCATAACTTCCCCATATTTTAGCGTATCCTGTTATGGAAACAGTGTCATCGAATGAATCCTTATATTTTATATTAACCTACCTTTTAATGGGAACCGTGTCATCGTATGCATCTGTATTTTTCAACCTACTTTTTAATGGAAAATATGCCATTGTCTGAATCTATATTCTAACCTACCTTTGAATGGAAACTGTGTCATCGTATGAATATCTATATTTCAACCTAACTTTGAAAGGAAACTGTGTCATCGTATGAATATCTATATTTCAACCTACCTTTGAAAGGAAACTGATCCATCGTGTGAATATCTATATTTTAACGGAAAGTACTATAGCATTAGTTTCTCAGTGCCAGTCGTAATCCTAAATGAGTTCGAATGATATTTGGAATTTCGTATATCGTAACTTTTAAGTCTTGGCTGGCCATTGCTGAGTGCTGGCGAAACCCGGAGTATACGGCGAAACTACCCCAAGCTCAAAGTTATTGGCAACTTTCTCACAATTGTCCCGGTCGGGATTCGAACCTGGACAGTGTGTGGCGAGAGACAGCGAGCAGTCGGCAACAACGCCTTAGACCACTCAATTATGAATTTGAGAGAACAGGCCTTCCTATAAAGGTTATTCAGCAATCCTTACAGAATCGGCTCCACTCGAAATGAAGGAGCAATTGCAAGCAAGGCGATTTTCGCTATATCGGTCGTGGAAGCGATATTCCAATATCTTCCTTCAAATTCGTATGGCCGCTGGATACGTTTGGTGTCTCTCACCACATCCCGGGTTCGTGTCCCGGCTGTGGTGTATGAAAAAGTTGCCAGTGGCTTGGGGATAGGCGGTGGTTTGGCCGTGTACTCCGGTTTCCTCCACCATTTACAACTGGATAGTCACGACTTAGCTGCAATAGGGCAGAAAAACTGACGATATCGGTTATTTTCGGATCTCGTCTTTTAGAAGGGAATTTCAGCTTTAATGCATATTCTTTTGATACATGTCTCTGCTATCACCTATATTTTTGTCAAAGTCTTCATTACGAAATGCAAAGAGCCTGCTGTTACAGAAGACATTCATCATGATTGCATTAAATATCTTTTACTATTTTCATCTACACGATACTATAATATTTACATCCAGCTGACGATTTTGATGTGCTTCTACGTATACATCTTTGCTTTTTGCTACGCATAGGTAGCTGTCAATAAAGTACATTGCAACGCTGTGAACATAGTTTCTTCTTATTCTTCCCAAAGAAATAAGTGTTGGCGAAAGTATATATATATATATATATATATATATATATATATATATATATATAGATATAGATATAGATATAGATATAGATATATATATATATATATATATATATGCATATATATATATATATATATATATATATATATATATATATATATATATATATATATATATATATGTGTGTGTGTGTATGTATATATATATATATATATATATATATATATATATATATATATATATATATGTGTGTGTGTATGTATATATATATATATATATATATATATATATATATATATATATATATATATATATATATATACATGTGTGTGTGTTTTTC
Organism: Maea johnstoni; assembly: GCA_963942565.1. Lineage (NCBI taxonomy): Eukaryota > Metazoa > Annelida > Polychaeta > Spionida > Magelonidae > Maea > Maea johnstoni. The sequence goes on along the minus strand of OZ012691.1, from coordinate 15,379,142 downwards.
TTCACATTCTTCATATCATAACTATTCTCACTACTATAAACTTCTTAATTTCCTGTTGCATTGATGTGAAACGTACGCGCAAAAATTGTGAAATCAAATTTAATAAGTTTCGAGAAATATTTGTGTAAAGGTTTTTTTTTCAATTCAACTATCTCCCTGCAAATTTTTTTCAAGTACTACCGGCCCTCTTCTATGCTAATTTCGAAATTATCAGACCACATGTGCAGTGTTTCCAAAAGTGTATGCTTTACAATGGTCGAACTGGGATAATATTGTCACATTCATTAGAGATACATATTTTTGTGTGATTTGATAGAATGTGTTTTATTTAGCTACACTAACTAAGGGGTTAACGACTATTTTCATAAACATGGATTGGTATGACGATCGAATATACTTGAAATTAAACAGAAAATGCATCGTCATCATCGTCGTTCTGAGTGGTGATGATGACGTCATCCAATATTTCCTCCGTAACCCATGGCCATTCACATTTAGAGCGGCCAAAGCAGGCCTGGTAATTTTGGGGACATCATTCTCGTGATAGCATCTTTCGAGAAAATATTTGAAGGAGAAATATTAATCAGAACACAAAATACAACTCTCTTTTGAATATTCTGTAAATTTATACTGTATTCCCCAGTTATTCTCAAAAGTATGAAAGTATCAGGCGTTATTTTCGAAGGGAATCCGAGTGTGAATAGGTTAATACTCAATGTAGTTGAACCTTTCGAATTTATGAAGATAATCATCTACTAGTATCCCTTGAATTGGTCTGAAATTGATATACTTTTTGTAGTGTACATTTGTAAAAAGAGACAGAATATATCTCCATGAAATAAGTCAATTGCAACACGATCGTCAACTCACCTTCACATATTTTGTGATCCAACGTTTTATTTTTTGCCGATTCATGATGGCCAGTAAACATTAGTTGTATATATATGCACATATCAATACAATTTGAGAGCAACTGCCATGTTTGGCAGGCTTTGAGACCTCGGCAGTTGAAGATGACTAAAACACAAAGTAAACTAATAAAAAATAACAATAACAAAACTGGACAAATACATACGGACAAAAGGGAGGATAAAAGAAAAGAAACGAAAAATAACCGCATATAACGGAAGTGTATCCATATATTGCATTTTAGTCGGAAAACGCGTACGGTGCACACCTGCATACATCTACCCTTCACTGCCCAGGTACAAATCCCAGCCGGGGCATGTGAGAAAGTTTCCAGTCACCTTTTTTAGGCAACGTTTTTTGACGGTTACTAGGGATTCCTCCATCATTTAGAACTGACTAGTCTCGCCTTAGCCTAACCTTGGCGGAAAAAGTATCGATAATCAAAATTCAATTTCAAATTCTACCTCATGTCTATTATATTATCTGCTACAGTCGCACTGTTTTATACACTCGAAAAGGATGGTCTGTAATCCCTGGATACTGCCGTACTTACATACATAGCTTTAATAAAGTTTGAATTTTCAAAACAGGCCAGTCCCAATGACCGAGTGGTCTAATGCGTTGCAATGACAGCTCGCAATCCCTCACCACTGCTTTTGGAGTTATGCGACACCATCTACATGGTGTTTTGGTAAAATATGGCTGTTTGTTTTTTCAATCTGCCTATGAATTGTACGTCTTCATTCATACACTTACAGGAGCATGCGAGTCCAAGTTTCGTCTGCTGAGTGAATAGACATGAAATTGGCCAAATCTTTGAGAAATGAGTACAATGCAACCCCTGAGAGTTTAACCTCTTGAAAGTTCAGAATGTTGACATTAGGGTTTTTTCACATATCGGGTTTTTTTAATATTGGACTACTAGATAGACATGACATAAACATTCCTGCAGATTTCATATTAGTTAATAAGATCAGATTTTTATAAAAGCACTATAATTCAACAGCAAACTTAAATAATCACACGTTAATTAGTAATCGCTAACCTAAAAGTATAGAAGGGGACATGTTCATTTTGGAAAAAGTAACTTGTTTCAAAAATTGGCGAAATAATTAATCTATCTCTAAATATTTGGAAAAATAAGTGCCAGGAAATGGCTCGGCTGAAAATACAGTTCATTGCCTATAGTCTGTCTGACTCAAGTTTGGCAATCACTTTTTCCATTTTTTTGTGACAAAACGTTCGAGTCTTCTATCCAAACTTGGTAAACATCTTAGGAGCAATACGACGTGTTTGTATTAACATACTTTTTGTCTCAACTCCACTAAATGTTGACTTTGCTCATTAGGTCCCATAGTAAAATTTGCCCATTGCCAACAATACAAATCTCGCGTGTTTGTATTGTTCAGTTAGCAATTGTTGGCGATGGGCAAATTTTACTACGGGACCTAATGAGCTAAGTCCACATTTAGCGGAGTTCAGACAAGAAGTATATTAAAACAAACACGTAGTTCTGCTCCTAAGATGTTTGCCAAGTTTGTATAGCACACTCGAACGTTTTGTCACAAAAAATGCAAAAAGTGATTGCCAAACTTGAGTCAGACAAACTATAGGCCTCTGGGGCTCTCTGGAGGCCTTGCACATAGCACAGGTTTATTTTGAGGAATATACTAATGTCAGTCGTGCTCATATTTTTGGCTACTTTCCCCCCTCTTCTGGCCCTAAAATTCTTAAATTCAACTGACCACCTTTTGATACTGGCTGAGGGAGGGGGAGGGGCGTGCCATACATGTAGATGTTTTCTTATTTGAATGACTTGTTTCACTTCTCTTGGTCGAACAACAAGAAAAGTGAGTTGCAGAACCAGTTCTGCGCGAGAGTTTGGCCGACCGATCGGTAAAATAGTACCGCCGCGGCACCCCGGTTCACTCTAGCTTTATGATATCGCCCGGCATAACCGGCGTAATCAGAGTTAAAAATCGTCGGCGTTTCACTTAGGTAACCCTTCGCCAACAAGTCCACTTCTACTGACCCCTCAACTCAGGTAAATATGCAACTTGCTAGATATTTTAATCTGAAGGTGAATAATTACGCATAATCTTAAAAGTCATTCTCGCTCATGCACCTGTTTCAGAAACAATTCGAAGTTTTGGCTGGTTTAAAAGTGTGCGAGTTTGACAGGCCTGAGTGACAGTAGTCAGTACTCAGTACAGTGACACCATTCAGTTGATTTCAGACTGAACAAAACTGGTACGAAGCACCTAGCCCTGTTTCAGTGTTTGAGCCACACGGCCGCCTTGTAATGTTGAGTGTTACTTGGACGTAGTCACAGCCCTTATTAGTACATGTATTATAGGCGAGGGTGGAAAGACTTCATCACTGATACGGTTCTCTGTGCCCTCTAACTCATTTAGTTTCCGTCATGATTATTTTCTTCTTCAAATCTCAGATTCATGTATCTACATGTACTTTACAGAAAGTACATATCTGCTTTGATACAAACGTGTTGATTTGGATTTCCTAGAAATTATCTTGTTCGCTTGGCATAATTATCTCATTCCTTCGACATTTATTGCATTTATAAGCTTTATGCTGTATTCAGAACGATGGCTGTGAGGAGTATCTATCTATCCTAGGGCTGTCATTCATAAGAAATTTTTACCGATTCAATAGAATTATTACTGATTTGGTACTCAGATCCGATTCATATTTATGTTACATCTGACCTGAGAGTAGTAGACAGGGAGTGGGCACTGGGCTTGCATCATCAAATTTCGCTGCCTCCCACTATGAGTCATAGATATCCTGTGTACCCCAGCCTGGCTGCCTGCTGACCCCATCTCCTTGGCAACCTATCTGACCTAGATAGGATGACATCCCCCAGCCAGCCAGTCGGTCAGCCAGTCTCTCTGCTGCATGCTTACAAAAAAATTACGTGACCAATACTTCCCCAGGCTACACCGCGTAACCCGAGGCGCAGATGCGCAGATGCTAGCATGCAGTGCCTATGGGGTTGCGGATCAAGGTTATGTATTTCTCTGTTCTGACTGCTGATCTTTACATCATCACCAGTAATGTGCTCATTTGGCATGTCTGCGGTGTTTTCTTGACCGATTGACCGTCCCACACATATATGCATATTTTGCCTCTGTGAGGCTTCTGCCAAAAGTCCTGGTTTGCACGGCATGAAACTATCAATCGCGCGGCGGGAGTTACCACATTTTTGTGTTTATTTACACATCAATGCATTGTCACTACCCATTACCAAACCAGTTTACATTAGTGATGTCATTGATATGAAATTTTATCGGTTAACTGATATATTTTTCGATTTGATTCGACTCGATACGCCGTAACATGCTCGTAGGGCACAATTATTTATAGGGATGTCATTGACAGCCCTTTTTTCTCGATTTGATTAATTGCTATACTCTTTCTGATACATGGATTCAGTTTTATGCCCTGTGTCTTGGCCATATGCCTGAGTAAAGTACACCATTCCTTCTAATTTTTCATACAAAAGCCATAGAAAATACTTCGATATTTAGTCAGAGTTTCACTTTACGTTAGTTTAACAGGAAAATGTCTGGGAAAAGTGTATATTTTATTAATAATCATACGCCATTATTGGGGTTCAGAATATAAATTATTTCAATTCGATACCCAACCATTCGATTCGATTTAATTGACAAATTGAAAATGTCAATTTATCGATTTGTCGACTATCGATGACATCCCTAGTTTACATATGAGTAGTGTTGGGAGTCGGCCAAATTTTCGTGGTCGATTAATCGGCGAAATTCTCGAGCGATTAATCGATCATGGTCGACCAATAGTGGGGAAATTGAAGGAGAAATACATCGAAAAAAACCGCGTGAAAAGCGGACAAGAAATGGCCGAGTTATGGGTGAATGGGTTGGTGAATAAATGCAATGGCTAATGATGAAAAATGCGCTAAAAGTCGGGCCAGGAAAACACAATGAACTGGCGTGAAATACACAACATGATGTACAGGGAGGATCAATCGGGAATAGTGGACGACATATTTTATTGAAATAGAGGGGAAAGGGTCTTATTGTCACGCTACTTTGCGTGTTTTTCACGATTTCCGATGATCATGTTTTGTCAGCGAGCGCTCGATTTATTCGACCAATTCAGACTTGATCGAGCGCTCGCATCTCGACCCTGGCCGAGCCAATTAATCGAGCAAACGATTAATCGACCCATCACTACATATGAGTAGATTTCTTGGGTCGTCCAAGTCAAGATATCAATAATCGGCAAGGATTTCTTGCCGGTTCATCGCTATGTGCAGTATAGATGACAGTCTTACCACCTACCCCACACTTTCTCCTCTTTCATTCATAATGATCATATTCATAGGGCAGCAAGACTCCATCCCTCATAGCATGACAATTATGGTAGCATTTTTCTGGACGTACATAGTCAATGATTTTAAATAGTATTATTTTTATCTTTCAGGTACGAAGTAGATCCTATCCTTAGCTGTGAAAACCACCATCATGCTTCGCTGTCTAGCAATCTCCCGCCGGCTGGTGACTGGCTACAGACGCGCCCCAGCGATGCTGAGCGCGAATCTGAACCGTAAAAACCAGGTGGCGCTACCTGCACCTCACAGATTCCAGTCAACCTCGGCTGCTACGTCAGAACAGCGTATTGCCATGAAACAAGATCCAGTAGCACTTCGCAAAACATGGGCAACCACAGAGTTCGACATGGATAAGATGGTCGCCTTACTGGATGACGATAATCTCGAGATGAGGAAGGAATTTCGTCAGTTCATGAGTGATCCGGTCATGACACCCAAGTACAACATAACCCTTGCTGATGAGAGAGACATTGCTTTACAAAGACTTCAGAAGATCTGTGATGCAGGTTTCATCTCCGTCCTGGACTTCAAGAACAACCCGCTGAGAATTTTCGCCACCCACGAACTGGCGGCAATGATCGACCCTGCCATGGCTACAAAGATGACAGTGCAGTTTAACCTGTTCGGTGGAACTGTCTTAAAGCTTGGCACTGAACGTCACCACGAGAAATTACTGAAGGGAATTGATACTCTTGAGGATGTTGGATGTTTCGGTCTGACCGAGCTTGGGTATGGTAATAATGCCGTTGAGATGGAGACAACAGCTGTCTATGATAAAGACACACAGGAGTTTATTGTGAATACACCGACAACTCTAGCCCAGAAATACTGGATCACCAATGGGGCTGTCCATGCCAAGCACTGTGTAGTCTTCGCTCAACTTATGGTGGACGGAGAGAACCATGGCGTCCATGCAGTACTGGTCCCCATCCGTGACAGCAATCTCCAGCCCATGCCTGGTGTCCGCGTAGAGGACATGGGCTACAAGATCGGCCTTAATGGCGTAGACAATGCCAAACTTCTGTTCGATAATGTCCGCGTGCCCCGCGAAAACTTGCTCAACTTCTACTCCGATGTCAGTGAAGACGGAACATTCTCTAGTAGTATTAAAAAGAATCGCGCTCGCTTCCTGTCCGTTGCTGATCAGTTGTTGTCCGGACGTCTCTGTATTGCTGCTATGTGTCAGGGAGGTGCTAAGGCGTGCCTCACCATTGCCATGCGCTATGCTTCAACCCGCCTGACCGTAGGACCAACAGGAAAATCTGACACGCCCATTCTCAGTTACCAGCTTCAGCAGCGGGCCATGGTACCGCTACTAGCCACGACGTATGCTATGAACTTCGGCCTGAACTACGCCAAGAAGAGGTGGGCTTTCCAGAAACCTGACGGCTCAGAGCACCAGGAGATCGTAACCCTCTGCTGCGTCATCAAACCTCTCGTCACCTGGCACGGCGAAGAGGTCGGCTCGATCGCTCGCGAACGATGCGGCGGGCAAGGCTTCCTGTCCTGCAATCGTTTCGGTACCTTCATCGCGGGCGCTCACGCTGGGCTGACCGCGGAGGGCGACAACAGCGTCCTCATGCAGAAGGTCGCCAAGGAACGCCTGGAGGCCCTCATGAGGAACATGCCCGATATGCCCGAGGCACCCGCCGACAAGAGCTTGAACAATCCCGCGTTCATACATTTCCTCCTCCAGAGCCGAGAGCTCATGCTCTTCATGAATCTCGGCGAGAAGCTCATGATGGCCGGCAAGAAGGGTCTCTTCGAATCCTGGATGTACCAGGAGAGCGATCTCGTCCAGGGGGCAGCACGAGCATTCGGGGAAGCCATGGTCAGCGAAGCTTTCGCCCAGGGAATCAAGGATGCTGACCCAGCTCTTCAACCACTCCTGAACCAGCTCTACCATCTGCATCTCCTGACCATCCTGGAGAAGGATCTTGGTAAGTTCATGCTCATGGGCCTGCTGACACCGGAGATGGCGGCGGAGGTGACGCCAGCTGCCACCAAGCTGTGCCGAGAGCTGGCGCCACACTCGGTGGCTCTCACCGACGCCTTTGACATTCCCGACAACATGCTCTCAGCTCCCATCGCCAGGGACTGGGTGGAGTACAACGTCGGTGACAACCAGGGAGAAGTATAAGATCACCAAAACATACAAAGCATGACCCACAAAAACACTGTGCAAATTACGAAACAATTGGGATGACCAGAGACCTTTCGTGCACTTACAACCTCAAGTTTACTGTAAATCCCTTTATAGAAACTTGCTACAAAAACAGTGTGCAAATTAAGAAGCTGTTGGGATGACCAAAGACCTTACAACCACTTAAGTTTACTGTAAACTTCTTGATATAATCTTGCTATCTGTTCTTGTGCAGCACGGTACAATTAGCAAATATTGATGGAACTCATACAATATTTGATAAATGGATGTTAGCTCCATGTTTCCAATTGGTAACTCCAAATAACTATACAGTCAAACCTGCCCTGGCGACCACCTCTATTATGAGACCACCTCTATTAAGAGACCACATTTTCATTTCCCCTGGTCTAACATTCTTGTTTAATTGACCCTCTATTAAGGGACCACCTGTCTTAAGAGACCATATTTTGGTCTTCTCTTGGGAGGTCTCATTATACAGGTATGACTTATTCAATAGCCCCTATCAGAGTGGGCATTTGAATCAATGGGTGTGATTATAAAAGGGTTTACAGTACTTATCTACTTACTGCATTCTACAAGGTTGTGGCATGATGTGCAGGAAATGCTATTCTGGACAAGCAAGCGAAGCAAAATAAAGAAGACACTCTGATGCTGCTCAGTCATGAGAATAATAGAGACAACTTAGATGGACTACAACCAAAATGTATTTATTCCAACCAACGTTTTACAAAACCAGATCAGTTATTTCAAAGAAATGGCTATAATAGAGAAGACCAAAAGATATAGAAGTGATAACTTATACACCAAATCTAAAAAAAACTATGGATTAAGGTAAGATCTATGCAATCAGGCCAGTCTTAAGTTATAAGACTGTAACCTACCATATGAGTGTATATTGGTATAGACTGTAAAATATCACATTTGAGTATTGTAAGACTTATGAAGATGTGACAGAATCTAAAGTAAGTTAGTGGCATTTATAGAAGAGGTAGAAAAAGGATTATAAAAAATTAAACGCAACCATTTAAAATGTCAGTATGAATGAGTTTGCCATTGACAGTTTATGAAAACATTTGGCTTTTATATTAATATATTTGTTGCATATTCAAGACAAAACCCAGCTTTATTTTGGAGCCTGGCTGGTAATAAAACAAATATCTGCTGACATTTTCTCCTTTCTATCTGAATGTGTGATCAGCCAAATAAAATAGTTTGAAATTTGGGCCTAGAGGCATTAAAATATTGCTAGGACTGGTAACTTAAAAATATTTTTTTGTCATTGCTGCCCTCTGTATGAAATGAAATTATCAATACTACTGAGCTTCAAAAACCTTTCTGGAGCCCTAGCAAAATTGTACTGGATCTTCTTTCATTGGTGGCTTGTGAATAAACTACAGTACCGTTATGTAAATGTAAAGCAAGGGTGTTAGGTTCTGATATAACTGGTAATCCTACTTGCCCCTAATAGTAGTATAGTACAATGGCCAAAAAAGGAACTATCCGGCTAGTCAATGGTATTCCTTTTAGCTGTACCCGAGTTGAAGGAATGAACATAAATGTACACAACTAAGACCAAAACAAGACATTTAGGCTTTAAAAAAAGGCGGGTAGGAAAAAATCTTTTTCTGGATTAATTATTTTGTTTTTTTCAAAAACTGTGTTTCATGGCAGCTGTAGTTGTAAGGCAGTTTTCTAATACTCTCTTTATGTTGATTGGGACTTGGAAGGGTCGGGTTACAGGAAACTAACCACTTTTTTAGGCCTCCCCTAGTTAAAATAATGAGTGTATTGATATTGCACGGTTGCACCTGTCACAACAAGTTTAACTGGATGGTTCAGATAACTAATTATCATTCTGTTTAATGATATATGGTTAGTAAGGATATAAACAGGGCTAGTAGATTCTTGCCAACCCGACCAGACCACTGAACCTCTCTGGTGGTTGTCAGGCCCTGGAAATTGAACTGTTTGAATCCTACTGTCTTAACTCATCAATGCTCACAGGGGCCAAAAGCAGCCTGACAATCTTTAGGAAATCTTTCAAGCAAGAGCACAGTTGAGAAAATATTTGAAAGAGAGTTGATGATTATCTTTAGAATATTAACTCTCCCTCAAATATTTTATGAACCAATTCCAATTCAAAAGTGATTGTCAATAGAATTACATATCCAGATGACAATTTCTAGATAGAGTCTTTAGCATTAATGGCTCGAGACAAAGAGAGGTGATGTAGCCTGTATGAGAAGAGACATACCTGTATAAATGTACTATTAGTATGGATGTTTTCTAACTTTTTGTCTGGATGTTAACATCATATCTTAAAATGAATTATATTGTTAATATGATAAAGATTAGTTGAAAGATAATTCATCTGTTGGATGTTGTTTTCATTTACAATGTGCGTCTTCAAGATGATTAAATTCGGTCACCACCCTCAAAGTAATTGTCTCCTTATTCTTAGGAACTTCTTAACTGCGTAACTCATAAATGCTCACAGCGCCCAAAATATCTAACAATTTTAGTGAAATATTTCCAGCAGAATATTTGTATGAGAAATATTTATCAAAAATGTCCCTTCAAATATGTGAAATCATGCTCAATTCCAAAGTTATTGTCAAAAGTATCTCAGATCTAGAGGGCAATTTCTGGAGGAATGGGTTAAATTAATCATACCTATAATGACCATAACGGCCCAAGTACCTTAGTTGATGCTGACAGCAAATGATGTCTGGGTCCATGATACTCTCTATAAAAAAATGTTTAATGGGCATAATTTTACAAAATATTTAAAGGAGAGTTGTTGGTTGGGTTCTAATGGTCATTTTCTCTCAATATTTTATGGAAAAGGCTGTGGTTGAGTTATCGCCCAGAAAGTTAGTTAATTTTGGGCACTACAGATATTAACCCTTCCAATGCTAAGGCTACTTTCCTCCAAAAAACAAAGGATGCAAAGATTTTCGAAAACTATAAACCCTGTCTCGTTGGTATTCATGGGATAGCTCTTGCTGAATGCTTCTAGATGAGTATCCATACGCCAGGGTTTTAGTCATTTTTCAGCAATTTTGCATCATTCTGTATTGGTGAAATTAGCCACCACCAGCATAAGGGTTAAGAGTTTGTTTATTTTGGTTACTACTGGTATCAATGGGTTAAAGAGCTTGTGCGTCATCAGTTTCCATTGTGTAATTGTTCAACCAGGAGTGTACTTAATGGATAATCCTATCAACCTGTTTGTGCCTATTGGACCCTGCTAGAGCTGGACAATTTTGCTGATATCCAAGGCCTCAATGCCAACTCAAAATGTTACTGGCCCCATAGGACTTGTATCAATGGGGATCTACTGGTCCTGCCAAACTTTAACTGGTCCTACAAAATTCGTAACAAGAAAAAACATTGCATAAAATTCAGCAACAACATTTATTTTTATCTTCTTATCTTTATTTATTTCAAAAATATTTGGGGATATTCTTGAGGGGAAAATTGTTAACAGGAATGTCCCCAAATGTTTACTTGCCCTGTAGGACCAGTTGAGATTTTCTTTACTGGCCCGAAGTCGTTTTTGGGAACTTATACTGCCCTGGGGCCAGCAGTTCACTGTTAACGTTGAGCCCTGTATCCCTCAAATGAAATTATCTATCAGAAACTATTTGAAGAGGATCTATCATTGAGTATGTAACCAAAAACTCAAAAAATATTTGCTGAGTCTATGCTAATATAAGTATTATTGATTCAGATGTCACGTTCACAGGGGTAATCCAGGCAAGAAAGAATTAACCTATTTAGGTCAGAATGAATAGGTATGGTATTAGTTGGTACAGGTATAATGTACAGCACAATATGGTTACCTAACAATCTGGTTTTGTGGATACATGTGATCAGAGCTTGACATTAAGGGCTGCCCTACAGCCCCGGGCAGGTAAAACAATTCAAAAATGCTGGGCAGGTAAAAATCATATTGTGTCTGTCCTACATTGCAGGTAAGAATTCATTTAAGTTCAGAGATACTACAACACAAGGGAAATTCAATATTTTTTCAACTGTACAAATAAAACTGTAGCATGAACACAGTTGAATGATACAGATATAGTACCTACAGAAAAGTCACTTTCATGCTCATTCTATTACACCTTTTGCAGGGCAGGTGACAATTGTGTCTGGCAGGTAGAAATTGAAGTTAACCTGCCCTACTTGGCAGGTGCCTTCAAAGGTTTATGTTCAGCCCTGGTGATCGACAACTTAACCTCATAGTATATGGTTCTTCTTTATGCATTAGGTGGCTCTATATATATAAAAAAAAGTTGTTTGTTTCCTGTAACCCCTACCCTAACCAGTTTTTTTCAAAAGAATCTCTACCCTAAAGTTTTTTCAGCCCTCTTAACTCCTAATCAACGTAAAACATGCATAAAACACACATTTTTGACCAAAAAATAATGCAAAAAAATATTTTTTTACCAACCTACTTATCTTATTTTTTTTCAGACCGTTACAGGAAACAAACTTTTTTTCTAGGCCTATGATATTTCATGCATCTGAAGTTAGGGTCCCATCCCCAAGCTGAATATTACTCCTAGTAAACTTTTCCTGTTTTAAGATATGTGTCTGGTTTATATTGTGGTAAAGTAATTTATTCAGTAAGAAAATTTATGGGTATGAAATACCCTGTCATGTTGGTATTCATCAGATAGCTCTTGCTTAGCACTCTCAGATCTGTGCCCATCATTTTTTGCATAATTTTGTATTGGCCAAATCAGCCACCAGCACCATAAGGGTTAACAACTGTCCTTCAAAGGTAATGCAAACATATGCTTCCTTCAGTATTTTAGATATATTATACACGCAGATTTGAAGTGTTAAAGTCTGCTCTAGATATGAATAGGTTGAAGATTTGGACTTGGGACTGTGAGTTCGGCATCTTGACACAGATCCCAGTGTGACACGGATATTGACACTAACCTTGTACTATCCCTGTCCCTGTAATCAGGTCAAAGTTCAAATTCTAAGTAGGTCATTCAAACAGCTGACTCAGATACCCTATCAGTTCAGACCAGCCTCTGTTAGCAGTGTATTTGACTAATGGGAGTGGCACTTGAGATGGGAAAAATCATGAGATGAGACAAATCTGTTTAACCCATTTATATCTGCAGACCCAGGGCTCAATACTAACGGCGAACAGCTGCCCCCAGGCCAGTGAAAATTCCCCAGACTTGCTTGTAGCCAGTAAAAACAGACCTTAAGTGGTCCTACAGGGCCAGTAAACATGTTTAAAATGGACAACAGAAAAGTAAGAATAAAAAAGAACAGTTTCAGGGGATATTCATTATTTAAGAATCAATACAATATTTTGCTTCATGTTGAAGGAGAAACTTATATACCAACAAGAATGCCAAAACAATGCATCTAGAACTTGTAGGAACAGTAAAAAGTAAAAAATTTACAGGACCAGTAAATGCTAGGTGTTACTGGTCCTACAGCTGGGTCAGTAAATTTTTGAGTTAGTGTTGACTGTTGAGGCCCGAGACCCTTAGTGTGTTTTTGCTCAGATTATTTTCACACCTAGCTGAATGCACTACTAGTATCTATTCCCTGCAGTAGCATTGTTTATTTAGGGCCCTGAATAACCTGTCCTCAAGGCAGAGCAAGCTTGACCATACATCAAGTTGTCCCTCCAGCATTCCATGATGAAAAAAACATGATGGGGAAATTTTATTCACAATATTATCGACAAGTATTTTTTTGTAAAATCCTCCTTAATTTTAAAGTTATTATCCAAGTATCATTGTTCCTTATGACACTTTTTAGATAAACTCTTAAGCATTAGTTTAAAATAAGATTGCCCAAGGGTTCCCCTTTTTGCATCTGCAGACCTTTATAAGTGTGCTTTGCTCTGATTAATTTCACGCCTAGCTGAATGCACTATCTATTCCCTGCAGTAGCATACAGTATTTAGGGCTCAGAATAACCTGTCCACCAGGTAGTGCAGGCTGGACCAGAAATCAAGTTGTCTCTCCAGCATTCCATGTTGCCCAAGTCAATTAAGAGGTGAAAAACCCCAAGATGAGAAAAACTTGTTTAACATATTAATACTTGCAGTGGCCAAAAGAGGTCTGGCAATTTTGATGAAATAGTACAAGCCAAGGCATGCTTAAGAAAATACTTGAAGGAGAAATGTTGATCAGAACATTTTCAACAACTCTCCTAAAAATATTTCGTAAAAGCATTCTTATTTTCCACATCATTGTCAGGTATGAACAATCCAAACAATAGTTTCAAAGTAAGGTTAATATCTAAAAATCACTATGATGAAGACTAGGGTCAGAACTAGCAGGTTACCTGGACTTAAATGGGAAGTCCTAACTCTTAAATCACACATCAGGACACCCAAAATGTAAGGATTTCTGAATATGCCAATTAAACCAAGCATTAGAATTTTAAAATTTAATGCCTTTTTTAAAAGGTTGACTTTAAATTAAAATGTTGAGAAAAATAGCTAAGGTATGATGCATTTAAAAAAAGTTTAATGTGAAAGCTAAAGAATTTTGGTACATGAAGGTGCTATGCATGTTATGGTTGTTATATGAATATCTGGCTGGCACCCTCAAAATATAGGACATTCACATATTTTATGATTACCCTTACAAATACTAAGACAACCATTTTAGCAAGTTGATACATTAGAAAAAGTAAAGTGGGGATGATAGAATACTCTGAAGCTTCAGATGAATCAATTTTAAGGCATAACATATTTTATCTAAGTTAGGCCTAAATCAGTGACTATGGGGTCCTTATTTAACCCATTAACCCTACGCTCCTGGTGGCTAATTTCACCTTTATTAAATGATGCAAAAACCTGAAAAATGACTGAAACCCTGGCAAATAGGTACTCATCTGAGAGTACTCATCAAGAGCTGTCCAATGAATACCAACATGATAGGGTTAAGATGGTTTTCAAAGATTTTTGCGTCCTAGTGCTTTGGATGAAAGTAGCCTCAGCATTGAAAGGGTTAATTCTGATAGCCTGGCAATCATGATGAAGTCTTGCAGTTAAAGTTAAGTTGAAAAAATACTTGAAGGGAAAATCTTATTTACAATATTACCGAAAACTCTCCTTAAAGTTTTGTTTGTAAAATCCTTTTTAATTCCAAAGCCATTATCCAAGTATCATTGCTCCAGTTGACAATTTCTAAAGAAACTCTTAAGCAGTAATGTGTTAACCCTTATGCTGCTGGTGGCTAATTTGATCAATACAAAATAATGTGAAACAGGCTGAAAAATGACCAAAACCCTGGCAGATGGGTACTCATCTGAGAGTACTCGATGAGAGCTTTCCAATGAATACCAAGATGATAGGGTTTAGATGATTTCCAAAGATTTTTGAGTTCTTGTGCCTCAGACAAAAGTAGTCTCAGCATTGAATGCCCAAGGGTTCCCCATTTATCTGTAGCTAGCTGAATGCACAATTTGTTCCCTATAGCAGCTAAGGGTATTTATGGCTCGAATGGGCTGCCCCCAGAATAACCTGTCCACAAGGTAGTGCAAGCTGGAACAGAAATCAAGTTGTCCCACCTGCATTTCATGTTGCCCAACTTCACCCTTAAGCTGCTGGTGGCTAATTTGGTCAATATAGAATTATGCAAAAAAAACGAGAAATGGCTGAAACCCTTGCATATGGGTACTCATCTAGAGTACTCAGCGAGAGCTTTCTAATGAATACCAACATGACAGGGTTTAGATGTCTTTCAAAAATCTTTGCATCCTTATGCTTTTGACGAAAGTAGCCTAAGCATTGGAAGGGTTAAGAGGTGTAAAAAACCTGAGATGAGAAAAACTAGTTTAACCTATTAATACTGTAGTGGCCAAAAAATAGCCCCAGCATTGGAAGTGTTATTAAAACAACCAGTTGTATTACCCCTTCACCCCTCTCCCACTAGCAAAACAGTTATTCTGAGCCATGTCCCTGCCGAAGTAGCCCCAGCATTGGAAGTGTAAATAAAACAACCAGTTGTATTACCCTGGTCACCCCTCGAGCAAAAAAGTTATTTTGAGCCGTGTTCCTGCAGAAAGTAGTCTCAGCATTGGAAGTGTAAATAAAACAGCCAGCTGTTTAACTCCTTCACCTTCCACTCTCTCAAGCCATAAGAAGTTATTTTGAGCCTCTTTCCAGCAGGTGTGTGCATTGTTTGTTACATGGTACTTAATCTGTGTTCTACATTTAATCCCCTCCATTCTGTTTGCCACGGCTACTTTTGGCTTTGCCTTGGACTAGCAATAAGAGAGTGGTTACAAAACCAGATTATAAAACCCTATGAGATTACAAAACCCTCTGAGATTATAAAACCCACTGGGTAGCTATTGGCCACGGTTAGGCATGCACACTGGCAGTCACAATCTCGTCAAATTGAGATTGAGCATGCTATGGGGCTTGACATCTGCTTTTAGGTCACTAAAACTTCAAAATGACCTTAACCCATTCACACTCAGAGTTCCATTAGATAGCATCGTCTGCTACTCTCATACTTTTGAAAATAACTGGGGAATAAAGGAAAGGTTTACAAAATATTTGAGGTAGAGTTGTTGCTTGGCTTCTAATTAACATTTCTCCTTCAAATATTTTCCAAAAAATGCTTTTGTTAGAATAGTATTATCAAAATTGTCAAGCCTGTTTTGGCCGCTCTAAGTGTGAATGGGTTAAGCAGGATTTTGTCATCTGAATAGTGAGGAACTCCAAGAGTTTCTGCAGAACCAACTCCTAACCTCAAATCACCGACAACTTTCTCACAAGCCCCTGAGAGGATTCAAACCCGGGCAGTGGTGTGCAACAGCAAGCACCCTGTGCCAACGCGTTAGACCACTCGGCTATCATGGCAGGCCCTCTATATAGGTCCTAATGTTACGTTACGCTTTCCTTACTAGCACAGATATAAGTGACATATGTTGATTGTCTTGGACTACTAGCTTACAAAACAATGAATCACTATCTTCATGTTATGAAACCGTATATCCCTTGCTCTCCATGTTTACTTAACCCCTCAACGCCGTAGCTTTTAACCCTTGTGTCGCTGGTTGGTGGCTACAGTACAGACATTTAATTCCTGCACCAGTCGACCGGACGCCTACCAGTGCCTGGTTGTACAAACACCGATGGCTAACATCTCAAAAATATAAGCCAAACGCATAAATGACCCACGTAGCTTGCAAATCGTGAGCTCATCCATGCCCAGTAAACGGTGTGGCAATCGAGCGTGCGGTCGTATATCATGCCCGGGCTGCGCATGCACTTAGTACAGGAATTAAATGTTGGCACTGTAGGTTGGCCAACACACAATAATGCAAAAATCCTGAAAAATCACTGAAACCCTGGTATATTATATTGGTACTCATCTGACAGTAGTCAAAACACAACTCTCCTCCAAATATCTATCAAATGTGTAGTTTATTCCCAAGTTATTATCAAAAATAACTTGCTTAACCTCTTAATACTTGCAGTGGCGAATAGAATAGTCTCAGCATTTGAAGGGTAAATAAAACAACCAGTTGTATTACCCCCTTCACCTTCCACTCCCTCAAGCAAAAAAGTTATTTTGAGCCACTTCCCTGCAGGTGTGTGCAGTTTGTTACATGTTAATCTGTGTTCTACATTTAATCCCCCCATCATGTTTACCACGGCTACCTTTGGCTTTGCCTTGGAGTAGCACTAAGAGAGTGGTTAAAAAATCGGATTATAAAATCCAATGAGATTATAAAACCCATTGAGATTATAAAACCCACTGGGTAACTATTGGCTACGGTTAGGTATGCACAGTCAATATTTTGTCAAATTGAGATTGAGCTTGCTATGCCGTGGGGCTTGGTATTTGTTTTTAGGTTATTAAAACATCAGATTGACCTTTGGCAGGTTTTGTTATATGAATGGTTAGGAACTCCCTAGGGTTTCTGCAAAAACAAAGCCTAAGCCCAAGTCACTGGCAACTTTTTTAGGTTATTAAAACATCAGATTGACCTTTGGCAGGTTTTGTTATATGAATGGTTAGGAACTCCCTAGGGTTTCTGCAAAAACAAAGCCTAAGCCCAAGTCACTGGCAACTTTCTAACAAACCCGGCACAGAATCAAACCTGGGCAGTGGTGAGCGACAGCGAGCATTCTGTGGCAAAGCCCTAGATCACTCGACTATCAGGGCAGGCCCCCTGGATCCTTACCAGCGTAGATCCAAGTGACATCAGTTGATTGCCCAAACAAGTCGACCACTAGAGGGCGCCTGGTTGCGAGAAGTGGCGGCTAGGAGTCTCGGGAATATGTGATGAAGTACATTCATATAAAAGCGCCTTTGAACATTCAGGTGGAAAGGGCGCTATATCAAGTATCAATTAATAATGATACATGTCATGGACTACTAGCTTCCCAAGCTATAGGACCACTCTCCTCTTGTTATGAAACTTATTCCTTGCTCCATGTTTACCTAACCCCTCCACGCCCGTAGCTTTTTAAAATGCCTTAGCTATTTTTGTGACATCTTTCTTACAGGAACATGTTTTTCCTGAGAATATTTGAAAGGGAACTGGTGATGATAACCCAACCCACAACTCTCCTCGAAAAATCCAGGAAATGTATATATATATATATATATATATATATATATATATATATATATATATATATATATATATATATATATATATATATATATATATATATATATATATATATATATATATATATATATATATATATGTATACTAGTATATATATTGGTAGTTCGTCCATGTTTAACCACGCCTTGTTCTAAACTACTCTTGCCTAAACCATCCTCAAACTGAGTGTCATATTTGCAGATTGATAAGAGTGATATGTAATGCTAGTTATACAACGATATACCATACTTTGTTCTTAAACCTTTAGTCACAATGTCACTCACCTATCTTCCAAACCTACTGGGTGATATATACTGATAGATATTTAATGCACGAGTTTAGGATTGAATAACGTTTATTGCCCAACCCAGATAAAATATTTTCCAAACATACAAACATATACAGATACAATTCTGGCCAGCCATTTGGTTTATATTGGACCAAATCATACAACACAATACAATACAATACTATTTCACATAACAGTTATTGATAAGTCGATTGGTTCCCTGCATGATGAGGTATGTGTGTGTGTGGGGGGGGGGGGGGGGGGGGACGGCTTGGCAATGGGGGCATTAGACAAACTCATGTTTATAGTTTAGAAATAATTGTTTAGATTGTTGGTGAGTAATTTTATACAGACAATCAAAACTGACTTGCTCTTGTACCTATCTTACCTTGGAAGCAGTTATGAAAGCTCTGTTCAAGTCTCGGATACGAATTAAAATAAATTGGCAAATTCATTATCAAATAAATCAAATAACAGAACACTTAGGAGCATACATAGTGTATTGCTGAAAGCAAATTGATTTGATATTTGAAACAGTACACGTTTTCTGATAGTCATGCTAGCTGTCCCCCTGTTACGGCTCGGCTAGATGGGTAATATTCCCTTTCTAGATGGCTCAGTCATTGGGGAGAAGTATCATTACTCGTACGCATCCGTAGGAAAGAAACTGCAAACACCAGACATTTTCTGATATCTCCGGTATGGATCTTGTGACGATGTGTAGAATAAATTGTAAAATAGGTTTACTTTATTACCAAAAGGTGGCAGCACCAGACGCTAATGTAACACCATTCCAGTAGTCTGCGGCTGATATTGTGATACCCCCTCTTTTGATCTTAGCGACAAGTATCGATGGTTGATGCAAGGCATCATGGGTTTCCAGCTGGGTCGTTGATCATTAATGATATGAGAGTAAAGAAAAAGTGTTCAAGTGAATTAAATTTGGTATAGCTTAAGTTCAATCTCTAGTCTGGAAAATAACAAAGTGAATTAAATGAAACATGACGCGTTCTTTAAAAATCTGTACAATCCCCATAACGCTGTGTCTCCCTAGAGCGTCGCAGGTCGGTCACTGACACGATTTGATCATTTCTTAAGCCTTTGAATACGGACAGTTAATAGGCCTACAGATATAGAGGTTTCATCCCGAGTGGATGGAAAGAGAAGGTATCTTGCACGAGTGAGTTCTGAAACGTCATTTGCAACTACATTACACAGAAGTACACACGACGCCGAATTAATTCACTTAATCAAGTCTATTGACGATTTGGATTCCAATCACATACACGCCACACATGTATTTGTAATTTCATTGTTACTTGTAGATACTATTCCATTTTTTTATAACTCTGACTATGTGAGCCATTTTTGAATTCCTAAATGTGTTTATATTGGGAGTGCAATGTCCCCATGTGAGTTCTCTACTTCTCTACCAGGTAATGAGAACGTCGCAATAACTTGTAACTATTCTGGTGGTCACCTAATATATGTATACATCATTATAATAATTGTAACTTTCGTGTATATAATAACCTTATGAACAGAGCCTTTCTTCTTCGCTATCTAGCTCATTTTCTCTTTTCCTATTTGCAAGCTCTGTTCAATAGTACTATGGTTTTGTACCCTGATGTTTTTTTTTATCTCGATGGACTCCGTTTGTATAACCTTTATGGCGAGAGCCATAGTCAATGAATATGCGTACATAGTTACATACTGGGGCGAATGGAAGCTCATCATAACGAAAAATATCCACTTCCATTCCGCGTCATCTTGAAGTAGTTTCATGTAGATTTCGATAAATTCTATTAAGTCAAGATTAGTAAGGGAACGACTTTCTGTTCTATTTATCAAAACTCATACAATATCGTAGAGATAAATGATAAACACTAGACAATGTGAACAGCAACAACAACACAAAAACTTTTTCTATAACATTTTATTTACATAATATATGTACATAAATACCATGGGCAATGACATGGGGATAAAGCTTAAATAATTTCGATTTTTAAATAAATGCTATGATTTCCTGTGAATAGTGCACAATATTATTACTATGCTTATTACAGTTCATAAAATTTACATATAATGTACAGTCTGAATGTACATATATTTACACGTCCACATATACATTAATGATGTAATGATGGTTCAATGATTGTCGACAATATATCTAGTATGTATTTGTCGCTGGGTCATCATTTGGGTTATGTTCTTGTTTATTCAAATCATCATGACGATATATGCAGCAAAAAAAGAAATTGCAGCCCATAAGATAACTGTGAAAACTGGTCACTGTACAGCCCGCCAGGTGGCAGCACACTTCAGTCTCTGCTCGCTAGTTCGTCCAGGGATTCTAGAGATGATGTCATGGGTGACTCATAGAGGGCGCTCATCTTCTCCTCAAGCTGCTGCAGCTGAAAACAGAATAACGAAAGATTAATACAAAGTACATAACAATAAACCAATCATTACCATGATGATTGTCGTAAGGCACGCTATTGCCTAATATAGAATATGATATTGGATTTGAAGCCCCCCCCCCCCCGCGCAAATTGACCACCCCCAGGAACTACGCACTGACCTATCAATAAAACATATTTTGCTATTGACATCTTAGATGAAAAAAAGAATGGATATGTAGGGAGAGACCAATTACTACATGCGCTATAGTGAAGGGCTGGACACGACCGGGGTTTCTGATCACCGGCGGGAGGTCACGAGGAAACAAGGACCAATAAGGGCTCTCATATCTTTTACATTACAGAGAAACATGTGCTCAAGCATAAACTTAGCATGCGCATAGCACGACTTTTGGGCTATCGGTTGAGGCTAGCCTGTTGAGGTTGACCGGCTGGTTTCATATCCATTTGTTTTTATTCATCTAAGTAAAGACACTACTTCCAGCATCTCATTGTAAACATATTAAGGTGGAGTCCTTGGACCTGATTTGTATATAGTTGATGACATGATACACTGTACGTCAAATGTGCAATTACAAGAGTATGATTTCATAGACGGTTGACTGCCCTCTAATCTGGAATATAACAAAGCAATTTCAATTCTTACCTTAGCTTTCATCTGTTTGTGACACTCCTTTCTTTGTCTCCTGATGCTCCTGTTGGTACTGCGGTCACGTGACAGCTTCAAGGTGGCGCTAGTGATCTTGCTGTGGAGCTCATACTCAAGCCGCAGTCGCGCCCTCTGTTGGCTTTCCTGTAAAGTAAGACAACGAGTGTTAGCATTTGCATACCACATTTACAAATAATGAATAAAAATAAAATAATTAAAAAGAAGGGCTTCCTCAAATATTGTTTTTTTTATTAGCCCTTATGCTGCTGGGGGCTAATTTTGCCCACAGAAAATGATGCAAAAAACTGAAAGTGACTGAGAGTACTCAGTGAGCTATTTAAAGAATACCAACATGACAGCATATAGGGTTTCATAAAACTTTGCATCCGTATGCTTTGGATATTGTTTTTTATATGAAATTCGGCGAGTCATGATAACTCAATATTAGTTTATTCATATGCATATTGGAAAATCGTGTTATCAAAATGACATAAGGGTATTCCAGATAATGATAGATGAGAATTTATTTTCAGGAGTCTCTTCACGACCCCGGCCCGGAAAATCTTGATAACGTATGTTTATAGCCAAATAGAATCAGATTTTTTTTTCTCGTGTATGAAATCACGCAGGGCAGTTGAAATGATTCTTACCTGATCATCATCGTCACCATCATCTGATCCGAACACCTCAGGACGAAGAGAGAACCCGGTACCCACACGTCTGGGTACAGTGGGAAGGGGTTCACGGGGTGCTAGGGGTGTCTCCCAGGGTAGATCACCAGTCAGCTCCTGCAAAACAAGAAAATGCGAGATAAGTATCTATAGGTCTATAACACAATGGAGCAACTAAGTAGAAGTAAAGAATACTGAGACCTGGACTAAGTACATGGTACATAGTGTAAATATACATATGATGAATTACTTGGTGGCAGTTTATTAAAAATGCCACATTTGTCAAAACGGATGGATGCATACATTATTTGGTCAAATTAACCCATATAACATCTAATCAAAGCACAGTTTAACGCTTAGATTATTAACACACTGCAATCTAGACATTGTAGCATGGTTTTCACAATATGCATTCCGTTTATAACTATGATTATTTTACATCAGTGCACTTCAGTTCTATGAAAATACTCACCGCTTCCTTCAAGCAGAGTCGTCGAAGTTCCTCAGTCTTCTGTTTGAGCGCTGCTTCCAAAGCCTGCTTCTTAGCAACCAGGGCTGGGTTGATCATAACGACGGTTTCCATTGCTAAAATGTAGATACGCTCGTCAACAAAATTCAGAGTGCTTTTGAAATTAAATTAAATGCTGTATGGTTAATGTGATGTTGTCCTTTGGAGTTCTCGATAGATAATGCTAACATACATTATTAGCGTCGTTTATAAACATGCTGCGTCCTTTGAAGTTATTATGAGTACTGATCATAATTTGTTTACTACACCTGATAGCGTTTGTTGTTGTTTATGTTTGTAGCATAAACACCTAATTGTGATTACCTACGGCGGCAACATGAAAGGCATATGCAGCCAATTACTACATCAAAGAGTTGTGATCATTGAATTACGATTGCAATTAATTGTGAGGGTGAGATTATCACCATTGTAATCGACGTATGAAAACGCGATACTTATCTGTGTTTTTGCTTTGATTATGAGGATCAAAATAAATACTTTGCCATTGAAAACTAATAGCTGTTACTCTCAACACCTGATTCCAATCATATTTCTTTTTAGGTAACCTCTATCTTAATTTCGAACCATTATGATTCATCTGGTTTACGGTAACAGCTAATGCATCTGTAGGTCTTTGCATCTGTCCTGATGTTTGCCACTCTTCAAAGCCTGCTTTGCGAACATATGGGAACATACGTCGACGCCAATGTAATCAATCAAATACGGTTATTGTACGTTATTTCTATTAACCCCGTAGTGATGTCATTGTTGCGAAAATGATGTACAGCAGACCAAGTCCGATAGCCAACCGACTGAACGCAGCCATCATGCAGTACACTATTTTCAAAAAAAGGTAACGAATTTTTCATCAACTGCCCCCTGAATTACAATAATTAAAAGATCTAAATTCAAGGTTCTTTAAGCGGACATCCTAGAGAGCTCTTTGTCATACTCGCCTGACGCAGATAAAACCGCAAGGATTTCTTATTTGAATTCAAGATTTACAAACCTAAATCAATCTTAATTACTTCCTGTCATTTTTATTTTCAGCTATACACCATGGTTGCAGATTAGATTGCGCAAATAGTGTTTTTAACGCCCCCCAAAAACAAAAAAACAACAACAGCAATTCCTAGCGACAGTGTGAAAACAGTGGCCGCCATCTTTGAAGGCGACCTCTGTCGAGGGAGAATGTGGTTACTGTCGCCATAGGAACCAGTGATAATTTAGGGGTTCTATCTTGTGAACGGCATTGTTAGAATTCCAAAGGATTATGTTGGCCTCCTAACAGTGACAACTGAATTACGAATATTGAAAAAGAAATATTGAATATTGAATACTCATTTATAAATATTTAAAAATGACATCGGATAACAATATTCCTAAATGATTTTTCAATATTCATAATTATTCTCTAATATTGAAAAAAATATGAATATTAAAAAATGAATTACGAATATTGGCAAAGGGATTATGTATATTGGATTATGTATGTCAATATTCATAAATAGGGATCATGCTTGCCATACAACTCCACCTCTTGTCCTCTTATGATGACCTTTATAATTAGAAATTACCAATTTTAGGAAAAAATAAAATGTCGCCTAGCGAGATAGTTGCTTAGAATACTGAGTATGTGATTTTTCCTTCATTTCGTAATTCAGACTTATACTTTGCCAAATTTATTTGCTTTTGAAATGTAGTGGATCAAACAGCGGATATACTCTTTTATCTACATGCTAAGTAACATAATTATAGAACGAGAATTTATATTAATTCTGTGCACAAATTAAGAACACATAGGCGGGCAAATCTTAAGATGCTCCACGTTAAGACCTCTATAACACGAAATTAGCCACTCTCTGGAACACCCCACGTTTTTGCCTAGCAAATAATCTGATGAACTGCGGGCTAGTTGAACTCATCTTACCACTGCCATTTTTTCATTTTATCTTTAAACCAAGCTGTAAAGCGGCGACGTGCCGAAAGAGCATTGTTCGGTGACCTCAAACAATGGTTTTGGAAAATCTGCGGTTGAATATGGAAAGTGCATTTCCTGCTATAGGCCAATCTATATTTAGGAAATTGCAATATTTATTAAATCATGAGATATTGTCAATTTCATCACAACAGATATACTGTAAATCTGAAAATTAGTGTGTCATAAAATTATGCGTTTTTCTCATTTTTAGATTTTCGCTACTTCTTATTTTTTGCGTTTATCGCCACACGTCGGATACCTGTCACGAGATAGGGATTTTTGGCGACTGGAAATAAGTG
>OZ012691.1:15319233-15349233 GCA_963942565.1 Maea johnstoni | reverse complement strand
CAGGGTTTAGATGTTTTTCACAAATCTTTGCGTCCTTGTGCTTTGGACAAAAGTAGCCTTAGCTTTGAAAGGGTTAGTCTGCGGGAATTTCAAAAAGTGATATGTTTTTTTGGCAAGGTGACAGTAACATCTAAAACTCCAATCTAAAAGTCCATTTTAAAAATGCCCTGTAGGTCGAAATCCATTTAACTTTGCATAAGCTATCATTGTCAGGTCCCCTTTGAAAAAGGAGACTACAACTTTTTAAGTGAATTCTAGAGTAAACGTAAAGCACCGTGAAAACCACGTCAACATCTAGACAAGTTCGGCAGTATCGAAAATACCTTACTTCCGGGTGGTAGGACAATACTATTGTTAGTATCAACTTTCGTTCATTATCCTTTATTTCCTGATATTTGTTATCGTATATTGTAGGGTCAGATTGCATTCTTGCCAAAAGATGGACGCTTTTGATTTACGGGCAATACTTTTAAACCAGAGATATTGTATTTTCTAGTGATGAATAGAAAACCCAATAAAAAAACTCTTTCCACATTTGTATAAGTTGTAATTTGCGAATTAAAGATAAAGTTTAAGTGGAACATTTTTCGTAGCACGTCGTTGTATCAATGTTTGTAGCTTCCACCGCACTAGTTTCGTACAAGTGTATCTAGTACAGTTTGCACCTATACCCCTTCGTAAACGTACACACACACACACACACTTCATCACTGGCCTTTGTTAGGCTGCAGTGCTTTAAGTGCATCCTAAAGTAAACATGACGCACTTTGAGAACCACGTTCACATGCGATCCAGACAAGTTCGGTAACTCTAGTTTCCTTCAAAACACCTGAGTTCCGGATGTTAGTGCAATAAATATAGAAATACAAATAGAGTATTAACTTTCAACAGTCCTCTCTGATTTCCTCTTATATTTGCTCATTTGTTCTTTTGAATATTTTAGCGTTAGATTGGATTCTTTCCAAAAACTCCTTCGATGGATAAACAATGCTTTTTAACCTGCGATTTTATATTTTCCAGTATTGAAAAAAATCTGTTCCACTATTGTGTAATTTGTAATTTGCAAGTTAAATACAAAATGAACACCGGTGTAAATAAAGCACTTATTGTAGGTGTGGCTGTACTTGATTCGTACAACTTTATTCAGTATAGTTTATATCCATGCCTCTTTCGTAAACAGTCCTTTTGTGAAGAGCTATTTTGGTGCATCGTTGGCGAAAATGTGGATCAAATTGGTGCGCTTCTCTCAAAGAGGTTATTCCAGTTTATTAACCCACTCATGCCCGTATCACATGCCTGATTTTTGGTGTTATCGTATAATTAAAGCATCGTGTAGGAACTATTTGAAGGAGAAAGAAAATCAAAACCGAACCTTGAAATACATCAACGATTCGTCCTTTACTTCGAAGTCATCTTAATAAGTACCAAGACTAAAGATTACCATTTTCAAAGCGAACGCTATGTGTGGTTAGGATAACATTAGGAATGACATTTTGAAATAATCAAAAAAAATATTTCAGTACACCGAACCCCTTATTTCCCTCCTTACATTTACTATTTGGTGTATGTAGATACTTTGGTCTCGCAAAATTTATGGGTGCAATGTAAAAATATATACATACATACATACATACATACATAGATACCTACATGCAAACCTACCAAGAAACATTCATACATACATACATACATACATACATAACGTATATACGTACGTACGTACGTACATACATACATACATACTTACGTACGTACATACATACATACTTACATACATACTTACATACATACATACATACTTACTTACATACGTTCGTACATACTTACATACATACATGTATACATACATACATACATACATACATACATATTTACTTACTTACATACATACATATTCACATACATACGTACATACTTACATACATACATACATGCATACATACATATTTACATACATACATACGTACATACTTACATAAATACATACATACGTACATACGTACATACTTACATACATACAGAGTCAGACCTATTTCAAATAAATCACGCCTGAGGAAGATTTGGATTGTTAAATAGCTGTTACCCCTCCTCTTTGTCACGCTACAAGTCAGACCTTTTTAAATATATCACTCCTAACGCATGTTTTTACGTTTTAAATTGCAAACCTTGGCATGTTAAATGGTTGTTACGCTAGACACAAATTCTGACTTGGCGAATGGCATAATTAGATACATAACCCATAGCCCACCTGCCACCGATTTGTGGGTTGACTGATCTGTTTGGCCTGTTTGCACTAAATACGAAGTGAAGTGGACTTTTGAATATATCCTCATTTCTTGTCGTATAGAGGCTAGATCGTGATTGGCCAGTGGTAAATGGTGGATGACACCGAAAAAAGAGGAAAAACACACCTTATCCTATATCACTGGCAACAAGTCACCATGAACTTTATAACATGCCAAATCTGCCACATGCTATTAAGTAATTATATTCCAGCTAAGCTCCACTTTTGGCTTTCCTGTTCTAAGCCATAATGGGCAACAAAACACATTATATATATTATATACATATATTATATATATATATATATATATATATATATATATATATATATATATATATATATATATATATATATATATATATATATATATATATATATATATATATATATATATATATATATATATATATATATATATATATATATATATATATATATATATATATATATATATATATATATATAAATATATATATATATATATATATATATATATATATATATATATATATATATATATATATATATATATATATATATATATATATATATATATATATATATACATATATATATATATAATATATATATATATATATATATATATATATATATATATATATATATATATATATATATATATATATATATATATATATATATATATATATATATATATATATATATATATATATATATACATATATGTATACACACACACACACACACACATACAAAAATATTGCTATGTATATAAAAACATATTTGGAGAGCACTATATATATATATATATATATATATATATATATATATATATATATATATATATATATATATATATATATATATATATATATATATATATATATATATATATATATATATATATATATATATAGTGCTCTCCAAATATGTTTTTATATACATAGCACTATTTTTGTATTGAAACTCGCCCCAAACCTATTTAAGAAATACTTTACTGTTTCATCTTAATATTCATAATTCTTTAAAGTTTCTGTATCGTCTTTGACTAAATCATAAGTCTGCCATCAACAAGCTCATTTAGATAATATTTAAGTGTCAGAGTGCTGTCTTTCGTTTTAATATTTTAAATTGCTCCTAAAATTTCAATTTGATGATTTATCCATATGCATAATCATATATAAATATATATATATATATATATATATATATATATATATATATATATATATATATATATATATATATATATAATATATATATATATATATATATATATATATATATATATAATATATATATATATATATATATATATATATATATGTATATATATATATATGTATGTATGTATGTATGTATGTATATATATATATATATATATATATATATATATATATATATATATATATATATATATATATATATATATATATATATATATATATATATATATATACATATATATGTACCTATCCTTAGTATACTCCATACTAGTGGCGTCTTACCTTTTCTTCATCATTTTCCCGTCTTGAGGACATCCTGATTCACCATGAGAACGAGGAAGAGGAAGAAAAGGGAGAAAGTAATTAAGGAGAGTGTCAAAGCTCTTCTTATCCGGATCTTGAACAACATTTTGCTCCTTTGACATAGTCCGCTCAATGCAATGGGTCATAACTATGATGCTGCCATTGTGGCAGCGCAGTAGTGGCAATTGAATTTCACAGCTTCAGTTCCGCCAGAGTTGTCCTGATCACCCGGATGAAGACCTCAGCAGGGATGGATGTTGTTTTGAATTTTGCTTGGATGTAACATAGGTTAAATATACATCAATAACACTCGTGTTCCAACAGGTAGTTTGTCTAGGTGTGTCGCTCCGGCGCGTATTCATCTGACCTCGACTACTTCATAGAACGCTGTCAAAATGCCACCCATACGTTTGGCGTGCGTACGTTATGTATGTATAATGATGATGATGATAATAATAATAATAATAACAATAATAATAATAATAATGATAATAATAATAATAATAATAATAATAATAATAATAATAACAATAATAATAACAATAATAGTAACAATAATAATAATAATAATAATAATAATAATAATAATAATAATAATAATAATGATAATAATAATGATAATAATAATAATAATAATAATAATAATAATAATAATAATAATAATAATAAAGATAATAATAATAACGATACTACTACTACTACTACTACTACTACTACTACTACTACTACTACTACTTATAATAATAATCATAATCATGATAATAATAGTGATAATGATAATAATGATAATAATAGTGATAGTAATAATTGATATTTGATATAGCGTCCTTTCCACCTATAATGTTCAAAAACGCTTTATAACGAATAGTCAGTGGAGAGATGTTTATGGTCCAGAAAAAAAAGAGTTAAAGAAATTAATTAACCCCCCAAAGCTACTTTAGGTTTTTGCGTGAAGTAGTATGAAAACCAGTGGACAGATGTTTATGGTCCATATAGTCAAATAAACTCCTTTCGAAATAGCAATGTTTTCAGCCCAACAGCCTTCAGGTCTATGACAAATCCTCAAGCCCCTTAGAAACAGTCAAAACGGCTTTTTATTAAAGCAGGGTAGAGAAAAAAAAGAGTTAAAGAAATTAATTAACCCCCCAAAGCTACTTTAGGTTTTTGCGTGAAGTAGTATGAAAACCAGTGGACAGATGTTTATGGTCCATATAGTCAAATAAACTCCTTTCGAAATAGCAATGTTTTCAGCCCAACAGCCTTCAGGCCTATGACAAATCCTCAAGCCCCTTAGAAACAGTCAATAAGGCTTTTTATTAAAGCAGGGTAGAGAAAAAAAAGAGTTAAAGAAATTAATTAACCCCCTAAAGCTACTTTAGGTTTTTTGCGTGAAGTAGTATGACAACCAGTGGACAGATGTTTATGGTCTATATAGTCAAATAAACTCCTTTCGAAATAGCAATGTTTTCAGCCCAACAGCCTTCAGACCTATGACAAATCCTCAAGCCCCTTAGAAACAGTCAATAAGGCTTTTTATTAAAGCAGGGTAGAGAAAAAAAGAGTTAAAGAAATTAATTAACCCCCTAAAGCTACTTTAGGTTTTTGCGTGAAGTAGTATGAAAACCAGTGGACAGATGTTTATGGTCCATATAGTCAAATAAACTCCTTTCGAAATAGCAATGTTCTCAGCCCAACAGCCTTCAGGCCTATGACAAATCCTCAAGCCCCTTAGAAACAGTCAATAAGGCTTTTTATTAAAGCAGGGTAGAGAAAAAAAGAGTTAAAGAAATTAATTAACCCCCTAAAGCTACTTTAGGTTTTTGCGTGAAGTAGTATGAAAACCAGTGGACAGATGTTTATGGTCCATATAGTCAAATAAACTCCTTTCGAAATAGCAATGTTTTCAGCCCAACAGCCTTCAGGTCTATGACAAATCCTCAAGCCCCTTAGAAACAGTCAATAAGGCTTTTTATTAAAGCAGGGTAGAGAAAAAAAAGAGTTAAAGAAATTAATTAACCCCCCAAAGCTACTTTAGGTTTTTGCGTGAAGTAGTATGAAAACCAGTGGACAGATGTTTATGGTCCATATAGTCAAATAAACTCCTTTCGAAATAGCAATGTTTTCAGCCCAACAGCCTTCAGGTCTATGACAAATCCTCAAGCCCCTTAGAAACAGTCAAAACGGCTTTTTATTAAAGCAGGGTAGAGAAAAAAAAGAGTTAAAGAAATTAATTAACCCCCCAAAGCTACTTTAGGTTTTTGCGTGAAGTAGTATGAAAACCAGTGGACAGATGTTTATGGTCCATATAGTCAAATAAACTCCTTTCGAAATAGCAATGTTTTCAGCGCAACAGCCTTCAGGCCTATGACAAATCCTCAAGGCCCTTAGAAACAGTCAATAAGGCTTTTTATTAAAGCAGGGTAGAGAAAAAAAAGAGTTAAAGAAATTAATTAACCCCCTAAAGCTACTTTAGGTTTTTGCGTGAAGTAGTATGAAAACCAGTGGACAGATGTTTATGGTCCATATAGTCAAATAAACTTCTTTCCAAATAGCAATGTTTTCAGCCCACAAGCCTTCAGACCTATGACAAATCCACAAGCCCCTTAGAAACAGTCAATAAGGCTTTTATTAAAGCAGGGTAGAGAAAAAAAAGAGTTAAAGAAATTAATTAACCCCCTAAAGCTACTTTAGGTTTTTGCGTGAAGTAGTATGAAAACCAGTGGACAGATGTTTATGGTCCATATAGTCAAATAAACTCCTTTCGAAATAGCAATGTTTTCAGCCCAACAGCCTTCAGGTCTATGACAAATCCTCAAGCCCCTTAGAAACAGTCAATAAGGCTTTTTATTAAAGCAGGGTAGAGAAAAAAAAGAGTTAAAGAAATTAATTAACCCCCTAAAGCTACTTTAGGTTTTTGCGTGAAGTAGTATGAAAACCAGTGGACAGATGTTTATGGTCCCATATAGTCAAATAAACTCCTTTCGAAATAGCAATGTTTTCAGCCCAACAGCCTTCAGGTCTATGACAAATCCTCAAGCCCCTTAGAAACAGTCAAAACGGCTTTTTATTAAAGCAGGGTAGAGAAAAAAAAGAGTTAAAGAAATTAATTAACCTCCCAAAGCTACTTTAGGTTTTTGCGTGAAGTAGTATGAAAACCAGTGGACAGATGTTTATGGTCCATATAGTCAAATAAACTCCTTTCGAAATAGCAATGTTTTCAGCGCAACAGCCTTCAGGCCTATGACAAATCCTCAAGGCCCTTAGAAACAGTCAATAAGGCTTTTTATTAAAGCAGGGTAGAGAAAAAAAAGAGTTAAAGAAATTAATTAACCCCCTAAAGCTACTTTAGGTTTTTGCGTGAAGTAGTATGAAAACCAGTGGACAGATGTTTATGGTCCATATAGTCAAATAAACTTCTTTCCAAATAGCAATGTTTTCAGCCCACAAGCCTTCAGACCTATGACAAATCCACAAGCCCCTTAGAAACAGTCAATAAGGCTTTTTATTAAAGCAGGGTAGAGAAAAAAAAGAGTTAAAGAAATTAATTAACCCCCTAAAGCTACTTTAGGTTTTTGCGTGAAGTAGTATGAAAACCAGTGGACAGATGTTTATGGTCCATATAGTCAAATAAACTCCTTTCGAAATAGCAATGTTTTCAGCCCAACAGCCTTCAGGTCTATGACAAATCCTCAAGCCCCTTAGAAACAGTCAATAAGGCTTTTTATTAAAGCAGGGTAGAGAAAAAAAAGAGTTAAAGAAATTAATTAACCCCCTAAAGCTACTTTAGGTTTTTGCGTGAAGTAGTATGAAAACCAGTGGACAGATGTTTATGGTCCATATAGTCAAATAAACTCCTTTCGAAATAGCAATGTTTTCAGCCCAACAGCCTTCAGGTCTATGACAAATCCTCAAGCCCCTTAGAAACAGTCAAAACGGCTTTTTATTAAAGCAGGGTAGAGAAAAAAAAGAGTTAAAGAAATTAATTAACCCCCCAAAGCTACTTTAGGTTTTTGCGTGAAGTAGTATGAAAACCAGTGGACAGATGTTTATGGTCCATATAGTCAAATAAACTCCTTTCGAAATAGCAATGTTTTCAGCCCAACAGCCTTCAGGTCTATGACAAATCCTCAAGCCCCTTAGAAACAGTCAATAAGGCTTTTTATTAAAGCAGGGTAGAGAAAAAAAGAGTTAAAGAAATTAATTAACCCCCTAAAGCTACTTTAGGTTTTTGCGTGAAGTAGTATGAAAACCAGTGGACAGATGTTTATGGTCCATATAGTCAAATAAACTTCTTTCCAAATAGCAATGTTTTCAGCCCACAAGCCTTCAGACCTATGACAAATCCACAAGCCCCTTAGAAACAGTCAATAAGGCTTTTATTAAAGCAGGGTAGAGAAAAAAAAGAGTTTAAAGAAATTTATTAACCCCCTAAAGCTACTTTAGGTTTTTGCGTGAAGTAGTATGAAAACCAGTGGACAGATGTTTATGGTCCATATAGTCAAATAAACTCCTTTCGAAATAGCAATGTTTTCAGCCCAACAGCCTTCAGGCCTATGACAAATCCTCAAGGCCCTTAGTCGATAAGGCTTTAATGAACGAAGAGTTAAAGAAATTAAATTAACCCCATAAGCTACATTAACCCTTTCAATGCTAAGGTTATTTTCTTCTAAAGCACAAGGACCCAAATACTTTTGAAAAACATCTGTTATGGTGGTATTCATTGAATATCTCTCACTGAGTACTCTCCGAAGAGTACCCATGTGCCAGGGTTACGGTAATTTCTCAGGCTTTTTGCATCATTTCGTAATGGCCGAATTAGCCACCAGCAGCATAAGGGTAAAGTTTACGCTCAAGTTGAAGTAGTACGAAAAGCCACTTTGAATGGAACTGCCTAGCTAATAACTGTGCTCGATCAGCCTTCAATGCAGCCAGCATTAGGATGATGGGCGAGACCACAGCCTATTCACGACCCTGTCACCTATTTCCTTTCATCATACTCCCCCTCTTCCTGCGCCTTAACCCTTCCACTGCTGGGCCTACTTTAATCCAAAAGCACAAGAATTCAGAAACATTTTAAACCCTTGAATTTTCCTCAATATATACTAGTATTGCTTTGCTATTAACCCTTCCAATGCTGAGGCTACTTCCGTCCAAAGCACAAGGACGCAAATATTTCTGAGAACCATCTCAACCCTGTCATGTTGGTATTCATTGGAAAGTTCTTGCTGACTATCAGATGAGTACCCATTTGCCAGGGTTTTCACCATTTTCAGCTTTTTCTTTCAGTCTCTTCCTGCGTTTAACCCTTCCAATGCTGACCCTACTTTAATCCAACAGTAAAAGAATGCAGAAATCTTTGAAAACCTTTTTAAACAATCCCATGTTGGCATTCATTGGAAAGCTCTCGCTGAGTTCTCTCAGATGAGTATCCAAGTGCCAGGGGCTCAGTCATTTTAAAGGTTTTTTTGCATCTATTTGTATTGGCCAAATTAGCCACCACCAGCATAAGGGTTAACCCTTCCAATGCTGAGCCTACTTTAATCCAAAAGCACAATAATGCAGAAATCACTGAAAATACGTTTAAACCCTGCCATAATGGTATCCATTGGAAATCTCTTGCTGAGTCCTATCAGATGAGTACCCATTTGCCAGGGTTTTCAGCTTTTTCCATATCATTTTGAATGGTCCAATTCAGCCACCAGCAGCATCAAGGTTAAGGCGGCCTAATTCGGCAAGGCCACTATTATAGTTTCTTTTTCTCGACAGTCCATCTGATTTCAAAACCAACCATACTTGTTATTTTTACTGAATTATTACTCGGAGTAAAAGAAACCATTGATATAAGACCTGCCCTTTTTACGAAAATATCATTTACTGAATTATTAACCGGAGTAAAAGAAACCATTGATATAAGACCTGTCCTTTTTAACGAAAATATTATTTACTGAATTATTAACCGCAGTAAAAGAAACCATTGATATGACCTGCCCTTTTTAACGAAAATGTTCTAAGTGAATCGTTTTGATATTATGTGGCACTAATGCTATTTTATATACGGAAGACAAATTATATACAATTCACACAAGAAAATCCTATTATTTCAGTTTACATTCGGGCTAATCTTGAAAAGACATCGTAGAACATTTTTGCAAGTTCTAGGCAATGCCGAATACTACGCATGAGAGATCTCTAATTTGCCTCATCACTTTGATTTATTTCACCTACCCACCCAACTATTTTGTTTGGCCTGCGTATAATGTGAAATATAATTTTGTCGTTCATATACTGTCCTCAGCTATGAAAGAGAAAGGTGTTGGGTATCAGCTAGCTTCTATCACCTGACAGTTGGCATCCTAAGAAGATGATTTTATAAAAAGAAAATTCATGGGTGTTGGCTAAAAACCTGACCTTGTAAAGCATAAGGCCATTCCCAGGTCAGGAATATAGATTTCGAATTTCGCTTATCGTCACTTTTTCTGCCATTTTGGCAAGTCGTTTCTAGCCGTTTGAAATCTTTGGGAAGAATCGTATTTGACGGCAATATTATCTGCCTGACCCCAAGTCACTGGTAACATTATCACGTGCCTCAGCTGGGATACTAACACAGCCAGTGATAGCGGACAGCTACGGAAAAGATTGCGTTAGTTTAACTTTTGCGTGTGTTTTTTGCGTTTAGCCTCGGACGCAAAATTAAAATTCGCAATGATTAGTGCTGCCACTTCAAGTGTATAGCTGGCACTTCATGTTCGCAAAGTTAAAAAAACGTACAAATCAATTTTCTGTAAATTCACAAAATTCACTATACACAATCGTTTGTGAATCTACAGTATCAGTTAGCGGCGATGCCTTAAACCACTCGGCCATCAGGGCAGACATGTCCTAAATGTGACATGTGCATGCATTAAGTATACATACATACTATTCGTCTATCATAGGTGTCAAGAATTACTATTAGGTATTGTCAGCATTTATAATACTTCTGAGAACAACTTCGAAATGATACAATAATCTTCCGAATGTGTGAAGGGTAGTCGTAGGTTTACTTTGAAGAAATGTTTTACCAAATTTGCTTTTGTCCAAAAGATTTCATCAAATTGGTCAGGCCTTAATTTTTGGCGTTACAGAGAAGAATGGGAGAATAAAGCATTCCAAGTTCAAACGAGGTAGGTAATACTTAACCCCTTTGCTGTCATAAAATATGCCCGTATTTGGAAAAGATCAAAATGTTAATGTTCATAGATTAAGGCTAGAAGGTAAGACTGTAGCAGCCAATCCCCTTATATTTAAGTGGCATCCGTCTTATGATAGTATCTTTTTCAACCATATTAAAGGAAAATTATCAATCAAAACGCAACCAACAACACTCCCTCGAATATTTTGCAAATGTTTTCATTATTCCAAATGTATTTTCAAAAGTAATACAGATCCAGCATACACTTGTCAATAAGAACTCCTGGCATAATTGTTGTTTTTATGAATATGACCTTTTTGGACAATCTTTGCAAAACTAACTAGTTTTTGCATTACAAATATTTTTATTTCAAAAGTCTCAGTAATACAATTCAAAAAACAATTAATAATAAGACAGGGGTAGATGGAAAGGGGAACAGAATTTTCCTGGTGTGTTAACTTTGAAATCCTGACCGCTAATGACGAGTGTACGTCATAACAAACGTGCGTCTCCTAATACAACAATCAAAACATCACGCAGTTGCGAACAAACAGGTATGGTTGTTATGGCAATGCGTGGAGGTGAGGGAACCTGGTGGCTCCCCCTAGATCCGTTTGGCTGGACAGATCAAGCGGTTTCATACTTAGGTAGTAATCATCAGAGGAGGGGGCGAAAAAACAAGGGAGTGACACTAGTAAACTATTGGGAATAGTCCGAAAGAGTGAATATAGGTGGCTACCCTGTGGTCACAGGTGAATAAAAATATGTGAATATTGAGGTTTTGGTCCGAAATAGAATATGAATGGGGTCAACACTAGATTGTATGCCAGTGTGTGTGTTGATTAGGTGTTTGGAATATAACAGATAGACGCGCGTTTAGGAAAATAAAGACATTTTGCACAGTGTGCATGTCCTGAGCTGGTACATATTGGTAGACATGAAAGTAAACAAATTGGTAACAGGGGCAAATGTCTATCCAAATGTCCAGGTGACAAGGGCTCTACCGTATTTAGTCAAATACATTAAGTCCCATCGGTGTCGTGGATCGGAGCCTATGTATCCATAGGCGTTCGAATTCTAATCTAATCTCTAAGGATTCCTTGGAATCGGGGTTGAGTTTACCAAATTGTAGGACGTGTAATTTTACATTTCCTAACCCATTGTGGTCCTCCTGATTAAAGTGTCGGCCGACACTGTGGGTGGAGTTGTGTTGTGTGATGTACCGGAAGTGTTCACACATCCGTTCACCAAGTGTACGTTTTGTGTGCCCTATGTACTGTTTAAAGCACACCTGGCACGTGATGCAGTAAATAATATTATTGGTCTTGCAACTACAACTTCTGATAGTGTTGTATTTGCGACCAGTGATAGGGCTCTGGATTGAGCCAATCAAGTTTCTGACAAGGAACTTGTCTCTATGGTGCGGGGACTTGTCCCCAAGAAATACAGCTATGCCACTAACATGGAGCTGCCTACCTCCATGGACCCTCCACCTGCCGATCGACAGGTAGACAACAAACCGGTCCAAGAGAGGGGAAGAGCGAGATCACGCAGCCGCTCCAGGAGAAGAGGAAGATCCTCCTCTCGTCCAGCGAAAAGAAGGAACTACCAGCAGCAGGAACAACCTGATCGAGATTATGGCTTTGGCAACAGACAGCAGCAGCAGTACAACAACCCTCCGAGGCCTCAGATGGGTGGTGGAGCCAGGCCTAAAGAGCGCCCTCAACAAGAGTATAACCAGAGGATGGATACCGGAGGCATGGACCCAAGCTTCTTTACTCCAGAACTCATCAAGAAAATTGCAGAGGCCTACGATGGCCTGCACAAGTAACTATAAGTCGATAGACTTTATTGCCATAACTGTCTGAGGACATGTATTAGTTAATTTGTTTGTTATTTGAAACACAGGTTACCAAGACACCTGTCAGTGTTTTTTAGTCTTGTGATTTCTTAATTTGTTCATATGTTTAATACTCAGCTATCTACCCAAGCTAGGGTTCTTATTTGACCTGCAGGACAGGCTTGAGACATGCCACATTGGTGGCATATTTAGTCTTTTGATTTTAAACATTTCTCTAACTGAAAAGTACTTATGACATTGATCGATGACATATACTTAATTTCTTTTTACCTGCCACACATTCCCTGACAAGGGACATAACCTGACAGGATATAAGCTTTGACTCAGATATACACACACATACAAGTGTGATGCACATAGTCACTACCATAACAAATGGTGTTATGAGATACTATTTCATGTATTTTCATTCTTTTTCTCAGAATACATATACGATGTGACAAATGAGTCACCAATTGTATCTAGTTGTTTGTTTGCTCTATATTAACCTAATATATATATTTAACACTGTGAATATACCTGCTTTACAGTCAGAGCACTCTTCCGACACATCCGCACTCTTCACACCACAAGAGAGTCTATACTGTAGAACATACACCAATGACACCCCTTCTGGACACACACCCATATACTAGCATGTATAATCACATCCATTCGCTACCTATCACTACCATGGTTAAGGTAAGACATTATGAACTCTCAGACCTGAATGCCAATAATAACAACAATGATGACAAATCGTCCATTGTTGTGAATCTTTCAGACTATGCCTTAAACGAAGATGAAATCTCAGTACTTTCTAAGGGCATGAAATTCTGCCCTACTCCAGGTGAACCTAATTTTGGTAATTTACGAGTAGACCTGGACCAGTTTCACACCAGAATTAAGAGGAAACTTTTCTTTAGTAATCCTAGAGAGGAAGAAGAGGGACTACTCCAACCCAACACTATGCCGGATCCGGACAGTGCATTTAAAGACCCTAAATTCAAGGAACCCTCTAGGTGGAAACCTCCACCTATTGTAAATTTAGAAATTTTCTGCCGTCAGAATGAAGTAGACTTACTCACTCATCAGGTACCCAAAAACAAATATCATAATCTAACCAGAGGCGAACAATTGGCAATCAGATCTTTGAGTTCCAATAGACATATTGTTATTAAACCAGCAGATAAGGGGGGAGTGGTAGTTGTCATGAACACCACAGACTATATTAATGAAGGCCTTAGACAGTTGTCAGACCAGAATTTTTATGTTGAGACAGAGTCAGACCTGACTCACACACACACTGAAGACATCAATAATTTTATTGATAAATTACGAGATGATAGTGAGATCGATGACAAATGTCACGATTTCCTATACATAAATAAAGAGAGAACCTCTCTCTTCTACATGTTACCGAAAATACATAAAAGACGCGACAACCCTCCTGGTAGACCTATAGTATCAGGTAACAGTTGTCCCACTGAGAGAATTTCACAACTAGTGGATTTCTTTCTCCAACCCACAGTTAAGGCTTTACCTTCTTATGTTAGAGACACCACTGATTTTCTATCGAAACTCAATAATTTGGGAAACCTCCCCAATGATTGTTTTCTGGTTACAATGGATGTAGCCAGCCTTTATACAAACATCCCTAATGACCAGGGCATTGCAGCAGCAAAAGAAACCCTTAATAGATTTAGACCAACTCTCCAAAAACCCTCAACAGATAACTTGATGGTACTCTTAGAAAAAGTGTTGAAAATGAACAATTTCGACTTCGCAGGTCGCCATTTTCTCCAGGTTGGTGGCACAGCGATGGGGACTAAAGTAGCCCCATCCTTCGCCAACACATACATGGGATGGTTCGAGTCCACCTATGTATATACTTACCCTATCCAGCCCTTACTATGGGTGAGATATATAGACGACATTTTTGTCATCTGGCAACATGGTAGGCAAACCTTCATGGAATTCGAAACACATCTTAACAACTGTGTTCCATCCATTACATTTGAGACCGATCTCTCAGAGACTCAGGTCCACTTTCTAGACGTCACAGTCTCACTTAACCAAGTGACCTGTCAGATCTCGACTTCACTTTATACCAAACCTACAGATGCACATAATTATCTCAGTTTTAAATCATGTCACCCAAGGAATTGCAAGTCTGGAATTCCCTATAGCCAATTTCTACGGGTCCGTAGAATATGCAGTGACATAGAAGATTTCACTTTTCATGCGAGAGAAATGTCCAAACATTTCTTAAGGGCTAACTACCCTCCCGCCATTCTCCAAGAGGCTTTCAGTAAAGCCTACCACTTAGACCGCAAAATTCTTCTTAATCCCAAGGACAACACTCAGGATCCTGAGGACATCCTTGATGAAGTTTTCCTCATCACTACCTACCATCCAGGAGGTAGGATTCTAGGAAACATTGTCAAACGCAACTGGGATATACTGGACAAATCGTCCAGTACCCGGGAAGTAATCAATTGGAAAGTTACACAGGGCTTTAGACGCCCTAAAAACATTAGAGATCTCATAGTTAGAGCATTAGTAAAAAATCCCCTGGATGTGCAAGTCATGCATCATCCAGAGAGAAACTACAAAAGAGCTACTTGCAGCAGAAACAACTGCAGGTATTGTATCAAACTTGACAAAAGTGGCTCAATCCGGAGCCCTATCACTGGTCGCAAATACAACACTATCAGAAGTTGTAGTTGCAAGACCAATAATATTATTTACTGCATCACGTGCCAGGTGTGCTTTAAACAGTACATAGGGCACACAAAACGTACACTTGGTGAACGGATGTGTGAACACTTCCGGTACATCACACAACACAACTCCACCCACAGTGTCGGCCGACACTTTAATCAGGAGGACCACAATGGGTTAGGAAATGTAAAATTACACGTCCTACAATTTGGTAAACTCAACCCCGATTCCAAGGAATCCTTAGAGATTAGATTAGAATTCGAACGCCTATGGATACATAGGCTCCGATCCACGACACCGATGGGACTTAATGTATTTGACTAAATACGGTAGAGCCCTTGTCACCTGGACATTTGGATAGACATTTGCCCCTGTTACCAATTAATTTTTCAAAAAACAATTAATGATATGATTCACTTATTTGAACTCGAGAGTTCTCGTCTAGACGAGAAACAGATAACATGGCGCATCTTTTCAAATCCATCAATTGAGAAATTGACCTGTACTCGCCTCAGAGAGAAGTAAGTGAACATAATACCGGAATAATGGGTTGTATTTATGATTATTTAAGCCAATTAATGGTTGCCTAATTTGTCCATTTCAGCGATATATGATATGCGCTATTCCTTATTTGCTCTTCATGCACAGGCTTCGGTGTCCAATTATGCGTTTTACTGTGGCAGTTTACCTATGATCCTTCTATTCATACACATGGAATCGTAATAATTAATCCATTGTAGCCAAAGTTTCAATTCAAAATATTGCTTTTCGTCACTTTTCTGTCAAGTTGTGGCTAAGCTCTGACCAGCCAGTTGGTTGAAAAAACCTGCGAAAATCACCGCCTAGACCCAAGTCACTGGCAACTTTCTTACATACCTTGCCAGGATTCGAACACGGGCAATGGTGAGAGACAGTGGCAACGCCTTAGATCACACCGCCATCTGGGCAGCCCGGAAATGTACCAAATAGTCAAGACATATAGATAGACATTTGCTTGAACCCGGTCTATGGGCAGACGCTTTATCCGCCTGGCGTGTATTCGGCTTTATGAACTGTAATATGTCCGTCACGCAACATATCACAGTTGATTTCTACAGTAGGCATATTCTAAGATGAGACGACCCAACGTTTGCGACCGTTGCAGTCACACTAGAGTCCGACTATCGCACGATTTCAAAATCGGCAGGTTGGACCCGATAATTTTACCTATCGTGCGATAGACGATTTCAAGGCCATAAACGGTATCGGATCCGTTTAAAAAGGATGGTAGTGGTTTGCGATCATGTTTACATATTAGTTCTGATTTTGAAAAGTCGCAAGTCACTTCCTTCACGATATTCGTATAACATTTGTACGCAAGTCGGACCTAAATATTGGATGCAAGTCAAATAATTAGATTTGCAATTCTCTCTCGAATATCGTACGAGTTTCGTACGAATATCCTACGGATATTGTACGAAATTCGTGAGAATATTGCACGAATGTCTTGCGATTATCTCAACATAAAATATTAACTTGCCATAGTCCGGAAATATAATCGGCTCCGATGAGTCGTGCTGGTGTGACTGCATATGTGTCTCTTTTCAAAATCGGAACGTCCAGTTTCGATTTTTAAATAAGCACAATCGGAGCCCATTTTTGAAATCGTACGATAGTCGGACTCTAGTGTGACTGGTGCATAAGAAAACCAATAAATGCTCGCAACATTATGCACACAGAAACGAGCAATGAAAAAGCTCATAGGCAACGTGTCTAAACATCGTTCTTCATGGTAAATTACTAGTGAGGACAATACTGGAGTTTGCACGCTCTCTAAGTGCAGTCAATAAAGATACAATACAATACTAGACCCAAGCTCAGTGACAGGCAATTTGGGATGATGAGTCCTCACAATACAAAGGTCTCATTTAAATAATAAAGGAACGGTGAAGGTGAATGATCTATCATCGTTACCAGGGCACACAAGGAAGTCATAAATACTAGATCCAGTAATCATTATATTCTCAAAATGTCAAATTAACCCTTCGTAGGAATACTACCGTTTTTATAAAAAAAATATTTTAATTTGAATAGAATAACTTTAATGTCATTGAGGTTTTACTACTGAAAACATAAGTGCCTTTTCATTTAGCCTTTTTAATTTCAAGATTGGAATTACCATTAATTGCCAATATACTTTTAACATATTTTTATTTTCTTAACCATCTGA
The DNA here is from genome assembly GCA_963942565.1 of Maea johnstoni. Lineage (NCBI taxonomy): Eukaryota > Metazoa > Annelida > Polychaeta > Spionida > Magelonidae > Maea > Maea johnstoni. The sequence continues at coordinate 15,331,494 of OZ012691.1, read as the reverse complement.
TAAACTATGAATATATGGCAAACGCCTAACAGACCAAATCTTGTCTTCCCAACCAACAAAGGCTTTGTTTGGTAACTGGGTAGTGGAATATAAATTGCCCCGATGTACAGTTAGGAGAGGTTCGTTGCTTATTGACGAGCGTGTAGAAACTCACTGGACTGTTTTGAAGGGAATAAGCCATGTAGAATAAAGAAACAACGTTTTAGATGTGCCAAAACCATCGAAAGAGATGCACGTGCTTCGACCTATTTCTTGAACCAGGAAATACATACTAGACGTCATCTAGGTATTTCGCAATATATCCATAGGATTGTCATGGATATCAAAGTATGTATCTGTATTGACCAATCCACACGGAATAAAAGATTACAATACAGAAAATAAACATAAATACAAACATACAGAATTCATTCACTTTTGACAGGTATGCAAACGTAAGCGATTCACCCGAACGTCATAAGCATAAACTCAAAGATGAAAGTAGCATAACAGGACAACCACGTGGTGACCCATAACATAAAATATATAGCCATAATATAAACACAATCTAGCTAAAGTGTTGTCACGTTCGACCTGTGATGAATTAAGCAGCTATCTGACGCAGTATCAGTTAGACGATCATCACATCAACTTAAAGAATTGGCAGGTTAACCCAGAGTGTATTTATGTATATTTATTGACTATGCCTCTCGCCAAATATGCATATATATATATATATATATATATATATATATATATATATATATATATATATATATATATATATATATATATATATATATATATATATATATATATATATATATATATATATATACACATAAACATATAAATATATATATATATATATATATATATATATATATATATATATATATATATATATATATATATATATATGTATATATATATACATACATATATATATATATATATATATATATATATATATATATATATATATATATATATATATATTTATATATATATATATATATATATATATATATATATATATATATATATATATATATATATATATATATATATATATACATATATATATATATATATATAGGTAAGTTTCCAGGTAGGTATCCGTGGACAATACAGTGCTGACATTTAATTTCTGCACTATATGCGTGGGCATGTGGTTATTTTTTCATGCTCTACATACCCTTTTCAAGAATGCCTTTTTTTTTTAAATCTCTTTCGAAGATTTGGAGTAGTGATAAGGCAATGCTATCACTTTAGAATTTTGGTTTTCTCTTCCTAAATGCCTGAAAAAAGAGGTCAAAATATTATGTTTTTTTTTCATAGTTCAACGTCATTTGAAGGTCAAATTCTTCATAAAAAAGTTTTCTCTCATAGACTGCATACCTTAAGTATCGAAATGAATTATCTTGGCATGTTAGACATATTGATACATGTTTTTGAGTCTTTCTGACCAAGTGTCCACTAAAGACCCCAGGTAATATATCTCGTATACTACACACGTTATGCAGTAAACTGCTGCGCCATCTTTTACTAATGAAGAGAACTTAGTTTCGTGTTACATGGAAATCCACATTTTGAAGTAAACTATAGCACCATCTTTTGACAAATAAGAGAACTAATTTCCATTGAGGTAACCGTCGCTTGTACTGAAAGCTAGGGAGAAATGTGTTTGTGATTTTGATGAAATCCATATTAACCAACGACAGTTATGAAGGGAAGGGAAGTATTCAATATATCATTGAGTTCCAACTCTGAAGGCATTTGTATTCCATCACCAATGCTATCCAATTTAGGAGGAGACTGACCATATATATATATATATATATATATATTTATATATATATATATATATATATATATATATATATATATATATATATATATATATATATATATATATATATATATATATATATATATATATATATATATATATATATATATGCATATATGTGACATCCCAGTGAGAATACCCTGATGGAATGTCTCCCGAAGGAGGATGGGAAAACGCTTGTCCATCGCGAGATCGTATTGTTGGCAATGGGCAGATTTTACAATGGGTCCTAATGAGCAAAATCAACATCGGCAAATTTTACAGAGGGACCTGATGAGCAAATCCAGCATTTGCCCATTGCCAACAATACGATCTAGCGTGTTTGTAAATTTTTGCAATTGTTCGCAATGGGCAAATTTTACAATGGGGCCTACTGGGCAAAATTAACATTTTGCAGAGATGAGACAAAAAGTATGTTTATACATACACATATTTGTGCTCCAAAGAGGTTTGCCAAGTTTGGATGGCAAACTCGATAGTTTTGTCACAAAATAAATAATGGAAAAAGCGGTTGCCAAACCTGTTGCTTCATTTCACATCGTTGCCTTATTCATATTCTTTAATCATTTCTTTCGGTCTTTATTGAAAATGATAAAAAAAAAGTGCATTTCAAAATTCTAGGTTACATAACTATTCCTTTTTTTTTAAATATAAACCAAAAAGGGGAAGGGATTTTGGGGTAGTCTCTAAGCTAAATAAAAAGGATATGGGGTTTGGTTTTCAATAACAGAATAGATGTTAAACTAAAATATGGGGGGAGGGGTTGTCTCTAAGTTAAATCTAAAACATTGGGGTCGGGTTTTCAAAAAATGGCGGGGTCTCAAAGTTGAATAAAACATCGTGGGGGTCGGGAGTCGGTTATCAAAAGAAATATAGGAGTCGCTGATTACAAATAGGAGGGGGTTAGTCATTCGTATGGTCTTCGTATAAATTCATGCTTAAAGTTCATCTTGACCCATATACAGGCGTCATGCTCTGATACTGAAGGGCTACGTATGCTTCATGTTTGTACTAGTGGCGCTAGGGTTTCAGCAGGGCTACGCATCTTCTATTAGATTTACTAGTGGCGCTATCTAGCGGCCACCACTAAAACGAAAATTGACGTCAGCGCCACCAATGGCTAAAAAAAGGACAAAAATACATCATTTTTATATATAGCGAAGCGGCACCAGAAGCTATGTACGCTATATATAAACACACGCGGATATTTCGTGTTCTACAGTATTCAGAACAGCAGACTAGAATTTGTTTCGTCCTAAGCATGCCTCTGCATGAGAGATATAACCAAAATTGACATACTTTACTGGGCTGTAAAAGGGTAATGAGTTTATTTCAAACCCTTCCTGTGATGTTACTGTTTTTAGTATTTATGGTGATACATGTATAGGTCTATGGCACTAAAATGCGCCTAGGTATAACTAGAACAGTGTGAACCCTGATGTACGTGCAATTGTGGCTGTGCTGAAAGGATACGCTTGCCTAAGCCTTAACAGTTAACCCATAAACATCACAAGTTAGGCTGCCAGCAAATTTGAGCGACTGCCTGCTGGCCATTGGCATTGTTCCTCTTACAATAAATTTCAACTAAGAATGTTCGTTATCAGACTGGTTTCCACCATGTAACACCAATTCATTGCCAACTTTCTCACATGCCACGGTCAGGATCACTAAGATAAAATATCATTATATATGCATGTTTATTCCCATTCAACGCAATGAGTAAATGAATAAATCTATTAAGGTAATACGAATATCAAAAGCTATAGGAACAACAAAATGCAAACCCCAAAAAACAACAGAGAAAACAATGTTAATACAAAGGAAATACATCAAACCTTTAAACCTGTACTAGAAATACTAAAGACCCCTAAAAACTATACCCAAGTTGACACACATTTAAATGAAAACAATTAGAAAAAAATTCAAAAATCTGCAGAAAAGAGCAATACAGAGGGATGGATATTTTTTCTTTTTCAAATACATGTCCATATTATAAATCATATTCGTGCTGGTCCAGAACATTTAGGATACGTAAAACGTCAATAGAAAATTTGCTTAACAAATGCATTCTTAAAGTCTCATCTAATACTTTTGAAAATACCTTATAATGAAGCATACTCTAATAGCAATGCAAGGGAAGATGTTGTAAGTTGAGTTGTGACCAACATTTCTCCAGATATTTGCGAAAATTTGATTTTCATCAGAACTGGCAGGGTAAACATTTCCTGCTTGTGTTTAAACCTGTAGATCTGGTTAATTTGCCGTGACCGAAATTTGAATTTGTCGAATCTTAATTCACCGATCGTGATGTGATCGTTAAATTGAAATAGCAGTTAGATTCTCTCAGATTGACACTATTACGGTACAGTGTGTGACGTGCTTTGGTATCCGGTTCTTACTCTATTCAGTCATAGTAAGATACCCTATATTGTCTCGTTATAAACCATTGATTCATTCATCATCGCAATAGCCCTCCAAGATTTTGTTTTGTAATATTTCTAGGGTCTACTCCCGTAGCCAAGTGGTTATGCAACTGGCTGCACGTTGCCTCACGTCAAACGCGTTTGCATTTGGCTTGGGTCATGCGAGCGAGTTACCAGTGACTTGGGAAGGGCGGTGGTATTCTCCTGATGCTCAGTTTTATTTCCCAATTTACGACGTTGATGCAGCAGAAAAAGTAACGATAAATAAAACTTAAGTACCAAAATCACGACGTTGTATGACATGATTAGATTTTGCCATGGAGAGATTTAAGGCTTGCACTAGAAAACTACGCCGTCCGATCTTTTCATACAAATGAATATGGGTCTTCCTTTTGTGCCAATGATGGGCACGCGAATAGGGTTTTCTCGATCAACCGCCATTGCATGAATAATAATTTGATCGTTCAAAGACCAATTTATAGGTTTACCACGTGTTAGGTATTTCATCATATGGAATTTATAGTCCTCACAATGCTTTACCATAAGTGAACTTTCCCCTATGAACGCCCCACCCCTCACCCAGATACCCACCATAGGGCCGGGTTTGGACCCATTTTTGAAACGTCCATATTGTCCATACAGTATTGAACTATCCTGAAAGTCCACAGGCAAGCAAGCAGTGTAGTTATACTTCAAAACATCAAATCTTGCATGTTTGAAAATGCTTGCATCCTGCCATGCGATGTATTTCGTATGGAAGAAATTCATTCGTGCAGCTATGTCCATGACTTCAAACTTGGCATGCATGGAGCACACATAGAGACCTCCAACTCGATGAGGGAACATACCCATACTAAATTGGCGAATCTCCTTGGTTCTGTTGACCAATGGGCACACTTGGTACGCCCACATTTTACTTCTATCCATCAGAACTATGTGTGTCTTTGTAGGTGGAAGATCCGCCCTAAGTGTTCGAATTTCTTCAGCAAATTGAGCGTCGTCTGTGAAAAATACCAGTGGATTGACGATAGCAGAAAAAGTCTGGAGCATTCCCATGTAGTAAAAACGAGATTTCAGCCCTTCATTTCTCTTGTGAAAACGTTCAACTCCAAAGTATGCTGAAACCACAGTTATTTCTGGAGTAACTGGTCCATCGTGGAGTGATTGAAGTTTTGATGGTATAACCTTTGGTTCACAGGATAGGTAATCTAAGTCACAGGCTCCTCTCTCTTTGAACTGAAATTTAAAAAAAAGACAAGACAATGACAATATCATTCATGTCTCATTAACCATGAATTCTAGTAACTCCTAATATATGTATATATGTATATATATATATATATATATATATATATATATATATATATATATATATATATATATGTATATGTGTGTGTGTGTGTGTACGGGTGAATGTATGTGTGTGTATTAGTATATATGAATTAATATATTTCATTTTGTAATCGTGTATACAGGCATACAGGTATAAGTCATACATTCACGCTCATCAATATGTTATCTACCATTCGCAAAATTATCAATTGACGGATGGACGAAACCTGTAATATTTGCACAGTGAATTAATCATACTTGAATGAAAAGTCTTGGTATAATGCATAGGTCACCGTTTTGGAAGATGGGGGTAAGTCTTGGTGCATGTAGGTATCATTCTGAATGTGATAATCAGTTTGCAACAGAGATGACCCACATCGTCGAATGTATGGGGTGTTTACTTGGTGTGCACGAATGACCCCAATTCACTGGCATGATATCACAGGTACGCCTATCAAAACTACATTCGGCCAGTGTCGTATTTCGGTTTCCTTACATCAACATAGGTGTAATACAGACCCAAGTATACCCCACATTAAAGAACAATCAATGTTCTCTCTAGTAAAACAGGATATTTAAGTGGTAAGAAAACCAGGTACAGCTACATGCCGTTCAGCTCTTCCTCCCTTCCTTACCTTTAAATTCAATCCTCGAGTCCCCTTCGTGAAAACACCCCAGAAGGTGAAAATTAAGAAAGAGACGAGTATAATCGTTAAGACGGTGAGAAATTGAGGGTGTCGTAACCTGAACCGGATGTATCTAATCATTCTCTTGCTTTGGATGATGAAGTTCTTGTGTAGTTTTAATACTAGTAATGTATTTCCAATGGTGGTCTGGGTCGATGTAGAGTGTCATTCATAGGCGTAGCCACCATGTACCTCACTCTTTTTATACTGACCTAGCCTACTTCTAAAGGGCTAGGTCAATAAAACTCCAGGAAGAGCCAGTTAACACAGACGTGTAGCAGCTCTATTACTGTTCTTGCTATGTTGACACAAGGAGGTATATACTTCAAGGGATAAGAGGGTGTAGACCACTGCCTCATTTTAAAAAGTATATGTATAGAATATTCTTTAACTAAATCTTCTCATTAATTTTCGATGAGATCCCTCAAATGTCTTCTTATCACATGGTAAGTTTGAAGTAAATAGATTAACTAGATTGGGTAGAATCTTCCATAAATTGTTCATATGTTCGTTCATAAACTCCCAGAATGCAATGCTTTGACATAACACAACAGTTGAAGCAGGAGAGTGCATATGTACCTACATGTAGTTGGATTATACCACCTCTTATTATGGATTTATAGATTATTTGGTTGGAATCTAACCATAGCTTAAGTAAGTGTTGTAGATACACTAGTACTTATGATACTTATGATAAATCAATTGTATAAGCCAGTTGGGGCCAAATGATCATCTCTATGATTATAAAAGGAATAACTTAGTGTTTTAGGTTTTAGCATTAAGAAGTTGAAAGCATCATAACAGTTCTTCTTTAATTTGATAACTTTGAATTCTCCCATATATTTATTCCAAAAGCTTGAAAAAAAAGATGCCACTAGAAGATATGCATTAAGGCATTCTGATATTTTCATAGTGGAATGCAGCTCAGAAATATTTCTTTTATCTTTTCAAAATCCTTGTCAGTCCCCTGTTTTTCAGTGGTGGCCATATTATTTTCATATTCCGTTGTACCCATAGAGCTTTCTAATCTGAATCTAAAACCATACCGCCTATTCTCTTTATTACATAGGAATATTATTTTCTGCAAGAAAGTATTGTAAACTTAACTATAAGCCAGATTTCCGGAGTAAATTATCTAATTCTTAATGATTTTCTACTTTCAACAGCTAAAGTATTTTGGTTCATTTACAACATAACACGATGGAAAAGAGCCTCTAAGTGAGCCTCTAGTTGTTATTCAACTTCTCCCATGTCACTTGTCAGAAAAGTCTGAAACCTAATATTCTATTAGATATATGTTCAAGGGAACCTGCTATTATTTTGTTTTTCTAAAATACAATTCAGAAGTACTTGTTTTTATGTCTTGGAAATCATGGTCAGTCCAGTGTTTTTCAGTGGCGGCCTTTTTTTTCGGATTTCTCTCTCTCAATATAAGTTTCCAACTTGCATGTATTATGTAACTGTCTATTCACTGCATTATCTCAGATTATTTCTTTGAGATAAAACAATACTAACGAAATTTAAAGCCAAGTTTCACTAGCAAATCCTGTCTATATTTTTCTGAAAAATATCTTTTCATCAACAGATAAGTTTTCTTGTCCCACACTTCAAAAGTGCAATTCTGTACTTAGGGTTTCTTATTGTAAGCCTGCTATAATTTTAACAATGATATCTACACGTTTAGACCTAACAAGTTATGTGGTTGGTATCTTTGTATGGTGTGCATGTTTGCCAGTAGAAGTGAAAATACTTATTGTGCCTTGGACCTTCACAAAATAATTCATTTTTGTACTTTTTGTACCTATTTTTTGCAAATGTATTCTATAGTGCCTTTATCAAAATCGTATGAGAGCAGTTTTTTCATTTTCAAGCAATTGCAGGGAGAATATTATGATTGAAAGAACAGCATGCTTAGACAATAACTATTTGTAGGTCTTTTCAATGTCATGCAAGGTCGTTTTGGTTATTAGATATTTTGTATCCCAATTGGATGTGTTGCCAAAATTTGTGAGAATGTGAAAATCAACCACAAAGATATGCCCATATATGCTCTCCACTTCCCAATTTGGGCTATTTGGTCCCATAGTAAATAGGAAGTAACAACTTAAATTTAAGGTAAGGGACACACAAAAGGCAAATAACCGTGTTCGACTGGCATTACACACAAGTAAGTAAACACAGGAAATATCTAACAGTCCTGGGAACAGCAATCATCTTCATTTCCATTAGTATTTATATTTTTGTAGGTTATGCAAAAGAAATATGCCAGGGATATCCCTGGTAAATGTTTGACCTTGAAAGTAAGCGCCAATCCTCAATGCCCACATCTTTACCATCAAATTCATCAATCATATCTAGAATTATGTCCATATCATACACCTGACCACCCTCAACCCCTCCTGTTTCAAAGTCATAGGGATTTGCATATCTAAACATTTTGAATGTGCATCAGAGCAGTGAAATATCTACCTTCTACCTATCTCATTCACCAGTCTGGCTGCTTGCTCCTCAGTGAGCTGTCTTCCCAACTAATGCGACATGAGCAATTGAATACGGTATAACTGGTTAATTCAACGTGGTTTTTAATTTGGCGTTTTTTGGCGAATGCCCATCAACGCCAAATTAAATATCGCATAAAAATATGTCTACATGAAGATGGCGTTGTTCTGACAGCTCCAGACGCCAAAATAAATACAGGGAAAATACATTTTTGAAAAAAACGCCAACTTAAGTAAACGCCAAATTAACCAGTTATACAGCAACAAACGCGTTTTGGAGGAACAGTGTTAAGGCACGGCGAATACCCCAGTGAAACATTACCAACAATACTTCCAATCTATTACAACCATCCTGATCCAACCATAGCTAATAATAACATCATCATCCCAAATATAAATTCCTACACCAGGTACCACATATACAATCCATCAAATGGGTAATTAGAAATATGTAATACTCTATGACATATATCAGAATACAAAGCGGTGCAGCGAGCCACGCCCCATATGCGAAAAACGCCCAATGTTCAATACGCCCCACATTTACTCACATTAGTGTATTCATTCATCTTTCTCCTTTCTCTTCTCTTTTTCTTTTCTCTTTTGTTCTCAGTTATTTGAGTTTATAACATAGACAAATATCATGGGAGAAAAAAACATAGCCCTGGCTGGAAATCGCCGTGGATTCCTCTAACTTGTGTGACACGGTATCACGATCATATGTCGGCACATGAAGCACTGTGATAGTATTATTAATATGACTACAAAGCAAAGCTTGATATAATTCTGCATCCCCTTTCAAATGCAGTAACAAAGAAACGAATTTGTTATCTATTAGGTATTTCTTTGCTTGTAGTTGCACTTCACGGAAATATTTTAGAAATCCACACAGAATGAGTAGCGATTCACTGAAAATATGGCATAAAAATGAAAATGAATTCAGCCTGTTGCAAAATCGTCTTTTCGCAACAGATTTGAACTAGAATTAAGCGGCACATAGAATGAGTTGTGGCGGTTCTAACGATCTATACCGCATTGAAATTGATACACGCTAAGGCGAGTAATTAATTGATTGATTGTATATTCGGCTTGCTGCCTCGCCCCCCCCCCCCCCCCCCCCCCCAACCCTATAGCTTATCTATAACCGGGGGAAATGCACCAAACCTAATGCTGAACATCAATTCTTCGGTATTTTTAATGATAATCATAATTATGTCAATAAATACATACAAATCCAGTAACCATCTATCCCAAATTAAGTTTACCATGCTATACAAAGGCAGGAGAAGATGTACGTGGGGCCTTCACTGCTCGAGAGACAGAACGAAGGCCCACAGCCCTTTGAATAGCAAACGTAGGAAGTAGTCCATAACAAACTGCATGTACTTTCTCACACCTGATTGCCCCTACGCAATCGTAGGGAAATCCGTTTCCGCCTAAATTCCTTAGTATAATGCCAGAAACTTCAATACTCAGTATCTTGTTTGACCTAGGTTCAAACTATACAGACTCTTGGGTAGCTGTTATTCTTTGATTGCAATTCTAGAATTCTCTTCAGGTGGGGCTCTAGGGCTTCTCCGCATATCACAGATGTTGAGCGATGTTCATGATTTTTTAAAATTACCCCTTGTTTTGCTGGGCCCCAAGTTCACCTTTAACCTCTATGCTGCTGGTGGCTAATTTGATCAATAAAAATGACTGAAACTCTTGCATATAGGTAGAGTACTCAGTGAGAGGTATCCAATGTCAAAGAATAGCTACATGACCAGATTAGATGGCTGAAAACTGACTGAAACCCTGGCATATATTGGTACTCATATGAGAGAACTGAGCGAAAGCTTTCCAATGAATACCAACATGACAGGGACAAAAGTAGTCTCAGCAATAGAAGGGTTAAAGGAACCCCAAATCAATTCAGAATGTATTAATAGTGTTGACGCGTCACGATCCTGTGCTGTCATTATTGCCCTGGACGCTAATGTTCATACCCGGCGGTAGCGCCGCAAGAGTGAAACGGCAGCAGATGTAACTAATTGAACCTCAGAATAGCAAGTTCATAGCACAGGCAAAATTGGATTGCGAAGCTTGCGATGCCACAAAGTTAACGACATGTAAAGGCGTATTGATATAATTATTATTGTTCATTTATTTGAAAAGGCATTAGATTAAAAGATCAAAAACAATTTTTGAGCTATTTTGGCGCTCCTTATTGGGTTCTAACGACAATCCAATGATGCCGAGCCTTTGGGAGTAGTACGCAACAGGCGCCATATTTGATTTGGACATTACACCGGCTCGCATGACGAAGGTAGATAATAATCAGTTTCTGGCCGTATTTAAATATGTGGGGTCATTGATAAACGTGGCCTAGAGGTCCTTTTCAAAGATTTACTCCGTTTGTCAGTCACGTAAATGACAAGACTAAACTCGGAAAGCTAGGAACGATCCCAAATAGAGTTACGGGATTTCATTAATATAGTTCTCTTTTCAAACGGCAATATTGGCACAAGTAGCCGTGGCGTAATGGATTAGATAGAGCGCTTGCCTATCAGACATGGGTTCGCGGGATCGATTCCGTCTGCCCGCGACTATTTTCATATTTTCCATCTGTCCAGCGCTTCGTGAGGTACTTAGAAATGTTACCTACTTTTACTAACTGTGGCATTATTTTTACTTTACTTTACTAAAATGAATTGTTGGTCAAATCCGCTGATCCCAGAGAGAATGTCTGCCTGAATTGCCGTTTGCTATAAGGGCCGATGACTTAATGTTGGGCCTTGACTAAAAACGATCTTTTATCTTTGAGTTATAATAAACATTTCCACAGTTGTGAAGTTGGGAATTTCTCCGAGAAAATCTATAGTTTAATGGATGTAAGTAATGCCTAGCCTTCATATAAAAATTGAGCTCTGTGAAGTTAAAAGGGTGTAAGTATTAATTTATATCTGTTGATGAAGGAAATGTTCCATTAAGTTCCCTAAGACGTTGGTGTTGTCACTTGCATGCACACTTGCTGCACATGGCTATTACTTTATGCAACTCCCAGCCATTTACCTTCTATCTGCCCTTTCACACGTCCCCACGTGATCATCAGTGCCCTATCCATGCACCTTCCACCTGTACTTTGGGCTTGGATCCGTGCGCCCGCCACTCACTTTTTGGGCGCACGGATCCTTACTACATTGACAACTTCTACTCCTCCTGCGGCCTTAAGCGCCTTGCCGCAACACGTGTCTTCCCCCTTCTCTGTAATTGTACTGTCCTCCCAGTACCTCTTTCAACGGGGCCCTATCTGGATTAAAGCGCGCAGGTTGACCTCGAACCTTGGTGCAGACGCACAGTGGTTTGAATGTCTGCCTCCCTAAGCCTATCAAACATGCAATTACATCTCATCAGTGTCCCCCTTTCCACCCATTATTTATGATCAGACTTCCGTGCGACTTACACCAGTCAGAGATTCTCCAAATAGAATCTCCCTGCTTAGACGTATA
>OZ012691.1:15287650-15310150 GCA_963942565.1 Maea johnstoni | reverse complement strand
AAGAGTTGAATAAATTAAATTAACCCCATAAGCTACTTTAACCCTTTCAATGCTAAGGTTATTTTCTTCTAAAGCACAAGGACCCAAATACTTTGAAAAACATCGGTTATGGTGGTATTCATTGAATATCTCTCACTGAGTACTCTCAGAAGAGTACCCATGTGCCAGGGTTACGGTAATTTCTCAGGCTTTTTGCATCATTTCGTAATGGCCGAATTAGCCACCAGCAGCATAAGGGTAAAGTTTACGCTCAAGTTGAAGTGGTACGAAAACCCACTTTGAATGGAACTGCCTGGATAATAACTGTGCTCGATCAGCCTTCAATGCAGCCAGCATTAGGATGATGGGCGAGACCACAGCCTATTCACGACCCTGTCACCTATTTCCTTTCATCATACTCCCCCTCTTCCTGCGCCTTAACCCTTCCACTGCTGGGCCTACTTTAATCCAAAAGCACAAGAATTCAGAAACATTTTAAACCCTTGAATTTTTCTCAATATATACTAGTATTGCTTTGCTATTAACCCTTCCAATGCTGAGGCTACTTCCGTCCAAAGCACAAGGACGCAAAGATTTCTGAGAACCATCTCAACCCTGTCATGTTGGTATTCATTGGAAAGCTCTTGCTGACTATCAGATGAGTACCCATTTGCCAGGGTTTTCACCATTTTCAGCCTTTTCTTTCAGTCTCTGCCTGCGCTTAACCCTTCCAATGCTGACCCTACTTTAATCCAACAGTAAAAGAATGCAGAAATCTTTGAAAACCTTTTTAAACAATCCCATGTTGGTATTCATTGGAAAGCTCTCGCTGACTTCTCTCAGATGAGTATCCAAGTGCCAGGGGCTCAGTCATTTTAAAGGTCTTTTTTGCATCTATTTGTATTGGCCAAATTAGCCACCACCAGCATAAGGGTTAACCCTTCCAATGCTGAGCCTACTTTAATCCAAAAGCACAATAATGCAGAAATCACTGAAAATACGTTTAAACCCTGCCATACTGGTATTCATTGGAAATCTCTTGCTGAGTCCTATCAGATGAGTACCCATTTGCCAGGGTTTTCAGCTTTTTCCACATCATTTTGAATGGTCCAATTCAGCCACCAGCAGCATCAAGGTTAAGGCGGCCTAATTCGGCAAGGCCACTATTATAGTTTCATTTCCTCGACAGTCCATCTGATTTCAAAACCAACCATACTTGTTATTTTTCACTGATTCATTACCCGGAGTAAAAGAAACCATTGATATAAGACCTGTCCTTGTTAACGAAAATATTATCTACTGAATTATTAACCGGAGTAAAAGAAACCATTGATATAAGACCTGTCCTTTTTAACGAAAATATTATTTACTGAATTATTAACCGGAGTAAAAGAAACCATTGATATGACCTGCCCTTTTTAACGAAAATGTTCTAAGTGAATCGCTTTGATATTATGTGGCACTAATGCTATTTTACATACGAAAGACAAATTATATACAATTCACACAAGAAAATCCTATCATTTCAGTTTACATTCGGGCTAATCTTGAAAAGATATCGTAGAACATTTTTACAAGTTTTAGGCAATGCCGAATACTACGCATGAGAGATCTCTAATTTGCCTCATCACTTTGATTTATTTCACCTACCCACCCAACTATTTTGTTTGGCCTGCGTATAATGTGAAATATAAAAGTGTCGTTCATATACTAGTACTGTCCTCAGCTATGAAAGGGAAAGGTGTTGGGTATCAGCTAGTATTTATCACCTGACAGTTGGCATCCTAAGAAGATGATTTTATAAAAAGAACATTTATGGGTGTTGGCTAAAAAGCTGACCTTGTAAAGCATAAGGCCATTCACAGGTCAGGAATATGGATTTCGAATTTCGCTTATCGTCACTTTTTCTGCCATTTTGCCAAGTCGTGTCTAGCCGTGTGAAATTTATGGGAAGAACCGGAGTTAACGGCAATATTATCTGCCTGACCCCAAGTCACTGGCAACATTCTCGCATGCCTCGGCTGGGATACTAATACGGCCAGTGATAACATACAGCTATCGGTTAACGGCGATGCCTTAAACCACTCGGCCATCAGGTCTGACATGCCCCATATGTAGCATGTGCATGCATTAAGTATACATACATACTATTCTTTAATTATCATGTGTCTAGAATTACTTTTAGGTATTGTCTGCATTTAAAATACTTCTGAGAAAAACTTCGGAATGAGTGGGAGTCGTAGGTTTATCTTAAAGAAAAGTCAAATGTTTTACCAAATTTGCTTTTGTCATGATGATTTCATCAAATTGGTTAGGCCTTATCTTTTGGCGTTACAGAGAAGAATGGGAGAATAAAGCATTCCAAGTTCAAACGAGGTAGGTAATACTTAACCCCTTTATTATCATAAAGCGTGCCCGTCCTGTGTTATTACATACTAGTATTTGAAAAAGAGCGAAATGTAAATGAACATAGATTACGGCTAGAAGGAAAGACTCAAGTCATGATTCAGGTAGAATTCCATATCAGTATCGTATCCTTATTTTCTTTTATGTGCTAACAAAACCTTTAAAAACATTATAGTACCGAGTTAAACATATCAAGGAAAAATATTATTTAAAATGCACTACTTCGAATATATTGCAAATGTATTCATTATTCCAACTGTATTTTCAAATGTAATACAGATCCAGAGTACACCTGTCAGTGAGAGGCATAATTGGTTTTTATAAACTTGCAATACTAGTATTGCTATGACCTTTTTGGACAATCTTTGCAAAACTAACTTGATTTTGCATTATATTTTTTTCTATTATACATGTTGATGGGAGCGTACCCATTAATGTTCAGAGGATGTTTTAATATATGATTATCTGCAAGTATCTGCAATTATGTTGTTACCTCTCAACATAATCTTATTTCGAAAGTCTCAGTGATACAGTTCAAAAAACAATTAGTGATAGGATTAACTCAAGAGAAATTGACCTGTACTCGCCTCAGAGAGAAGTAAGTGAACACAATACCAGAGGAAAGGGTTGTATTTATGATCGTATATAAACCGATTAATGGCTGCCTAATTTGATTCATTTCAGTGATATATGATATGCACTATTCGTTGTTGCTCTACATACATAGGCTTCATACCTATGACCCATCCATTCATACAAATGTAATCGTAATGGTTAATCACGTGCCAGAAACACATATTTGTTAATACTATGTTTTACATTTGTGTTTGTTTGGAATTCGTTTGAACCCAAAACTGAAATCTAAATGGTTAATTACTTTAAGTGATATCAGAAATACACATTAGAGAAAGTACTGTGGCCAATGTTTGCATTTTGAAAATGGAAATTAGATTTCTCGTTATTTTTTTCTGCCAATTGCGACTAAATCGTGACTAGCCAGTTGGTGGAGGTAAGCGGATTGACCTGCGAAAACCACTGCCCAAACCCAAGTCACTGGCAACTTTCTAACATACCCCAGCCGGGATTCGAACACGGGCAATGGTGAGAGACAGTGGGAACGTCTTAGACCACACTGCCATCTGGGCAGCCCGGACATGTTGCAAGTAGTCAAGCCAGACAGACATTTGCTTGAACCCGCTCTCTTGGGCAGACATTTTATCCGCCTGGCATGTATTCAGTTTAATGAACCTGCTCTCTGGGCAGACGTTTTATCCGCCTGGCATGTATTCAGTTTAATGAACTGTAATATGCCGTCATGCAACTTATCACAACCAAGTTTGTCAAAATTGGGGGTGGAGAGACAGCAGGACAGAATTTTTGCCAAGATTTAGAACTGTCTTGGACAAACAAATTCACATCTTTGGGAATCCAATTTGATGTTAATAACATGGCAGATATTACCAATATGAATATCAGAAGTAAAATTGGAGACATTAGAAATCTTATACGAATATGGACTCCTAGATTTCTAACTCCAATCGGCAAAATAACAATAATTAAGAGCTTGCTATTATCAATGATGTCCTGCCGTCTCTCCAAACTCCTTTGATAGAAGAAATAGATCAAATGTTTAAAGATTTCCTTTGTTGCAAAAAACCTCCAAAATTTCGACAAGAAACTCTAGAATTACCTTACACATTAGGGGGTTTTATCTACCCCAACTTAACAATATTTGATAAAGCCCTAAAGGCAAGCTGGTCTAAAAGAATATATCAAGAAGGTGAGGGATGGGCAGCTATTCAAATACACTATGTTCTGGATAAAATTTTAGTTTTTGGAGTTATTTATCTAAGCAACCTAAAAAATTAACCAAAAATGTGTTCTGGCTTGATTACATAACTTCTATTGAAGATTTAATTGTGAAACGACAACCTTTCAACTTTATAGAAACATGCGGTGTGCCAATATGGTACAATTCTAAAATATGCCATACCAAAAATAATGTCTGGTTTAAAAGAGGGATTAAATGTATTGGTGATTTGTTGGACACATTGGGAGAGATGGAAAGCAGAGAACAGATAAATACTAAATGGGGCATTAGTTGCAACTTCTTAGAATATGAACAATTGAGATTTAGAATACAAAATTTTATGAGAAATCATATAGATGGCACAATGTTCATACAACCATGTTTACACTTCCTAATTCAAATCTCAAATCTTTCTTTTAAAGGCTGTACACACTTCTATAAAAGTATTAAAAGGGCCAACAGAAGTATACCTTTTCAAATAAAGGCAAAATGGGAAGAAAGTCTAAATGATACAGTCAATTTTGATCAAATAAAAACATGCTTTAGTCTATGTAATAAGACAACAGAGTGTACCTATTTGAGATCTATACAGTTCAAGATTCTACACAATAGATTAGTGACTCAGACATTATTAAAGCAAATGGGCAAATCAGAATACGATGCCTGTCTATATTGTAAAGAAATAGATACACAAGTGCATGCATTACTTTACTGTCCCTCAACCATTTAACTCTGGAGTAATGTTGAAAAATGAGTGAGAAAGGATATTCAAACTCATTACAAAATGTGTGACTGGGATAAAGTGAACGGCAATCCCAAATCTTCCTTCATAATAAAAGCTATCATTCTTAACACAATGAAAGTAATACACATGAATAGGCAAACTGGCAAGGAAATGCACGTTAACTTAGTTAAATACCATGTTTATCAACAACTTAAAGCAGATGAACACAAAGCGAACCAACGTTGCAGCTGAATGATTTATAATCATTACCAGGGCACACAAGCAAGTCATATATACTAGATCTAGTAATAATTATATTCTCAAAATGTCAAATTAACCCTTCGTGGGAATACTACCGTTTTGATAAAAATAAAAAGTAGTACAACATGGTGCACAGAATTTAATATTTGAATAGGATAACTTACCTGTCATTGAGGTTTTACAACTGAAAACATAAGTGCCTTTTCATTTAGCCCTTTTAATTTCAAGATTGGAATTACCATTAATTGCCAATATACTTTTATCATATTTTTATTTTCTTAACCATCTGATAAACTATGAATATATGGCAAACGCCGAACAGACCAAATCTTGGCTTCCCTACCAACAAAGGCTTTGTTTGGTAACTGGGTAGTGGAATACAAATTGCCCCGATGTACAGTTAGGAGAGGTTCGTTGCTTATTGACGAGCGTGCAGAAACTCACTGGACTGTTTTGAAGGGAATAACTCGCCATGTAGAATAAAGAAACAACGTTTCAGATATGCCAAAACCATCGAAAGAGATCCACGTGCTTCGACCTATTTCTTGAACCAGGAAATCCATACGTTATTTAGCTTTTTCCCAATTTATTGATGGGATTGTCATGAATGTCAAATGTATGTATCTTTATTGACATTCATACGGAATGAAGGATTACAATACAGAAAATAAACATAAATACAAACATACATACATGTATATATATATATATATATATATATATATATATATATATATATATATATATATATATATATATATATATATATATATAATCATGTATGAATAACAACTCCAACTCACATATACCCTGACCGAGCTGGGAGAGGGACCGTAACAGAAACAGAGACAGGTAAGTTCCCAGGTAGGTATCCGTGGCCAATAAAATGCTGATATTTATTTTGTGCACTAAATGCGTGGGCAAGTGGTTATTTTTTCATGTTCTATATAACCTTTTCAAGAATGCCTTCATCAAAAATATCTTTCTTGAAAATTTTAACTTGAGTATTAAAAAAGCAATGCTATTATTTAAGAATTTTGGTTTTCTCTTCCAAAATGCCTGAAAAAAGAGACCAAAATAATACGTTGTGTTTTTTCATAGTTCAAGGTCATTTGAAGGTCAAATTCTTCATAAAAAATGTTTTCTCTCATAGACTCCATATCCCAAGTATCAAAAGGAACCATCATGGCATATAAGACATATTGATAAAAGTTCATTTTTGAGACTTTCTGACCAAGTGTGCACTATAGACCCCATACCTCCGGGAGGTAATATATCTCGTATATTACACACGTTATGCAGTAAACTGCTGCGCCATCTTTTAATGAGGAAGAGAACGTATATTCGCGTTACATGGAAATCCACGTTTTGAAGTAAACTGTAGCACCATCTTCTGACAAATAAGAGAACTAATTTCCATACAGGTAACCGTCGCTAACTTGTACTGAAAGCTAGGGAGGAATGTGTTTGTGATTTTTATGCAATCCATATTAACCAACGACAGTTATGAAGGGAAGGGAAGTATTCAATATATCATTAAGTTCCAACTCTGAAGGCATTTGTATTCCATCACCAATGCTATCCAATTTGGGAGGAGACTGACTATATATATATATATATATATATATATATATATATATATATATATATATATATATATATATATATATATATATATATATATGTAAATATATATATATATATATATATATATATATATATATATATATATATATATATGTATGTATGTACGTACGTACGCACGTACATACGTACATACGTACATACATACATACATACATATGACATCCCGGTGAGAATATCCTGATGGAATGTCCCCCGAAGGAGGAGGGGATAACCATCGCCCATCGCGAGATCGTATTGTTGGCAATGGGCAGATTTTACAATGGGTCCTAATGAGCAAAATCAACATCGGCAAATTTTACAGTGGGACCTGATGAGCAAATCCAGCATTTGCCCATTGCCAAAACTACGATCTAGCGTGTTTGTAAATTTTGGCAATTGTTGGCAATGGGCAAATTTTACAATGGGGCCTAATGGGCAAAATCAACATTTTGCAGAGATGAGACAAAAAGTATGTTTATACATACACGTATTAGTGCTCCAAAGAGGTTTGCCAAGTTTGGATGGCAAGCTCGATAGTTTTGTCACAAAATAAATAATGGAAAAAAGCGGTTGCCAAACTCGTTGCCTCATTTCCCACCGTTGCCTTATTCATATTCTTTAATCATTTCTTTCGGTCTTTGTTGAAAATGATAAAAAGGTGCATTTCAAACTTCAAGGTTACATAACTATTCCTTTTTTTTAATATAAACCAAAAAAGGGGAAGGGATTTTGGGGTAGTCTCTGAGCTAAATTAAAAAGATATGGGGTTTGGTTTTCAATAACAGAATATATGTTAAACTAAAATATGGGGGGAGGGGTTGTCTCTAAGTTAAATCTAAAACATTGGGGTCGGGTTTTCAAAAAATAGGGGAGGGGGGTCTCAAAGTTGAACAAACATCGTTGGGTCGGGGGTCGGTTATCAATAGAAATATAGGAGTCGCTGATTACAAATAGGAGGGGGTTAATCATCCGTATGGTCTTCGTATAAATTCATGCTTAAAGTTCATCTTGACCCATATACAGGTGGTCATGCTCTGACACTGAAGGGCTACGTATGCTTCATGTTTGTACTAGTGGCGCTAGGGTTTCAGCAGGGCTACGCATCTTCTATTAGATCTACTAGTGGCGCTATCTAGCGGCCACCACTAAAACGAAAATTGACGTCAGCGCCACCAATGGCTAAAAAAAGGACAAAAATACAGCGTTTTTATATATAGCGAAGCGGCACCAGAAGCTATGTACGCTATATATAAACACACGCGGATATTTCGTGTTCTACAGTATTCAGAACAGCAGAGTAGAATTTGTTTCGTCCTAAGCATGCCTCTGCATGAGAGATATAACCAAAATTGACATACTTTACTGGGCTGTACAAGGGTAATGAGTTTATCTTAAACCCTTTTTGTGGTTTTACTGTTTATTTATTCATTCAAACATTGCCCTTAATTTATCACATAAATTTCGAGTTAGTATATTGGACCTTTCTTTTGAGTTTTACCAACTGCTCAATCTAACCCCTTCCTACTGCGATACTCATATTTATGATTACATAGGTATATGTCACTGAAATACACATAGGTAGGAGTTTTTTATTCTAAAAATCATTTCATTCATTTTCAACAAGTATGGGATACAGAAATATTCAATTCAAACGGTATTTCATTAGTGCATCATAATCATATTGTTGCCAGGGTACACATGTTTTTGCATGATAATACATTTTTGTATTATTGAAGTATATAAAAATGTCAACAGCATAAGAAGAATACAGGTTATATTATGGTTGGTATGTGGTATTCACCAAGGTAGCTTTGAAATATTGGAGATCTATTTCTCAAAAGTTCTAGTAAGCAGTCAATATTTCTTTTCAAACTGATATTTTCGTCCCTTCATACAAAATCTGTATTTTTCCTGATAATAAGTATTTTTCATTTCATTCTTAAACATGATGTGTGGTTGTTTTTCTCTATTCATAGAATTTTTGTAAATAACCTTTTTATGATGAAAAGGGTGCTACTTATACAAAGGGCTTTTTCCAACCCCCCTACAATGATCTTTGAATCAGTTAATTTGTAGTCCTCAATCCTTAATTCTATAATCCGTTCTTTAAGGTAAGGTAGCTGCTATTGACACATGTGTACCAACAACCAGAGATAAATGTACCAACACCTAGAGAGAGTATATCAAAAGACTAAAATGGCCGCTCATATAGTGCCGCAATATCTTGTATATATGAGGATGTGTTTGAACAGCAAGATGTATGAAGGTTGGCAGTGGTGGGAACTTGGGTTTAAGAAGAGAATACCCTTAGACACTATGTGGGCCTATGTTTCATTCATGGTGGAATCGTCCTTTAATTGTATTGTATCTTTATTGACCGAATCAGAGCACATTTATTTTGAAACCCTACAGGACAATAACATGGGTTCCACACCATCTTCCTTTTCTTTACAGAACATGGATTAGTGTTTTTGATTCCCATTTGGAAGTAAAATCTCTTGTGTAGAGTCCTGAATTAGATGTCCTTTAAATATGTATCTTTTTAACTTGGTTGAAGTGAATTGATGAATCGAGATAGAACCAATGTCCTTATTTTGATATCAATGTTTTCTCTCCACTTATCACTGATGTGATAGAGGACGTGATCGCTTGAATTCTTAAATTCTTTTATCTTTAAGTTTGGAGGATTTTTTAAATCAATATTCAATAAGGAATTATAGCATTCTGGCATATAAAAAGCTGGTCATTATTGGCCACAATGCTGCAGACTGATCCGGGTAATAATAGAACTGTATCCGCGTTAGATTTTGTAAAAGAAGGGTACTTTTTTGCACCCAGGTACGAAGTACGGGGGATGAAAATCCCCTTACAATCCACGAAATATACGCGGCTCTGACGCCGAGTGACTCCCGAAGTGACTGGGCTTCCGAGTTTGCTGCCGCCACTTCCTGCCGCTAAACAGGCAGAGGATTATAAAATCTGAAGTTAAAATACGTGTTCCCGTTCATCCAATGTCTGTGTTTGGATAAAAGAAGGGGTGTTTATTTACTGGAAAAAGTCAGCTTTTTTTTTTATTAAAATAAGGGTGCTTTTTTGGCCAGAAATCAGTGCTTTAGGGGTATTTTTAAATTTTGATAACGAGCGTATGCGCCCCCCTAAATACCTAAGTGCCCCCCGGGATAGGATTATACCATAAAGGAGTGTTCTGAATTGTATCCTTATCTGAAATAGCTTCACTTTCACATAAATGTTTGAGGCTGACTATTGCATCTTTCCAGAAATCATTTGATGTCATTTCTGTTATGCGGGCAAGATTATCGGGACCATATACGAAGACGTACTCTAACTCAAAAGCATGTGCTTTTTGAGCATATACTTTTTTTAACCAGCTTAACTTAAGGGGTTTGTTGAAAAGTTATGTAATCTGAAAACCCAATGAAATGTGACCACTTCTAGTTTTTCTTTCCTCCATTTTGGAGGCTAAGTACTCAATAAGAAATTAGAAAATGTGTGTATAACTTGTATACGGTTGCCTAAGCCTTTACAGTTAAACCATAAACTTCACAAGTTTTTTTATTAATAATATTTGTTGGTATTTGATGAACAAATATAGTACGGAATATGCATAGATTTGGTTCTGATGAGATTAACATATGCCCAGTTCGGTAAAAATGTTTTCATCTCCCAGGAGTTCCACTCCCATCTAACTTGATTGTTGCAACTACTAGTATTGCATGTCAGAACAAAGGCTGAAAAGTTGGGATATTTCACTAAAAGGGGTTCTAGGTTCATAATCCAAAAGTGGAACTTTCATTTAACTTAAACCAGTGTTGTGATGGAATTAGACTTCAGGGCCACTTTGCCCATGTTTACAAGAGAAAGCTACTGTCAAACTCCCTACATACTATTATATCATTGGAAAAAATACATTTATTCAAAATGGTGGAATTTCATTTTAGTGCCAGACCTACAGATTCATATCGATTCTATGCCTTTCAAATAATCCTTTTTTGACCTTGAGCTCAAGGTCACAGTCAGTTATGCCAAACATATCATTGGTCCAGTATGGTGGAGTACGGTACAGTGCCGACATTTAATTCCTGTACTAAATGCCAGGACAGCCCAGCATAATACACGACCGTACTGTCCCTTTCGCCACCCAGTTTCCTGGCCATGGATGCATGGATTACCTCACAACTTGACGTAGTTTTAATTCGCAAGCTACGTGGGCCATTGATGAGCATGACTTATTTTTTGACATGTTATTCATTGGTGTTTGTACAATCAGACACTAGCAGACGTGCAGTCGACTAGTGCAGGAATTAAATGTCTGTACTGCATGCCGTCTGGCGATACCACCATGTAACACCAATTCATTGCCAACTTTATCACATGCCACGGTCAGGATCACTAGGATAAAATATCATTATATATGCATGTTTATTCCCATTCAACGCAATGAGTAAATGAATAAATATACATGTATTAAGGTAATAATAATATCAAAAGTTATGGGAACAACAAACTTCAACTGCTGACCCCCAAAAAAAAACAGAGAAAACAATGTTAATACAAAGTAAATACATCAAACTTGTAAACCGGTACTAGAAATGCTAAAGACCTCTAAAAACTATACCCAAGGTTGATTAACATTTAAATAAAAAGCATTAGAAAGGTTCACAAATCTGTAGAAAACAGCAATACAGAGGGATGGATATTTTTTCTTTTTCAAATACGTGTCCATATGATAAACCATATTCGTGCTGGTCCAGAACATTTAGGATACGTAAAACGTCAATAGAAAATTTGCTTAACAAATGCATTCTTAGAGTCTCATCTAAGACTTTTGAAAATACCTTATAATGAAGCATACTCTAATAGCAGAGCAAAGGGTGATGTTGTGCACTAGCTGATGATCAACATCTCTCCTGATATTTCCGAAAAAATGATTTTTACAAGAACTGGAAGGGTCAAAGTTTTCCTGCTTGTTTACAAGCCTACTGTAGATCTAGTTAATTTGCCGTGTCCGAAATTTGACTTTGTCGAATCTTAATTTACCGATCGTAGTCACATGTGATCGTTGAATTGAAATAGCAGTTAGATTCTCTCAGATTGAAACTATTACGGTACAGTACGTGACGTTCTTTGGTATCCGGTTCTTACTTTATTCAGTGATAGCTCAGAAAGTTCCAATAGATCTTTATGAGGACGAAGGTGTGTCGTTTTAAACATATCTAAACATGTCAAAAACTAACCCTGTAAGATAACCTATATGACCATATTGTCTCGTTATAAACCATTGATTCATTCATCATCGCAATAGTCCTCCACATTTTTGTTTTACGATATTTCTAGGGTCTACTCCGATACCCAAGTGGTTATGCAACTCTCTGCCCGTTGTCTCTTACGTAAAACGCGTTTGCATTTGGCTTGGGTCACGCGAGCGAGTTGCCAGTGACTTGGGAAGGGCGGTGGTATTCTCCTGATGTTCAGTTTTATATCACAATTTACGACGTTGATGCAGCAGAAAAAGTCACGATAAATAAAACTTAAGTTGTATGACATGATTAGATTTTGCCATGGAGAGATTTAAGGCTTGCACTAGAAAACTACGCCGTCCGATCTTTTCATACAAATGAATATGGGTCTTCCTTTCGTGCCTATGATAGGCACGCGGATAGGGTTCTCTCGATCAACCGCCATTGCATGAATAATAATTTGATCGTTCAAAGACCAATTTATAGGTTTACCACGTGTTAGGTATTTCATCATATGGAATTTATAGTCCTCACAATGCTTTACCATAAGTGAACTTTCCCCTATGAACGCCCCACCCCTCACCCAGATACCCACCATAGGGCCGGGTTTGGACCCATTTTTGAAACGTCCATATTGTCCATACATTATTGAACTATCTTGAAAGTCCACAGGCAAGCAAGCAGTGTAGTTATACTTCAAAACATCAAATCTTGCATGTTTGAAAATGCTTGCATCCTGCCATGCGATGTATTTCGTATGGAAGAAATTCATTCTTGCAGCTATGTCCATCACCTCAAACTTAGCATGCATGGAGCACACATAGAGACCTCCAACTCGATGAGGGACCATACCCATACTAAATTGGCGAATCTCCTTGGTTCTGTTGACCAATGGGCACACTTGGTACGCCCACATTTTACTTCTATCCATCAGAACTATGTGAGTCTTTGTAGATGGAAGATCCGCCCTAAGTGTTCGAATCTCTTCAGCAACTTGAGCGTCGTCTGTGAAAAATACCAGTGGATTGACTATAGCAGAAAAAGTCTGGAGCATTCCCAGGTAGTAATAACGAGATTTCAGCCCTTCATTTCTCTTATGAAAACGTTCCACTCCAAAGTATGCTGAAACCACAGTGATTTCTGGAGTAACTGGTCCATCGTGGAGTGATTGAAGTTTTGATGGTATAATCTTTGGTTCACAGGATAGGTAATCTAAGTCACAGGCTCCTCTCTCTTTGAACTGAAATTTAAAAAAAAGACAAGACAATGACAATATTATTCATGTCTCATTAACCATGAATTCTAGTAACTCCTAATATATATATATATATATATATATATATATATATATATACATATATATATATATATATATATATATATATATATATATATATATATATATATATATATATATATATATATATATATATATATATATATATATATATGTGTGTGTGTGTGTGTACGGGTGAATGTATGTGTGTGTGTATAAGTATATATGAATTAATATATTTCATTTTGTAATAGGTAATAGGTAATCTCAGGTAAGCTAAGTCACAGGCTCCTCTCTCTTTGAACTGAAATTTAAAAAAAAAGACAAGACAATGACAATATTATTCATGTCTCATTAACCATATGAATTCTAGTAACTCCTAATATATGTATATATATATATATATATATTTATATATATATATATATATATATATATATATATATATATATATATATATATATATATATATATATATATATATATATATATATATATATATATATATATATGTGTGTGTGTGTGTGTGTGTGTGTGTGTACGGGTGAATGTATGTGTGTGTGTATAAGTATATATGAATTAATATATTTCATTTTGTAATCGTGTATACAGTCATACAGGTATAAGTCATACATTCACGCTCATTAATATGTTATCTACCATTCGCCAAATTTAGCAATTGACGGATGGACGAAACCTGTAATATTTGCACAGTGAATTAATCATACTTGAATGAAAAGTCTTGGTATAATGCATAGGTCACCGTTTTGGAAGATGGGGGTAAGTCATGTAGGTATCATTCTGAATGTGATAATCAGTTTGCAACAGAGATGACCCACATCGTCGAATGTATGGGTGTTTACTTGGTATGCACGAATGACCCCAATTCACTGGCATGATATCACAGGTACGCCTATCAAAACTACATTCGGGCAGTGTCGTATTTCGGTTTCCTTACATCAACATAGGTGTAATACAGACCCACGTATACCCCAACATTAAAGAACAATCAATGTTCTCTCTAGTAAAACAGGATATGTAAGTGGTAAGAAAACCAGGTACAGCTACATGCCGTTCAGCTCTTCCTCCCTTCCTTACCTTTAAATTCAATCCTCGAGTTCCCTTCGTGAAAACACCCCAGAAGGTGAAAATTAAGAAAGAGACGAGTAGAATCGTTAAGACTGTCAGAAATTGAGGGTGTCGTAACCTGAACCGGATGTATCTAATCATTCTCTTGCTTTGGATGATGAAGTTCTTGTGTAGTTTACTAGTAATGTATTTCCAATGGTGGCATTAAAGGTCTGGGTCGATGTAGAGTGTCATTCATAGGCGTAGCCACCACGTACCTCACTCTTTTTATACTGACCTAGCCTACTTCTAAAGGGCTAGATCAATAAAACTCCAGGAAGAGCCAGTTAACACAGACGTGTAGCAGCTCTATTACTGTTCTTGCTATGTTGACACAAGGAGGTATATACTTCAAGGGATAAGAGGGTATAGACCACTGCCTCATTTTAAAAAGTATATATATAGAATATTCTTTAACTAAATCTTCTCATTAATTTTCGATGAGATCCCTCAAATGTCTTCTTATCACATGGTAAGTTTGAAGTTAATAGATTAACTAGATTGGGTAGAATCTTCCATAAATTGTTCATATGTTCGTTCATAAACTCCCAGAATGCAATGCTGTGTCATAACACAACAGTTGAAGCAGGAGAGTGCATATGTACCTACAGGTAGTTGGATTATACCACCTCTTATTATGGATTTATAGATTATTTGGTTGGAACCTAACCATAGCTTAAGTAAGTGTTGTAGATACTTATGATAAATCAATTGTATAAGCCAGTTGGGGCCAAATGATCATCTCTATGATTATAAAAGGAATAACTTAGTGTTTTAGGTTTTAGCATTAAGAAGTTGAAAGCATCATAACAGTTCTTCTTTAATTTGATAACTTTGAATTCTCCCATATATTTATTCCAAAAGCTTGAAACAAAAGATGCCACTAGAAGATATGTATTAAGGCATTCTGATATTTTCATAGTGGAATGCAGCTCAGAAATATTTCTTTTATCTTTTCAAAATCCTTGTCAGTCCCCTGTTTTTCAGTGGTGACCATATTATTTCCATATTCCGTTGTACCCATAGAGCTTTCTAATCTGAATCTAAAACCATACCGCCTATTCTCTTTATTACATAGGAATATTATTTTCTGCAAGAAAGTATTGTAAACTTAACTATAAGCCAGATGTTCAAGGGAACCTGCTATTATTTTGTTTTTCTAAAATACAATTCAGAAGTACTTGTTTTTATGTCTTGGAAATCATGGTCAGTCCAGTGTTTTTCAGTGGCGGCCTTTTTTCGGATTTCTCTCTCTCAATATAAGTTTCCAACTTGCATGTATTATGTAACTGTCTATTCACTGCATTATCTCAGATTATTTCTTTGAGATAAAACAATACTAACGAAATTTAAAGCCAAGTTTCACTAGCAAATCCTGTCTATATTTTTCTGAAAAATATCTTTTCATTAACAGATAAGTATTCTTGTCCCAAACTTCAAAAGTGCAATTCTGTACTTAGGGTTTCTTATTGTAAGCCTGCTATAGTTTTAACAATGATATCTACACGTTTAGACCTAACTAGTTATGTGGTTGGTATCTTGGTATGGTGTGCATGTTTGCCAGTAGAAGTGAAAATACTTATTTTGCCTTGGACCTTCACAAAATAATTCATTTTTGTACTTTTTGTACCTACTTTTTGCAAATGTATTCTATAGTGCCTTTATCAAAATCGTATGAGAGCCGTTTCTTCATTTTCAAGCAATTGCAGGGAGAATATTATGATTGAAAGAACAGCATGCTTAGACAATAAATATTTGTAGGTCTTTTCAATGTCATCCAAGGTCGTTTTGGTTATTAGATATTTTGTATCCCAATTGGATGTGTTGCCAAAATTTGTGAGAATGTGAAAATCAACCACAAAGATATGCCCATATATGCTCTCCACTTCCCAATTTGGGCTATTTGGTCCCATAGTAAATAGGAAGTAACAACTTAAATTTAAGGTAAGGGACACACAAAAGGCAAATAACCGTGTTCGACTGGCATTACACACAAGTAAGTAAACACAGGAAATATCTAACAGTCCTGGGAACAGCAATCATCTTCATTTCCATTAGTATTTATATTTTTGTAGGTTATGCAAAAGAAATATGTCAGGGATATCCCTGGTAAATGTTTGACCTTGAAAGTAAGCGCCAATCCTCAATGCCCACATCTTTACCATCAAATTCATCAACCATATCTAGAATTATTTCCTTATCATCCACCTGACCACCCTCAGCCCCTCCTGTTTCAAAGTCATGGGGATTTGCATATCTAAACATTTTGAATGTGCATCAGAGCAGTGAAATATCTACCTTCTACCTATCTCATTCACCTGTCTGGCTGCGTGCTCCTCGGTGAGGTGTCTTCCCAACTAATGCTACATGAGCAGATGAATATTGTATAACTGGTTAATTTAGCGTGGTTTCTAATTTGGCGTTTTTTGGCGAATGCCCATCAACGCCAAATTAAATATCGCATAAAAATATGTCTACATGAAGATGGCGTTGTTCTGACAGCTCCAGACGCCAAAATAAATACAGGGAAAATATTTTTTTGAAAAAAACCGCCAACTTAAGTACACGCCAAATTAACCAGTTATACAGTAACAAACACGTTTTGGAGGAACAGTTTTAAGGCACGGCGAATACCCCAGTGAAACATTACCAACAATACCTCCAATCTATTACAACTATCCTGATCCAACCATAGCCAATAATAACATCATCATCCCATATATAAATTCCTACACCAGGTACCACATATACAATCCATCAAATGGGTAATTAGAAATATGTAATACTCTATGACATATATCAGAATACAAAGCGTTGCAGCAAGCCACGCCCCATATGCGAACAACGCCCAATGACATAATCTCATTACCTACGCAGGTGATGGTTACTGCTGCTTTGAGGTGTGTTTTTGGACGGGCCTTTTATCTAGCTTGCAATGGTACCCATCACCTTAAGGTAGAACCCTACCTGATACACTGGTCATTTTTAAAACTTAAATATCTGAAAACTGAGTTTAATTAAGCCAACGACACTTATGCTATTGTAAAGGTTACATCTCATAGTTGCCGAATAATGGTAAACTTATCAATAAGTGACTATTTTGAGGTAATGCGGCACCCTTAAAGAACATATCTGGATGTGTTTCGTTTTTTGGCAATATGTCAAGACTTACCCTGTACTTGATAATGAGAGTCTACCATATGATTATTCATATCTTTGGTGAGGTGCAAGGTCCTACCTCAACTGGGAATCTGCACGATGAGTATTTTAAAAACATTTTTGAATGTTCCCATAAGCCTCAAAATTTCTGTGACATGACCTTGCACCTAGAGGGGGTTCATATCTGTTATATTCTAAAATACTTGCTTCGAAGACTGTATCGTTATTCAGTTTCAGCCAAAAAATGAGATGAAAATTTTGGTCAAAATGGTCTAGGCTGAATAAATCTGCATGGTTAAAACAGACAGCTATGTCGTTTGGGACAAATTTAACACGGAAGGCCCTACGGGACCTACCCTTTGTTAGAACCTTTCATTTGTGGTCATTCTTGACCGTACCACAATTGGAAGTCGCTAGGTCGAGGTCCGTGGGGGAGTGAACACCGCTCATGTGTAATCTTTTGCTTTGATATCCATTCTCAGGGGGCAGCCAAGGACACCACCTAGTGGTGATAATCTTGGTGTACTAGACTATCACCTTAAGGTGGCCGTAAACGTTTCGTCCTCAGGGAAGCCTGTTTTGAGATTTATGTATTATGTTAATGAACCGGGTCTTACCCTCCTTATGAAAAAAAAACATAGCTCTACTCCACTCCTAAGTTCATAATTTGTGAAAAAGCTTGATTTGACAGGTATGGTCAGATAGACAGGAAAGACTGCATGCTTCAATGTTATGGTCATGTGACCCCAATTAGCTGATAAGCCCCTCCCACCTCCTTATCAAAGCTACAGATAATGGATGTGTATTGGATTGGTAACTGATTATAGCTGGCATTTAAGGTCAGCCAGTCTTTTTTTTGTATGCATGTGTTGGTTAGAAAGGATGTCTGTTGGGTAAGGTGGCCCACATTAGCACCACAGACAATGATGTTTTAATCAATTCAAAAATAGTGTATTAGGGATTAGTCTTAATCAAAATGTGGCTCCGGCTGTCTGAGAAAAACAGGAAACATCCCAGTTTTGGGGCTTCAAGTAAAAAAATGTGTGTATTTGATGGGAAACCCTGGACTTTTGGCAGGATGTTGGGTCAATCCGTCTCATACCTTCAGCTGGAACAGACACTCTATGCTCTATGGATAACTAACAATACTATAGTATTTATCAACTTGGTTTCATTTTCAAACACATGTTTTTTCTCAAACAATAATACAGCAATCATGATATAGTTACCCAAAGTACAATTACACCCATATAATTCAGCTATTAACTAATTAAAGCCTGGATTGTATTTTTCACAACAATTGTTGTCAATTCAGTCGGAGGCTAAGGGAGATTGAAATTGCAGGCGAATAATTGGGTTTATTGATTAATTATCACTGTGGCCTCAGCTCTGAGGAAATAGATACAGGTATGTGTGGTGTCATAATCCCCTCAGGACTCCCCATTCTAGAACAATGAGTGTGGTGTCACTCATAATCCCCTCAAGGATTATGGTAGTCAGGAACCAATGTCTAAAAATAAGATTTGCTATGGGTATAGGAAGGTCACTTCCTCTGAGCATTTCAAGCAGTGTAGTAGTGAATGTGGACAGTCTACTCATATGGGATACTTTTGACAAAGGAATACTCTGTCAGACCTCAGGGAAAGTTGCCATTTCTGCTTCAAAATATGTATGGATTACTCATTCTGGATTATGTAACTTGGATCACTGGAGTGGACTTACAGCAATAGAGGTTTGTGAAATTATCTTTCTTTCAAGGCCCAGAATCTAAAAGCTATGCTTTGGAAGTTTGGATAGCTTCAGAATTGGCCCTGCAACATGTTTGTCTTAGATAAATGAAGCTAAAACCCCCATTTAGAGCATTACAATCTTTTATTTGCCAAATCAATATACTTGCAGTCAAAGAGTCTGCCAGCATAACACACTAGATAGCTGAAAATTGATTTTGATGGCACAGTTCTTTGAATTATTAAGAATTCAAGAGCTACAATGCATTACATTAGCATGCAAACAAGATGCCAGTCTACTAAGTAGGCGGGGCTTGGGCGATGTCATATGCTCATATATGGAATCCAGTTGACAGGGATGTTAGGCTGTTGCAGAAATGTACTCATTTATACTTTTTTTGAGGTAATAGAGAAGAAAAATTGTTGACAGTTGTGAAATACAATGGAAGGTTACTTTATATTTCCACTTGGACAAGAATAAATACATTAAAGTAGTAGCAAAAAGTTGTACAGTAACTTTAACTGTGAAATACACAAAACTGCCATTTTCTCAGCTTAGTTTTCTATAGTTTTACTCTCACGGCTGACGTGAATTTAGACACAAATCTTAATCAATTAGCTTCAAACTTTGTATATAGATTCTAAAACATGTTCTCTACAAATCTAGATGGGGATATTGCAATATCTTATCTGTTAATCTTTTATAGTGAGTCAAAAATTAAGAAACCAAAAAAGCATTTTTTTCCTAAAATGTTGTTAGATAAATGGCCATAAAAAGTTAGGGGCCATATTTTACAAAGCCCTTTTCTAGATTTCTAGAGACAAAGGTTTTTTTCAATGTTTTAAAAAATCAGGTTATTATCTTAGATCCTGCTCTTAGATTTGCGTCAGCCGTGACATATGTACTGAAAATTGATTAGTCAACGTTTTGACCCCAATTTCTTCAAAATATTTGGAGCACATACAACCTATCCATATCCTATGTATTCCTTAGAATCTCAGCTTTCTAAAAAATATATAGTTTGCTAGGGGTTTAGTGTACAAATAATGAGAAATCAGCCATTATTTGAGGGAAAGTCTGCTCTCCACCGGAAACGTTTACAGCCACCTTAACTCATACTGTGTGAATTTCCAATATTTCCAGGCCGGCAAGCAGGTCACCACAGCACGTAAAAAGTGGGGCGTTTTCGACATGGGGTGTAATCGTCATACACCGAGCCACCCAACCCTACAGCTTATCTATAAACGGGGGAGATGTACCAAACCTAATGCTGAAAATCAATTCTTCGGTATTTTTAATGATAATCATAATTATGTCAATAAATACATACAAATCCAGTAACCATCTACCCCAAATTAAGTTTACCATGCTATACAAAGGCAGGAGAAGATGTACATGGGGCCTTCACTGCTCGAGAGACAGAACGAAGGCCCACAGCCCTTTGAATAGCAAAATTAAAGGAAGTAGTCCATAACAAACTACATGTACTTTCTCACGCCTGATTGATTGCCCCTACGCAATCGTAGGGAAATCCGTTTCCGCCTAAATTCCTTAGTATAACGCCAGAAACTTCAATACTCAGTATCTTGTTTGACCTACAGTGTAGGTTCAAACTATACCGACTCTTGGGTAGCTGTTATTCTCTGATTGCAATTCTAGAATTCTCTTCAGGTGGGACTCTAGGGCTTCTCCGCATACCACAGAAGTTGAGCGATGTTCATGAATTTTCAAATTACCCCTTGTTTTGCTGGGCCCCAAGTTCACCTTTAACCTCTATGCTGCTGGTGGCTAATTTGATCAATAAAAATGACTGAAACTCTTGCATATAGGTACTCTTATAAGAGTTCTCAGTGAGAGGTATGCAATGTCAATAAATAGCAACATGACCGGATTAGATGGCTGAAAACTGACTGAAACCCTGGCATATATTGGTACTCATATGAAAGAACTAAGCGAGAGCTTTCCAATGAATACCAACATGACAGGGACAAAAGTAGTCTCAGCAATAGAAGGGTTAAAGGAACCCCAATTCAGAATGTATTAATAGTGTTGACACGTCACGATCCTGTGCACTCATTATTGACCTGGATTAAAGCGCGCAGGTTGACCTAGAACCTTGGTGCAGACGCACAGTTAGTGGTTTGAGTGCCGGGTTTGAATGTCTGCCTCCCTCCCGGGGGGGGGGGGGGGGGGCACTTGGGTATTTAGGGGGGTGCATACGTTCGTTATCAAAATGAAAAAATACCCCTAAAGCACTGATTTCTGGCCAAAAAAGCACCCTTATTTTAATAAAACGCTGATTTTTCCCACTAAATAAACACCACTTCTTTTGACAAAACACTGACATTGGATGAACGGTAGCACGTATTTTGACTTTCGATTTTATAATCCTCTGCTTGTTTAGCGGCAGCAAGTGGCGGCAGCAAACTCGGAAGCCCAGTCACTCGGCGTCAGAGCCGCGTATATTTCGTGGATTGTAAGGGGATTTTGACCCCCATACTTCGTACCTGGGCACAAAAAAGAACCCTTCTTTTACAAAATCGCGGACATGCGGAGGTCTTAAAAAAAGACCCTTTCTTCCACGAAATACGTAACGCAGGTGCGACCCCCCTCTGTACCTGAGTGCCCCCACCGGGGCCTCCCTTAGCCTATCAAACCTGCAATTACATCTCATCAGTGTCCCCCTTTCCACCCATTATGATCAGACTTCCGTGCGACTTACACCAGAGATTCTCCAAATAGAATCTCCCTGCTTCGACGTATATCAATACCTGACAGTGGGACAACTATGCTAGGACTAGACTGAGTGTCCAGTCGTTCCCCATTGTTCTATACATGACGCATGGTGAGATAGGGTGTGCAGGAACCGCCAACAGTCTATAATTGGACACAGGCCAGGGTAGCGGGGGAGGGCGTGTGTCAACACAGCAAGAACAGTTTACGTGGAGGCTACGCCTAGGAGTGAAAGTGACACACATCGCACCAGCCCTTCAAAGCCGATATTGGAAATACATTGAACTACACACGAACTTTACCATGTTGAGATTAATCCGGTTCAGGATAAGACTCCCTCAATTTCTCACCGTCTTCACGATTCTTCTCGTCTCTTTCTTAATCGTAACCTTCTCAGGTGTTTTCACGAAGG
>OZ012691.1:15187650-15285150 GCA_963942565.1 Maea johnstoni | reverse complement strand
ATACCACTAACTAACTTCAAATGTGTTTTTATATCGTGGCATACGCAAAGTAAATCATTTTCGAAAATGTGACCCAATCACGGTCGACGAATGACAAATGCGGGACTGTGCTCTATTAATAGCCATGAGCGGCGATAACACAAGATGCAAATACACCCACAGAGGTGTAAAAGGTACCTAATTCGGTATTGTGATATAATTATGAATATTTCTTTCAATAGAAATATTCTAAACTATTTACAATTTCGATAAAGTTAAAGTTGAACAGTTTTATTTAATCAAATAACTTGCAAAGGTTAATTTGGTCAACTACTCAAAGCACATTACTGTACTCCAATCTACCTATATAAGTAGCATCATTGGCTTTATCAGGTTATGCACAATCATTGGTTGTTGCGCTTTCCCGTTCTCCCGCCCGATTTGTCATCAGATCGTGAGCACGAGGGGAATGCTAATTTAGGGTGAGGGTGTGTCGGTGGTTCGCCCCGATACCTTCCACTGACCTTGACCGTGGCCTGCCGTGTGGACCACGGCATTGCCAATGACTGCTAGCTGTACCTCGTTCTTATCCAAATTTGAGTCCCTGCTAGGGCATTAAAGATTGATGCCTTAGACTTGAAACCAAGTGGCGGATTGGTTTCCCTATCATCCACACCTACTTACATGCGTCCTAGCAGCAATTTGGCAGAAAAACTGACCACAAATGAAAATTCCAAATTTAAGTTTTAGCGTGTTCCTGCGCTGCAGCGAAAGCAGGGTCTACCAACTGCAAGATCGCATTAGCATGCGGTACCTTCACTACCCTAACCCCGAGAATACTCGTAGCATTAAGAAATTACGAACAAATATGTTAATTTAACTGAATGACTAAAGTTCGTGGAGGATTACTAGGACGACTAGAAATGACATGAGCTTCAGCCGGTTTAACATCTCATTTATCAATTTCATATCTGTTAGCCGAGCTTTTTGAACTTTTGGTACATAAGTTAGGTAGCCCTAACTGTGTGGTCGCAGGGATATCTGTGTGCTCTAATATTTATTTCATTAAAAGAATTGCCAAACGAAAAAAAGGACTTCTCTAGTTCCTCCACCTGTTAAAACTGCTGAAATATGCCCTAGCCGAAATTTGGCAGAAAAAACTGACAAAAAATGAAAATTCCAAATTCTGGTCTCAGCGTGTTCCTGAGCGGCAGCACAGGCAGGGTCTACCAACTGCAAGATCGCAGTTCGTGTAGAATGCAATACCTTTACTACCCTACCCTCGAGAATACTCGTAGTTTCATTAAAAGAATTGCCAAACGAAAAAAAAGGATTTCTCTAATTCCTCCACCTGTTACAACTGCCGAAATACGCCCTATCCGCAATTTGACAGAAAAAAACTGACAAAAAATTAAAATTCCAAATTCTGGTCTCAACGTGTTCCTGAGCGGCAGCACAGGCAGGGTCTACCAACTGCAAGATCGTAGTTTGTGTAGTTTCTCTAATTCCTCCACCTGTTACAACTGCCGCAATACGCCCTAGCCGCAATTTGGCAGAAAAAAACTGACAACAAATGAAAATTCCAAATTCTGGTCTCAACGTGCACAGGCAGGGTCTACCAACTGCAAGATCGTAGTTCGTGTAGAATGCGATACGTCACTACCCTACCCTCGAGAATACTCGTAGCGTTATGAAATTGCGAACAAATATGTAAATTTTACTGAATGACCAGAGTTTGTGAAGAATAACAGGGCGGGTACTTTCCAGTTAAGTACAAATTTATAAATCAAGAGTTGTTGTTTTGTTTTTATTTTTGCATTTCCACCATTTGAAATTAGCCCAAAGTATGCCTTTATTAGGCAGATATTACATGCACCTGGATGGTAGGGCCTTTTTGGGACTACTGTGAAAGATTTGACATGTCCAGATTGTTAACCGACATTAACCACCTGCATTAACCAATGATTAAGATTTTTGGTTTCGCATCGTTTTTCTATGGTTGTCCTGCCACGGAAGAATCAGTGATATTAATATTTCATATTTTCCTTTGAATATAACTCCATTCTCTGAGTGCACTTTAACTGCCAGCAGACTCCCCGCAGGGCTTGTTCATGAAAAATACCTTATTTTAGGCAAAAAGACACCCTAGATTTTTGGCTGCTTTTTATAAAATACTAATTCCAAGTTAAAATTATAAAAGGTTTAAGTTCAAAATATTACGAAAGACGTTTCTTGAAGAATTAAGCATATAATCACTATTTGTTAATGTACATAACCAGTGTAATGATTTTTTCTAGTTACACGAACCCTAAACTACACTTTTGCTAAATATTTTCGTACTTTTGTAAAGTGATATCATAATAATACAAGGGCAGGTTTGAGAGGGGTAGGCCAGGGAAAAGTAAGGGTTTTAACATGTTTTTCAGGAAATACCTCCCGGGTGTAACAGATGACAGTGACCTCCCTGTTTTAAGTTAACAAGGTCACTTGGACTGGTAATGACAGCTAGTGTAGAACTTTAATTTCAATGTAGAATAATGTGCTCAGAATAAACATAAAATGTATAATTTTTCCCATATTGGAAAAACATGAATTTTAAAATATCATTTATAGATAATAAATGATTTAAGAATATTGAGTAATGAATATATGTATTTAATAATTCTTAAAAATGACTATCAATAACAAATATTGAAAAATGAGTTATAAATATTGAAAAATAAATTACTCATATTGGAAATTCAAGGTTATCTTTCAATACTCACAAATGATTTGTTAATATTCATTAATTCCTTTTCCAATATGCAGAAAAACATTTAATCATGGATATTGAAAAACTAATACAGAATATGAAAAATAATTTAGGAATATTGAGTAATGTATGTATGTATGTTTATTGACTGTAATTTTCATTACAAAAGCATACTATGCATAGTATATTACTAAAATATATATATTACATAAATATAGATTAAACATTCGTATTTCACAATGCTATACCGTGAATGAGTTTTTTAAGGGTAGTATTTACATGCGATTTTATAAGTTATACATTAAAGAGATGAAAGGTTTGAAAAGGAGGAGATAAGAAATAAATCTAAGAGAATACCTTATTCTTGAGGCCTAAAGGTAGCCTATAACTGTCGTCTATTTAAATTAATATACATAGAGTATTCTTAATTCTAAAGCCTAGTGGTAGCTTAGACTAGTGTCTAGTCACCGGTATATACACAAATCAAAATTCTGAAGTATATTCTACACTATACAATTAATTCTATAGCCTAGTGGCAACCTAGGCTAGTGTCTATTTACCGTTATATACAGATCAATATTTTAATGCGTATTCTACACGTAGTATGAACTCTGAAGTATGTTCTACACAATACACTTAATTCAATAGCCTAGTGGCAACATAGGCTAGTGTCTATTTACCGTTATATACAGATCAATATTTTGAGGCATATTCTACACGTAGTGTGTAGTGTGAGATAATATCAGGCGGGTTGGCCTTTTAGCCAACACCTACCCTATTATGAGTTATAATGAGTTATGAATATTGAAAAATAAATTACTCATATTGGAAATTCAAGGTTATCTTTCAATACTCACTAATGATTTGTTAATATTCATTAATTCCTTTTTCAATATGCAGAAAAACATTTAATCATGAATATTGAAAAACTAATACAAAAATGAAAAATAAATTAGGAATACAGAGTAATGAATTACGAACATTGAAAAGTCATGAATATGAAAATATGAATTAAGAATATTAAGAAATTATGAATATTTGAAAAAGTTTATATTATCATAATAATTTTCCAATATACGCAATTCAATTTACCAATTATATGCAAAAAGACCTTTTCAATATTTTTTGATAATCAATACATATTGAAATAAATATTAATATTAAAGAATCATTTCTGAATACAGAAAATTCAAGTTTATATTTAATATTTGTAACACTTTTTTCATATTTATTATTTATTCTTTGAATATTCATAGTTCATTTTAGTTACTTTTCCTTTCTTCAAAATTAATAAATACCTTGAATTATGAATATTGAAAAATAAATTATTTTTTTTATTTATTGTTTACTGTATCCTAGGATATTTGTCTGCTTAAAATGATATATTTAATGCTTTTATCATAAGAACAGCAAATAAATCAAAATCAAAATAATGCTTTTATTAGAAAACAATGAAGCCTTGATACACTAGGGGTAAGTGACTAGGACTAGGTGTCATTTTATTCAGGGGTAAGTCAACAGGTGCTTAGGAGTCAATATCCCAGGGGGTCAATGTAACCCTAATTTTTAGTGACTGGGGGTCCACAGATTCTGGGGTCGCTTTATCCCATTACACCGGCACTCCTGACCCACCATTCTGAAGCACATGCTAATTGCCCCCTTCAGAGACAATGCTACTCTGTGTGGGGGTCATAAATGCCCCAGTTGGGTTTGCATATCCTGTCCGGTGTAGCTCTAAATAGCTTTCAAGCACTTGCCTAGTATCTCACATTGCTTTGGCCATGGATGAGACAGAAGAGCATATTTTTTTACAGTCTCTCCCACTTATAGCACACAATTTTGTGGAAATCAAGGATACATATGATTTAAACCGTGCTGAATACCTTCTATGTGAACTGGAGCAATGCTGCACAGTTTTAAATTTTCTCCTGGAGCACCCCACATTGTGCATGCTTTTTCGTCACATCAAATGCCTAACAATGTTAAACGCACCTCGACAGCATGCTGATTGAAATATTGAAAATTGATTAAATATGAATATATTATAACGTTCTTTCATTTGTATTCTCTTTCTTTGTTATTTTATTTTATTTCCTAGGCCTATAAAAGAAGGCGTTATTTTTGGCTATACAAGCCCCAAAATCAACATTTTGTAGAGTTAAGACAAAAAGTATGTTCATACATACACGCGGTAGTGCTACTAAGAGGTTTGCCAAGTTTGAATAGCAAAAAAGAAATTTTGTGGGAAAAAAAGAGGAAAAAGCTGTTAGGCCAACTAAGTCAGACAGACTATAATACCCTTAATTTCTTCAGATTTGTGATTATATATATTTATCATTCTCTCCTCAAGTCCGATGCTCAAAGTAATAGACCTAGAAGGCGTTATTTTTGGTCATATGTGCCCCTCTTATCCCCTATTATTTATGTTATTCGTTTTTTTCAATACCCTAAATTTCTTCAGATTTGTGCTTAAATGTATTCATGACTCTCTGTTCATGTCCGATGGTCCAAATACCTAAATTCCCGTACGTCCATTAAACACAGATTCCATCCTTGTATGGATAACATGGCAAGAAGTTTCCCCTTCACCATAGGTTCTCCCCTTAAAATGCGACGGAAGTGAACAGCAAATACGCATCAACATGCACACGCAGGTACGCACCAACTTGCATTCTTCTATATCTGGCCAAATGATATTGACGAATGCAGGTTGGTGCGTATTCGCCATGTTGGTGCGTAATCAGTCAGGTTGGATCGTACATTCTAAATGTTGAATATTTGGTCATTTGGCGTTCCATAATATATATATATATATATATATATATATATATATATATATATATATATATATATATATATATATATATATATATATATATATATATATATATATACACACACTAGTATATATATATGTGTGTATGTGTGTGTGTGTGTGTGTGAATGAATATATAGGTAATCATACTTCAGGAACAGTACTATGAGATATAATATTGTTTTTATGTTTTTCTTATTTTTAGATCAAAGAGAGAGGAACCTGTGACTTAGATTACCTATCATGTGCACCAAAGAGTATACCATCAAAACTTCAATCACTCCACGATGGACCAGTTACTCCAGAAATCACTGTGGTTTCAGCATACTTTGGAGTGGAACGTTTCCACAAGAGAAATGAAGGACTGAAATCTCGCTATTACTACCTGGAGATGCTCCAGACTTTTTCTGCTATAGTCAATCCACTGGTATTTTTCACAGACGACGCTCAAGTTGCTAAGGAAATTCAAACACTTAGGGCGTATCTTCCACCTACAAAGACTCACATAGTTCTAATGGATAGAAGTAAAATGTGGGCGTACCAAGTGTGTCCATTGGTCAACCAAACCAAAGAGATTCGCCAATTCAGTAGGGGTATGTTCCCTCACCGCGTTGGAGGTCTCTATGTTTGCTCTATGCATGCCAAGTTTGAAGTCATGGACATAGCTGCACGAATGAATTTCTTCCATACGAAATATATTGCATGGCAGGATTGCGAGCATCTTCAAACATGCACGATTTGATGTTTTAAAGTATAACTACACTGCTTGCTTGCCTGTGGACTTTCAAGATAGTTCAATACTGTATGGACAATATGGACGTTTCAAAAATGGGTCCAAACCCGGCCCTATGGTGGGTATCTGGGTGAGGGGTGGGGCGTTCATAGGGGAAAGTTCACTTATGGTTAAGCATTGTGAGGACTATAAATTCCATATGATGAAATACCTAACACGTGGTAAACCTATAAATTGGTCTTTGAACGATCAAATAATTATTCATGCAATGGCGGTCGATCGAGAGGACCCTATCCGCGTACCTATCAAAGGCACGAAAGGAAGACCCATATTCATTTGTATGAAAAGATCGGACGGCGTAGTTTTCTAGTGCAAGCCTTAAATCTCTCCATGGCAACATCTAATCATGTCATACAACTTAAGTTTTATTTATCGTGACTTTTTCTGCTGCATCAACGTCGTAAATTGGGAAATAAAACTGAACATCAGGAGAATACCACCGCCCTTCCTAAGTCACTGGCAACTCGCTCGCATGACATAAGCAAATGCAAACGCGTTTGAC
Organism: Maea johnstoni; assembly: GCA_963942565.1. Lineage (NCBI taxonomy): Eukaryota > Metazoa > Annelida > Polychaeta > Spionida > Magelonidae > Maea > Maea johnstoni. The sequence goes on along the minus strand of OZ012691.1, from coordinate 15,278,309 downwards.
GTAAGAGACGAGCAGACAGCTGCATCAACGTTGTAAATCGTGATATAAAACAGAGCATCTGGGTAATACCACCACCCTTCCCAAGTCACTGGCAGCTCTGTCGCATGACCCAAGCCAAATGCAAACGCGAAAGACAGACACATATTCATTTGTATGAAAAGATCGGACGGCGTAGTGTTCTCCAAAAAATAAGGCCAGAATATAAAATGTCTGTTTTAGCCCTTTCACAACTGGAGAGTGGACATGGTAAATTGTGGGCATAACTAATTTAATTGACTAATACTTTGAAAATGTTAGAAGAACATTTGTTTAACAAGGGTTATTACCATATTCTCATATATCCCATACAGTACAGACATTTAATTCCTGCACCAGTCCACCGGACGTATGCTAGTGCCTGATCGTACAAACACCCATGGATTAACATATCAAAATATGAGCGAATGACATCAATGACTCACGTACCTTGCGAATCAAAGCTCAGTTCAGTTGTTAGGTGATCCATGCATTCATGCCCAGGAAACTGAGTTGCAATCAAGCAAGCGGGCGTGTGTTAGACCGGGTAGGCCACGCATTTAGTGCAGGAATTGAATATTGGCACTGTACTATATGTGCGCTCTAGGGATGGAAAGGTTGAAGAAGAAAATTTATTATATTATGCAATATCGACTGGATATTTTCACACGCTATGAGCATCAGTAAATGTTCACAAGCCTGTATAAATGTTACATTGGAAGCTACGTGAGCTAAATAACAATGGGTATGTGTGAAAGTTACCAGTGACTTGGAATTAGGCGGTCATTTTACCCGTGGTGTGCAACTGTCTCCTTCACTGCTATCAATACACTTAGACTTACCTTGGCAGAAAAAGTGATTATAAATAAAATCCTAAGTCTTTAGAAACCATCTCACATGCCTTAACTTAGTTAAGTTGCACTTGGATTTTGCATTAGTTAAAACCTACACCCGTTCATCCTCAGTATGACCTATTGGAACTACCTGGGGTATCATTGAACAGAATCAGAACCAGATATCACAGAACGTCACATAGTGTACCGTAATGGTGTCAATGTGAGAAAAACTAATTGCTGTTTTGATTTAACGATCACATGTGATCACGATTGGTAAATTAAGATTCGGCCAATTCTGAAAAAGGCTAGACCGACACAGCAAATTAACCAGTATTTCAGTAGGGTTGAAAACAAGCAGAACTTATTTAACCCTGCCAGTTCTGGTGAACATCTAATTTTCGGAAATATCAGGAGAAATGTTAGTCACAACTCAACTCACAACATCACCCTTTGCATTGCTATTACAGTATGCTTCATTATAATGTTTTTTAAAGGTATCAGATGAGCCTCGAAGCATGCATTGGTTAAGCAAATTTTCTATTGGCGTTTTATTTATCCTAAATTTTCGGAACCAGCACGAATATAGTTTCTAATATGGACACAAATATGAATAAGAAAAATATTCATCCATCTCTATTGATCTTTTCTCAACATTTGTTACCTTCTCTAATGTTTTTTATTTAAATGTCGATCAACCTTGGGTATAGTTTTTAGGGGTCTTTAACATTTCTAGTCAAGGTTTACAAGTTCATTGTATTTTCTTTGTATAACCGGTGTTTTCTCTGTTAGTTTTTTGCGTCTGCAGTTCAAGTTTATTGTTCCCATAACTTAATATTGCCATTTGATATTGTGCCATTTCCATATAAATAAGCTCAAAGTTGCATTATATTCCATTGTCAATGGTCCGAGTGGACAATTCAAATTTGGACCTCATATAATAATAATAATAATGATAATAATAATAATAATAATAATAGTTATAATGATAATAATATTGCCATTTGATATTGTGCCTTTTCCATATAAATATGCTCAACGTTGCATTATATTCCATTGTCAATGGATATATATTGGTATCCGCATAGTTACGGTATTTGATACATCCATCTTTGAACAGGTGTGTTTTCAGTTGTCGTTTGAAGATTGCTACACTCTCAGCTAACACATATCTGTTGGAAGCTTATTCCAAAGTTTTTGGGCACAGGCACTAAGCGATCTGTCGCCGTAGCTTTTCATCTTGATTCTCGGCTCACAGAGTAAGCTCTAAGATGTGGATCTCAGTGTCCAGGTGGGACATACTCTTTCAGCATTTCCCTCGGGTAAGAGGGTGCAATTCCATGCAACATTTGGTAACTTTGCTAATGTTTTTCATTTAAATGTCAATCAACCTTGGGTATAGTTTTTAGGGGTCTTTAACATATTTAGTAAAGGTTTACAAGTTCATTGTATTTTCTTTGTATTACCGGTGTTTTCTCTGTTAGTTTGTTGCGTCTTAAGTTTATTGTTCCCATAACTTTGGATATATTCATCACATTAATAAATTTATTTGAGTTACTCAGTATTTCGAATGTGAATAAACGTGTACTCTGTTTCTTTCATCACTTACTATTGGCTAGGCACGAATTAGTCTTATTGCTAATTCAAGCTAACAATGAGCAAAGCGAATGGGTTTGTAAGTTTCAAGTGTGTGCCTGTAAAAACCGGTTTGTCTTCTATTGATGTTCAGTTCAAGCTCACATGTCCACTTATAGAATTTTGGGTCAGTTTGTGGTTAGCAGTCACGGAGTGTGGAGAACTAGAACATAGGGGGAACTAACGGGGCAATTGGTATATGGGACACTAGTAGTCTAAAATAAGATGTAGAGATTGTGGTACTTAAGATGTGATACCCCTGGCGAGCCTCCCTACTCTGTGACCCAGAAAACCTACTGGGCGACTGGCAGAACCCACCTGTCTACTTTACAAGTGGACATGTAGAGGTTACACGTCCACCTGTAGGGTCTATCAATCTTTTGTGCTGAGTGAATTGACTATACTCCTGAACTTGTACTATCGCTCATTGTTAGCTTGAATTAGCTATAATGTGGCAGAAAAAGTGGCGGTAATCCAAATCCATCAGAGTAAATTCCAAATTCATTTCCATTCCTCCTCTTTCAGTACCTTTAGTCAACTTATTAATTTTCTTATTCGACTTTTTAGTGAACTAAATTTTCAATATGCGAATGATGCCCTTTGTATGTATGTAAGTATGTAAAATGTATGTATGTGTGTATGTATTCATGTATGTATATATGCATACATGCCTGTGTTAATGTATATATGCATGTATATATAATGAATGGTTCAAATTGAGTTTTCAACCTGTATCAAAGTGAATAAAAACTTGCTTGTATATAATATTAATTTTGGTCATGTTCTGCACATCTTTAAGATACAAACACTTTTGTTTAGACTGTTAGTTTAAGCACTGCCTACCCATTGTCACTGGCAACTTTCTTAGTTGCTGGGACCAGGATTAGAGCCCTGGGCTGTGGTGAGTATCAACTAGCAGTTAGCGACAGACCACACGGCAATTATAGCAGACACCCTCATATACTGGTTAAGGTCTTACGATACTCTATACCGGTGACACCTATTGGGTATATGATAAACTAAAATAATTTATTACAATTTACCTGACTCAACTGGAAAAATTGAAAAAAAATGGATTTTTGTTGAATATATACCAATTATGATTATATCTGCCTACTATAAATAGTATCCTAAGAGTCTTTTTTTGTTTTTGGCTACTGCGATTTTCATATTCATTGAATTTGATATTTTGACACGTTTTCAGACATAATATGTGATAATTCATTTGTATAAAATGGGGTTCCCTTGCTCAATAATATCTTATATAAGGATGGGCATATATGGTAACAATTGAGTAACTCTTTTCTAACATTTTCATGAAAACTTGTCCCCAAAAAGTCCTATTTCACAAACGTTGACCATCTGTGGTTTGAAAACTAACAGGATGACCTGTCATTTTCTTTATATATCCTTATTAAGAGCATTGTGTAGATAGTGTAGACAAAATTTGGGGAAAATTAAACTAGGCAATTCTGACTTATGGCAATTTTGGGTTAAAAACCTGTTTCTCGAATTCCTTGATTTTGCCCAATAATTCCAATAAAACAGCAAAAAAACAATTCCAACATGGCAGAACAGTACTTCAGGCAGTGCCTGTATCTCTGAAGGGATAAATACAGCAAAGAAAGAAACCAGTTTTGGAGATTGAGATGTGAAAAAAAACTAAGTCGATGACCCCATGATTTTAAGTTGTTTTGAAGATCCCTCTGCTATGTTCTTTCCTCATGCAAAGTTTCAGGAAAATTAAACTAAGATTTCTAAAAGTGTCGTAAGACCTTAAGGCTGTGATGCTGGTGACACACTCAAAATCAAGTTGCCCTAGCCTAGTGTGTTGAGCAGACATCCTATGTACTTACAACTTCAAGGTAGTCTTTATTGATCAAGAAAATGTCATTTGAGGTAAACATCGCAACATAGAAACTGTGGTTCTATCCAGGTCAGCTCAAGCAGTTAAGATAAAGTAAACGTATAGTTGTAACACCAAGACCACAGGGATTGGGTAGCAATTGTAAGAAAGGGGACAAGAGTGCTTAAATAAGAGATTTATTTTGAGTGTGCCACCAGCATCACAGCCTTAATGTACAAACATACCATATGGCATAACACAAAATATCCAATCGATATGTAAGTTTATCCAATTTAGGATGCAGTTCCACAATTCTGACAATTCAATAGCATATGGTCATTGCAATCAATTTCTCTTGACACATGGAACATATATTTGTATCAAGAATATCACACTTAATGGATGTCATTTGTAGAGAGCCTTAAGTGCAAAGTTATGCCTGTATTCAAGGTATCGTCAACCATTCTATTGGTCTTTTAGGATTGTTGCTATCAAACTGGTTTTCACTTCTATTCCTGCATCATTGGACTTGAACGTAGAAATCAGTAAACAACCAATAAGATCCATCAATAGTCCTTACACAACTTATGTATTATACTTAGCACTTGTTGAGATCCGGGTGGGGAATTCACATTTGGACCTCATTTTTAGCCTAGAAAAAGTGACGATAATCGAAATTCCAAAAGGAGAAAGGAACAAGGAAAAGCAGCCCAATCAATAGAAACAAGGAAAAGCAGCCCAATCAATAGAAACAAGAAAAACCAGCCCAATCAATAGAAACAAGGAAAACCAGCCTAATCAATAGAAACAAGGAAAACCACCCCAATCAATAGAAACAAGGAAAACCAGCCCAATGAATAGAAACAAGGAAAACCACACCAATCAATAGAAACAAGGAAAACCACCCAATCAATAGAAACAAGGAAAACCACCCCAATCAATATATAGAAACAAGGAAAACCACCCAATCAATAGAAACAAGGAAAACCAGCCCAATCAATATATAGAAACAAGGAAAACCACCCAATCAATATATAGAAACAAGAAAAACCAGCCCAATCAATAGAAACAAGGAAAACCACCCAATCAATCGAAACAAGGAAAACCACCCCAATCAATATATAGAAACAAGGAAAACCACCCAATCAATAGAAACAAGGAAAACCACCCCAATCAATATATAGAAACAAGGAAAACCAGCCCAATCAATAGAAACAAGGAAAACCACCCCAATCAATATATAGAAACAAGGAAAACCACCCAATCAATATATAGAAACAAGAAAAACCAGCCCAATCAATAGAAACAAGGAAAACCACCCCAATCAATAGAAACAAGGAAAACCACCCAATCAATAGAAACAAGGAAAACCAGCCCAATCAATAGAAACAAGGAAAACCAGCCCAATCAATAGAAACAAGAAAAACCAGCCCAATCAATAGAAACAAGGAAAACCAGCCCAATCAATAGAAACAAGGAAAACCACGCCAATCAATAGAAACAAGAAAAACCAGCCCAATCAATAGAAACAAGGAAAACCAGCCCAATCAATAGAAACAAGGAAAACCACCCCAATCAATAGAAACAAGGAAAACCACCCCAATCAATAGAAACAAGGAAAACCACCCCAATCAATAGAAACAAGGAAAACCACCCAATCAATAGAATCAAGGAAAACCACACCAATCAATAGAAACAAGGAAAACCAGCCCAATCAATAGAAACAAGGAAAACCACACCAATCAATAGAAACAAGGAAAACCACCCCAATCAATAGAATCAAGGAAAACCACCCAATCAATAGAAACAAGGAAAACCACCCCAATCAATATATAGAAACAAGGAAAACCACCCCAATCAATATATAGAAACAAGGAAAACCAGCCCAATCAATAGAAACAAGGAAAACCACCCCAATCAATATATAGAAACAAGGAAAACCACCCAATCAATATATAGAAACAAGGAAAACCAGCCCAATCAATATATAGAAACAAGGAAAACCAGCCCAATCAATAGAAACAAGAAAAACCAGCCCAATCAATATATAGAAACAAGGAAAACCAGCCCAATCAATAGAAACAAGAAAAACCAGCCCAATCAATAGAAACAAGGAAAACCACCCCAATCAATAGAAACAAGAAAAAGCAGCCCAATCAATAGAAACAAGGAAAACCACCCCAATCAATAGAAACAAGAAAAACCAGCCCAATCAATAGAAACAAGGAAAACCACCCCAATCAATAGAAACAAGGAAAACCACCCAATCAATAGAATCAAGGAAAACCACCCCAATCAATAGAAACAAGGAAAACCAGCCCAATCAATAGAAACAAGGAAAACCTCCCCAATCAAAAGAAACAAGGAAAACCAGCCCAATCAATAGAAACAAGGAAAACCAGCCCAATCAATAGAAACAAGGAAAACCAGCCCAATCAATAGAAACAAGGAAAACCAGCCCAATCAAAAGAAACAAGGAAAACCAGCCCAACCAATAGAAACAAGGAAAACCAGCCCAATCAATAGAAACTGTTCCACATGCGTCGAACCAGCACAAAACGAGCACATATCTGATACAACTTAAACATGTTCTTCAAGGATATCAATTTTTATGATCTTTTCCAAAGTTAATCTTTAAAAGTATCATAAGCATACATTAAGACAACACTTTTTGAGATAAGCTCTAAGCACAATGGGTTTACACCCTATTAGAGCAAAGTCCATTGAAAGGGTAGTTACGAGTTGTTATGGTCCATAGCATAAGAGTAAAGCTTGACCTTAACCGGCCCATTGGAATAGGAACACTGCTTTATGAGGGCGTTCACCGTATTTCATCTGGAGCGTAGATCTGGCATATACTAGCATCAGTTTATTCTGACATGGAAATATAGTAATGAGAAATACCTGACTGAAAGTTGTTATTTCTGTTGAGGTCAATCATCATTCTTCATATAGCGTTTGTGGTAATACTGTTGAGGTTGAGAATTAACCCTCCAAATAATATCACTATCAATAGTGTTGAAAGTTGTTAGATCATATGTGTAATCCAGATGCAAATGGGTTAATTGTCGGTTTCACCAAAAATGTGGATATCCGATTCTTAAATGTAATACTAGTAAATATTAGCCATGTTATTGTAAGTCTTTTTTATTTCTAAATCAGTTTATTCATTCCGCATAAATGTCAACAAGTACTACAGGATAAAGATTTGTTTAAGTACTCATTGTCACCTTGATGCATCATTGCCAGCACGGGATACTAGTATACAATATACCTGCATTTACGAGTGTGCCACTCCATAACAAATTCGGAAATGCGTTGTTTATCTCTTAGACACAGGGTTATTTGGGGCTAGGTTTGTATATCTTGTAGAAACCTTTTACACACACAGGTTCGACTCTCCACGGGATCTTCATCAGCAGGTTGTGTCTGGCTATATAGATAGTTGGCGTTGTAAAGTGCTGCTGTCTGAGGCGTCTTGGAAACCGAAGACGCGTTGAGACTAGCATTAAAGAGAAGAGGAATCCTTCCTTGTTCTGCCCTTCTCTTACAATCTCATCAAGTTATGAAATTTTAAAGGTGATAAAAGGTGGCGTAGAAATTGAATATTGAACCATGTGTAACAGCAATTTTCACTTTTACCAAATAGACATGCAAATAATCAAAACTACTTTTCAAGTAATTGTAAATTGATTACCATTTTGAGAGTAACTTTTCAAACCTTAAATATATATTCTGCTTCGTATTCTTCAGTAAACATTTGAAGTTGTAATTCCCTTGTTTTATCGTCAACTTTCATTTTTATCATGGCTTCTTTTTTGTTTATATATCCGTTTCTTATATAGAATATATCCACATTAACTATTATATTCCAAACAAGATAGTTTCCTAGTATTTTTTCAATAGCTGTTAGGTTGATTTGTCTATCTACTGAATCTTTCATCCAGCTTCCTACATTAATGCATAGATTAAGAACATTTTAACAGTATAATAATAATAATAATAATAATAATAATAATGATAATAATGATAATAATAATAATAACAATAATAATATTGCCATTTGACATTGTGCTTTTGTCCATATCAATATGCTCAAAGTTGCATTATATCCCATTGTCAATGGATAGATGTTGGTATCCATATAGTTATTTGTTACATCCATCTTTGATTTCTACACTCTTAGCTAACACATATCAGTTGGAAGCTGATTCCAAAGTTTTGGGGCACAGGCACTAAGCGATCTGTCGCCGTAGCTTTTCATAATGAAACAACAAAAAGGTGTCTTGAAGTTTCAATAGGCTATTCACTTCCTGAGACTATTAGTGGGAAATTACGTTATTTCTTTTGGGAGACTACCCCTAGCTAAATTATCCTATTGGAATGCAAACAACATAAATTGCATTTACCATATTCAAGACGTTTTTGCGATACTTTTCTGTTTATATCTTGCATGCTTGCTCACTTTTCAGCTAGTTGATCAGCTTTTGTCTCTAGGGTTACCGGTAAGTGAGATTGACCTACTAGTATTGTCACACGGAAAAATTAGCCATTCTACAGTATTTCTTCTCCACCTGACTCGGGCGCCCTGTCTCCGCACAACTTTGCGTTTCCTACCAAATGATACACACTCAATCCAAAAGTTCACTTCTTGATTTGAGTCTTTCTGGGTACATATATGCACTTGTAATACATCCCAGTAAAGTGGGAGTTCTGCCCCTCAGCTGTGAGCTGAAAATGAAATCCCATTTTCATCAATAAAACACAGAAATAAAAAAATGAATCTATATATATAACGGTGAGGTGCTGGACCCACCTACATTAACTACACTGACATTGCCGCACATGCACGGTAGCACTTGATCCAATATAGCACATTCTAAACAAGGGAATTAAAATTGTTGATGCAAAGGATCACTATTGTCTTGTACAAATAGAGGCAAGGCCCGTTGTTCAAGATCTTGAGTGGATACCGGAGTGCAGAGAATGAGGAGAAAAGGGAAGGAACACTTTGCTGATAGTGGTCACTGGACAGTTATTTCGGTAGATGTTGGAAACGTACGTCTCCACAGGGACTTCAATGACTTAAGGTTCTTCAGTACAGCATAGCGCCACTGGTCTCTCTTCAATCGGCTGCAGATGGAGTGCAGCTGTCTTGACCGCAGAAAGCCCAATCTCAAGCAAGGGCGCGTTTTTTCAACCTTGACCACATTCATGCCTGTGATCCCAAACATTGACCTGGTTTATCTAGGCATTCTCCTGTGATCCGAGTAATTTCAAAAATAGCCAAAAGTGAACTGTTGGTCGAAAACCAATTAAAAATCGAAGAACGTCTCCTTTGCAAGCCCTATTAATGCACGACTGAAATTAAGTTTATTTTGGTCACAGGCAATTTCAATCTTTATTTCTATATAAATATATGTATGTTTTCTATGTATCCAAATATATTACAGCAAAGGAATTTTGAGTGGTTGAAAATGAAATACAACAGAAACTGTCTCCGATTTGCGCATAACAGACAGACACACCACTTGCAATCAATAACTACCATCCTCCGCTCCACAAGAACCAACCTTTGGTTTACTGCATAGAAAACAAGGTCCAGTGATTTGCCGTAACAACACTAGATGGCAGTACTAATTTAATTCAGGAGTATGCCGTTTTGCGAATTTAAGATAAACAACAACTCGAAATTCTAGTTTTATTGGCGTTATGTGTACCTTGTTTTACTGCGCACAGGCATACCACAATCGTAATTAATGAGACAGTTGCTAACTCGAGTGTGGGGCCGTGAAACCCATCCAGTGACATTGCAAATGGCGACCGAGCAAGTATTTTGGTGCACATGATCACTTCAGGCATAAACTGTATAGGGTTGGCAGCATGATATGAGTTTATTTTGCGGTATGCCTATAGTAATTGGGAGTGGTAGGAAAGTACAACTAGTCAGCTTGACTTTAGAACAAGAACTGCCGGTTTAATTATAGAACTCAGGTCACCTGAAAGGTGGACAATACAATAGGGTAGCTGGTCAGGGCTTTACATAATGAGCCTATTACCATAGCTAAGATAGCATAACTGTAGTAGTACTTAGTTTTATCCTATATATGTGACAACTCCCCTTTTAAAGTAAAGAACTTAAAGAAATTTAAAGCGTCTTTTCTTTTCAAGACAGAGTCAAGTAGGGAGAATAAAGTCTTTCATCTGCAAAATTGTCAGTTCGTATTGCAGATCCTTTACTGCAGGTCTGTTAATAGATGTTTCACAAATCATCTTAACTTGTAAATACTTAAGCGATTCTTTCAAATCAAAAATGCTTGTATTATAATAGTGTCTGTAGCAATACAGCTCACATTGCCTGCACTTATCTTTAATAGTCTCTATAACGAGCTGGTTTTGTAATCACTCTACTTGATCGCCTTATTACAATGACCGGAACTGGACATTCTTCTACCAAACCTTCACGCCTAGGAGATGGTACACTAGGGGGCGACACAATCTGCTGCTGCTCATGCTCACTTCCCAAAGCGGTTGCTTCAGGCACAGTTGGCCCAAGTTCATGGAAATCCTCAGGCACAGGATTCATGATAACTGGTGGAGATTCATTAGTTTTCAACAAATCCCATTTATTTCTCCTGTACACACCACCATCACCAGTAGTGACTTCAAGCGATCTTGGAGCGGCATGCTCCTTCGTCACTACTGCTGGAAGCCAGTGCTTTCTGCAGGTTTTAAAGCTGGTAACTCCTTCGAACCACGGTTGTAATATTTGCTCTGTTGTGCTTGGCGTTCTAGCAGCTGGGACTTAGCATCTAATGCTACTCTTGGTTCGAGCAGGGCGGACGACACAGGTAATTTTGCTCTGAGGTTCATGCTCATCAGGAGTTGCACTGGTGAGTAGGTCATTCCTGTTACAGGTGTATTCCTGTACTCAAGTAGTGCTATGTGAGGATCCTTTCTGTCGTCATTTGCTTTCGCTAGCAGTGACTTGATGGTTTGAATGGTCCTCTCGATCATACCATTCGATTGGGGGTATCTTGGGCTGGATGTTACAATTGTAAAACCATAGCCCTTTGCAAATTGCACATACTCTTTACTCCCAAATGGCATATTGTCAGACATCACAGTTTCTTGTATGCCATGTCTGCTAAATATCGACAGCATGTGACTTATCACTGTTTCATCCATCTTGTTTTTCATCTGGCAGATTTCTGGATATTTGGAATAGTAGTCAACTACTGCCAAATAGCTTTTCAATTTGAACTCAAACAGATCAACGCCTATTTTCTGCCACGGCCTGTCTGGAACTTCATGCTGTAGTATCGGCTCTTTTGCGTTCTTGGTGCGATAATTTGCACAAATCGTGCACCTGGACACTACCTCCTCAATATTGGCAGACATCCCAGGCCAATAGACTACTGCACACGCTCTGTTCTTGCATTTCTCAATTCCTAGGTGACCTTCGTGAATCATCCCTAGAATGTTTGGACGCATTTCATTTGGTATGATGATTCTCTTGCCTGCAAATAGCAAGCTTCCGCTTCATGGATTTCATCTCTTTTATCCCAGAATGGTTTGGCCATCACTGGTAAGTTATACTTGTGGTCGGGCCACCCATCTTTGATCACCCTGGATAGAGTCTGCAAGGCTTCATCTTCAGACGTCAGCTGCTTTAGCTGATCTAGCCTCTCTGGAGTCACGGGTAAGCTCTTGACACTTCTGACACCATATAGTAATTGGGAGTGGTGGGAAAGTACAACTAGTCAGCTTGACTTTAGAACAAGAACTGCCGGTTTAATTATAGAACTCAGGTCACCTGACAGGTGGACAATACAATAGGGTAGCTGGTCAGGGCTTTACATAATGAGCCTAGTACCATAGCTAAGATAGCATAACTGTAGTAGTACTTAGTTTATCCTATATATGTGACAATGCCTGTGGGTATGGTTACATATAAACCCATATCGGACTTCAAAAACCTTACAGTTGCATAATTTGGTCGTCAAATCTAAACGTTTGGATGTTGTAATTTTCCCTTTATTTTGATCAATATTTTCGTTTGTTTTGCACTATCCAACAGTTTAATGTTATGGTTTTCATGCAGGTTGGGTGCATTATATAGACCCTCTGATATGATGGACAAACAGCCTGATACAGGCTGTATTCTAAGGAAGTCGGTTAACACTCTTTAAGCCCCTACTGAAGCACCTTAATAGAATCTCTCTGGTCTCCACAACCAGCTTTCAACAACATTGACTTGTACGTTTTTATCCGAGTTGTAGATATAATGTATGTATGTATGTATGTGTGTTTGTGTGTGTGTATGTATGTATGTGTGTCTATATACTGGTAGCTGACCTCAGTTAGGTGCAACCTTAGCTAAACATAGGAGGAGGTTGCGTGATATGATATGGGGTGATTTAAGTTCTAGGATGTCTGGTCACCTATATTACCCACCTCAATGCTGGGCGAAGTGCTTGCTAAGTATGTCAATACATTGCCATATTGACATTGGGCTGTTGTTCCGATTTATTAGTAAATCACATAATAGATATGAAGTCACTCCATTGGTTGAACTCAGAGGATTGTTAATAAAACGCAATCCTACATTTGCGAAGGTATATACCTTGAGAAACCCTGTGATCTCCAATGGTTTTTTGAACGAAACCTGGTCGCTGAAGGGTCCCGATTGCTTTAAACTTACAAAGGAATGTGGTTGTATGGGTCTCATCAATTAATACAAATCGTTCCAATTCCGAAGCTAAAGTAACACCAACATCTTATCAAAATGGGGTTCCAGAAAATGTATTAGGGTATTTCGATATGTGCATGTTAACGCGCTAAACAGTCATTTCATTTCTCCTATGAACAAAAGCATGATAGATGTAGAACAAACAAATAACTCGCAAAAACACTGCGAACAAACGGATCATGTTCAATTCAAACCAAATACCTACCTAGTATAGATTAAGAAGGTTCCCTTTATACTTTTCTGTTAAGCTTTTTGTTAGGGCCGTTCTATTTAAAAGTGTGTTGGGGCGGGGGGGGGGGGGGGGGGGGGACGCCCCCCCCCCCCCCCCCCCCCCCCCCAGCCCAGGCATGCACCAAGTGCTCTAAGTGACCAAATTAGTTTATATTTATCTCACCAGGTTGGAGGAGGAATCTCCTTGGATCTGCAAACCACTATAGATAGGAATACCTTATTTTGCCACCCATGTACCTAGGGTGGTTCTGCAACATAGTGGTTAGTCACCTAGACGGAGATGTTCACTTTTCAGGTACTAGGAGCCGTAAATGTTAATTTGTCAGGAACTGGGATGAGAACCTAGTCCACCTTGTAGTGCATCTCATGCGCTGCACCTACCGCCATCTATTGAGGAGTTTCGCAACTAATTTTCAAGCGGACAGGGAGCCTTCGTACTAAAACTTTACATGTGGGTTTCCTATCGTTCTATTGGTATCAAAAAAACTGAAAACGTTTTCAACTTATTCATTTAGATTATCCCTCTCAACTGAAACTACAAATGACAAAAGGGATATGTTAAAAAGCTACCTACAAGAAGAGAGGACTCCTGAGGCACTCAGCTGTGAAGTTTATTCAAGTACATAAATAGTCATGATGGCCTTCGCTATCTGGCCTACCCTGGCATGGGATGCGTGCTTTATTGGTTATGTACTAGACATTGTTCCTGTCTCTCCCTGCCCTGCTCATGGATATGCACTCCATCGAATGAAATTTTCTTCTGTTTCCCGCAGTGAGCAGTTATGAGTAATTGTATTGCAATTATCTATTAAAATGTATTGGTTTAGTATTGAGCTTATCTAATCTTATGTTGATGTTATGGCCTGTAAAAAACTTGAGCAGTAAGGAATCTAAAGTTTTCTTCTTAATGCCACTATACTAGTCAATGATATACCTAAGGTTACTTTGACCATCACCTGTGTAAGTAATGAAATAAAGTCAATTGACCGACAACTCGACAAGTTGTAAATGTTGAAATGAAAATTGTGGGTTGACAAAGGATGGTTAGCTATTATATTCTTTACCTGATAACACTCAAAGATTTGGAGAAACACCTTGTAGTATGATCATGGACTGATCATCGTAAGCAAAGTGTCCACGACAATCCAGGCTTCTGATTGGTCTGCCCTGCCCTCTAGTTCAATAATACTGAACCTTACTATATATGCAACGATATCTTATTGTGGATGTTCTGTGTTGCTCATGTCCATATGATATCAGAAACGGGAAAAGGTAGGGTTTATGTCTGAACTACCCTGCCCCCATATTTGAATGTGTTATGCATGCGTTTGTCAGAATCAGCACATGGCATCAATGGTCTAGGGCCAAACTTTGTGCTTAGCTAGCTATATAGTGAAAACTGGAAGTGCTCAATTTACTGGTGTCCTAGTCATTTCGAGGGAGCAAACTATTCTGTACCAAGCATCATGGTCTTAGCCAAAATTTGGAAACAGCGTGTCCAAACAGAGGTTTCATAGTCTTGTGCGTGTCCAAAGTGTGGTACTAAGAACAACACTACTAATAAAATATATCCTAGTATATATTTACTGATTTTGCTTTTTTAGGGCAGTAACTGCTTTGTGTGTTTTATAAAAGTTACACTACAGCTTTTACATCTTCTATCTTCTAAGAAAAAACACCATCAGCAAATCCTGACATAAACTTTTGGGAATCCATACTGTCAAAAAAGTGTTCTGGTTGTCCAAATGACGCATAGGCGGCTAAGCCCCTACCAAGCATGCAGTAGATAGGCCACAGGAACTTGCTCCAGCTCAGTTAATCAGTAACTTACTTTTACTAGTAGTTACTATTTTAGTATATAATAAATGTAGTAAGTTGTGGAAGGGTCTTAGGATCTGTAGTACATAGGTCCTGAGATCCTTCCTGGGCCAGCTCAATCGAAAATGACCCTTGAATTGGCTGGAAAACAAAGAAAATGGGGAAAATAGTATCAAGGCATACATTTGAACAATGAACAAATTGCTTAGGGCCGTTCAAATGTGGAGGGGGCGGAAGCTAAATAAAGATTCGACACCCGTCATCTCTCCCCCCCCCCCTCCCCGACCTTTTAGATCATAATACTGTAGAACACACATATGACGCGTGTCCAAAATGTAGCGAATTGGGGAGTTTTCGCATCATAGCGTATCTTTATGTTAGCGACGGTAGCCGCCGCTGACAGCGCCAAAGTATAGAAAAAAATACAGCGTTTTCATATAAAACGAAGCGGGTCCACACGCTATATATAAACAGACGCGTAAATTGTGTGTTCTACAGTATAGGGGTCGTGGCCACAAACAAAGTTGTAATGTTTAATAGAATGTAAAAGTTGGTAGCATAAGTCATGTTTGGCAGTGAATTATATATGATTGTAGGGGGAATTCTACTCTAACGTTAAGGTGATGAGCACCATTGCAAGCTAGTTAAAAGCCCCATCCCAAAATTATATGATTATGCTGATGTGATGTGTGATTTAGGATGGGGCTTTTAAATAGCTTGCAATGTTACTCATCGCCTTAAGACAATTGAGATACGCAGCTTTTAAGAAATTCCAATTTTAGGGCGTCGACCTGCAAACATTATTCAAAATTTGGCAACCCCCAACACTTATGAATGGAACACCTATCGTAAAAAATGCCTCAACCAAAACATTTGAGAACGCATGAAAGTCCCATAACATTGGAATGTATATCGAGAGAAAATAAAGATAAACTCTTCTTGGATGATATGGGTGGCCCTGATAAGGGCCTTTGGGGTTGGATGTGCACATCCGTACAGTGTAAGCCACCTGCTTATTTCTTTGCGGGCTTCTTGGCCTTAGGCTTGGTTGCCTTCTTTGGGGTCTTCTTCACGGGTTTTTTAGCCGCTGGCTTCTTAGGCTTAGCTGCTTTCTTTGCTGCGGGTTTCTTGGCAGCAGGCTTCTTAGCGGCCTTCTTGGGGGTCTTCTTTGCTGCTTTCTTGGCGGCGGGTTTCTTAGCCTTCTTTGGTGTCTTGGGCTTCTTGGCGGCCTTGGGTTTGGTTGCCTTCTTCTCCTTCTTGGGCTTTGGCTGCTCGCCAAGCTTGAAGGATCCGGCGGCACCGGTTCCCTTGACCTGCTTCAGCGTACCTTTCTCGACACCGCTCTTGAGGAAACGGCGGATGAATGGAACGATGCGGTCCATGTCAACCTTGTAGTTGGCGGCAACGTATTTCTTGATGGCGACAAGAGAGGAACCCTTGCGATCCTTCAGAGCGGTGATGGCGGCGGTGACCATAGCTGCGACTGGAGGGTGGGCTGCTGGTACCTTTGCCTTCTTTGGGGCAGCCTTCTTGGCGGGAGCGGCGTCAGACATGTTTCTGGTTGAGGTTTCCTGGTTTCAGTCGGAGAGAAATGCTGGAATGACGCTACAAACCAACGCGCCAGTTTTTGAATGCCTTGCGCGGACGTCGGAGGAAGCATCCTACGCTCGCTAATTGAAACGTCTGATATGAACTAGTGGTGACTGTAATTGTGCTATTCGCTTCATTTCAAAGCTTTATATCTATGCACAGGATGAATAAATGTATTTGAGTCTTATCTTAAAATATTTCCACGAAACAGTCGTCAGTATTAGCACTTTATATTTCCATCAAAACCTTGTGAATACTGACAAATCGATCGTTAAAGTGAGAGTATCGAAAAAGATCCCAGAAAATTTCAACTTTGCATCACAAAATCAACTTTACTATTTTAGATAACTCTTATATAAACATACATATGCAATCGGTAAAATGTTTTTTCTTTATTTCCATTATCATGTCTATGTCAGTCAACAGTTTACCTAGTATTTTAGCGATCTAAGCTGAGTCCACTAACACATATTTCCCGCGGTGGCCATTTTATTGTTGTGTGATCTGGCGTGCCTTTAATACTTGCTAAGTCTAAGAGGACATAGGAAGGGCTTTGTTCCCTTCATATGTATCTTTCTGAGGGTCTTACATAGTTCCTACCCCATACCACCCGCTTATTTCATGCATTAGATATCAAATAAATCCTGAATAACGTATATTAATCCGCCTTTATTGTTTCATGTAGGATAGTTGTATTGTTCAGTTTGCACTGAGCCACATCTCTAAAATCTGGGCGGCTGTGATTGCCCGTGAGCTATAACTTTTGGTTCGGTGACAAAAGAAATAGAACAGAACACATACTTTTGATTAAACTGTGTTTTTCACTTGTGGAATAATCATAACGTTTTTTGTTTTATATTCTTAAATATTTGTCCGTCATTCCATTTTACCCGAGACACTCCATCATTAAAAATCGAGGTGTCTGCCGGACAATTTTTTAAACGCCTTTTATCAAGTTATTTATAGTTCCAATCTTTCTTATTTCTTATGTGAAGAACATAATAATGTAAGATTTTTGGGAGTATCGACAAAATCACCAAAAAAAAAAAAGATTTAAGATACAACAATTATTATAATGACTATTGCCATAGATGAATGAAAACAGTCATCTAAGCTATTGCAAACCTAACTGAAACATATTGGTATAAGGACTCGTGAGGCCTATAGCTCTTTGTTTTGGACCTTTTAAAAGTTGATGAACTCTTAAATAATTCGCTTTATATTTGAATAGAATTGTTTAGAATTCCTGACCAAAAATATCTGAACGGGTGTGGTGATGAGTGTTTTTTTTTCAAAGATGTTGGTGTCCAAAAAAACACCTGCCACTAGTCTACTCTACTGACCAAGTGCCTGGCTGCAGATAACATTTCCGTCAACAAAATAGTACAAGAAGTATGGTGTGAATATGTTGGAATTGAACTCTTATCTTGTGACATATCATAACAGGTGTATCGCAGTATGGTCCCACTGGGCAGAAAAGTGCGTATTCCAGTAGCCACATCTCTTCTCTGTAGGCAGCCATATTTCAAACAGCCTGCGGATGCCAGGATGAAATAGGATACATTATCTATCGGCGGACTCAAACCGGCACACATACTAGTTAGTTCTAGCAAAGGTTTATCATAGTGATAAACCTTTGGTTCTAGCGATTTAGTTAGACGCAAAACACATGCTTCCGATCAAAAAAAGTAAATGATAATTATCCAAAAACAGAATACTATCACATTTTGCTAAGAATTTACCCTTCTTTTATCAAAATGAAAAGTGACTTAATTAATTACTTTCCAAATAAACAACCCATAATGCTTGTAACTATTCACACCATTAGAAGATCGTTCATTACTCCTAATATATATTTAGATGATAAGCATTGGAAACTTGCCAACAACTAGCGATAGATCAGTATATTCTGGCAACTCAGATGCGTCGATCCGTCTTCTCCAGAGGCAGAGGGACACAGAGTCACAGACACACCAAGTTTATCATGGAAATTATTCTTTCAAAACCATTCAGCAAGAGTAGTGGAGTTAGATAAATTGCAGTTGTTGAATGTTAAATTATATTCAAATATTCAAACGTTTTGAAACAAAATATTGAAAGAAGAAATTTGAATTTCACTTACTCGTTGGCATCACATATTAATTCAATTATTATTAGTAGTAGTAGTATTTGTCAAGCAATCACCGGACATCGAGCGCCAGCTTGAGCTTCGCACAGACAATACAAGATCATGCCCTTATTCATAATGAAAATGTCTAAAAAATGCCCTGGTCTAAAAAAAAAAGCGTCCCATCGCCTATGGCACATTCCGATATACCTCAAACCCAGAGAGAGAGAGAGAGAGAGAGAGAGGGGGGGGGGGGGGGTGACGCGCCGTCAAAGTATCACATGGATTAAATTATGATAAAAATAAGTGCATATCTGCATATTTGGATAGCTATCAAAATGTGTTACGATTTGATGCGTCGAAAAGTCTGGTTTAATCTTAGATGACCAAACACGTCGTATATACTTTTTCTGCCTCCAAGATGTTCTGTTACCAGACACCAATTAGTCAAGGTGGACTGAGTGGGCAAATCAGTTTACATTTATTTCACAGAGACTCAGAGTATGACACTGAAACCATTAGAAATGTGAGAACCATATGATGCCAGCTCCCTGCCATTTCTGGTACTACCTCACACTGGTTGGTCAAATCCAAATGGGAATGGTAACTTTTCAGAGACTAGTAAAGGTATTCGGTTTAGAGTCTTGTATCCACCGAAGTGCTCACACGACCTTCCTCCCCTAGCAGGCACTGTACACACGGAAACCATTTCAATCCCCCAGGGGATATTCCAGAGCAACTGGCAGCATATAGCGCACACACTCTAAGCACTGCCTTATTTATGCTAGGTACCCATTATACAGCTGGGTAGACTGAAGCAATATGGGATAAACTATGTTGCCCAAGAACAGACCAAAGTGCCCGAGGCGGCCGGGATTCGAACCGGCGACCCTCTGATTACCAATCCGACACCTAACCAACTGAGCTACTTTGTAGCCTGGTCTAGCCTGCTGTCCTTGTTGGGTCCCCCCTGGTTCCCATACCGATATTTATGGTTAAAGCTGATTTATCATATACATCATATGGCCATAAGTATATGCCTATATCAATGTCCCACACAATGTTTTGAAAGGGCGTTTGTGTCATAAATTAAAGGCACTATTAGAAAAAGAATAAACGAACTGAAATAGTAAGTAAATTTCTCCATTTTATAATAACCATTACATATACAACAGATATACGTTTAAATATATATATATATATATATATATATATATATATATATATATATATATATATATATATATATATATGCGTGTGTGTGTGTATAAATATGTGTGTGTGTACATATGTATATATAAACATATATATATATATATATATATATATATATATATATATATATATATATATATATATATACATATATATATATATATACATATATATATATATGTATATGTATATATATATATATATATATATATATATATATATATATATATATATATATATATATATATATATATATATATATATATATATATATATATATATATATATATATATATATATATATTCCATGTTAATGCTCGAAAACAAAATATCTGTATAGTTGGAAAGGGTCGAAAAATCCATCACAGCTTCCTGGCTCAACTGAATCTACATCCTTGCCTTAGCAACTGCATTGTTGACTTTGTTGTGACATATGAAGTTTGTATTAAAGTGGCATTGTATTGTGACTCAAGTGCAATATCATTACTTATGGTTGAAATTTAGCGTTCTATCTGCATCCAATATCATATTTGTCACCAACAATCACCTGTACCGAGGCACTACGGGCGAAGTAGTGCGAGCAGGTGTCATAGTAAAAACCGCAGCACTGGCCAACAAAAGTAGTCCCGCACTACAAACCAACACTGAATCCTTGCGCCTTCGTAACGGCCGCCATCTTTGTGGTATTCGGGCGGCTTCTAAAATATATCCACAATCATCGGGGAGTTCTTGCTTGCCAGGATAGATTTAACACCGAAACTTGAAAGATAAATCAACATTGTCATGGCTGATTCAGACAAATTGAACATCGACAGTATCATTGCTCGGCTTTTGGAAGGTAATTATATATTCCCCCTCTGTTTACGTTCACTTCCTATCTGACTTGGCCTTGTCATCAGAATACATATATGTTAAGCGATATTTACGTTATTTCCTGGCTACAATATAGGTCAATAACTATTGCCCCTGTACCTCTTTGGTTAGATATAAAACAGTCTGCCCGTGACACAGCCCCTCCGATAATAGCTGCGTATTACCGTTTTTGTTTCTACTTGACCTCCATTCAAATGAATACATTCAAATTTCTGGTTGTGATGACAGTGTTTTGATCTTGAGTCTGCCTTGTTACCTGGTTACTGTTTGATTGTGCCAATACATGATCTGCAACTTGTATACACAGGATCAAGGTTACAGGGTATTCTGTTATATTTATTTACTTCAAAATAACCTGGTAATCCTTGTATCTATACCTCACTGCAGGGTGTTAGCCAGAATTTTAAAACAGGGTGCCCAAAATTGGCAACTGTAAATTTTTTGGGCATCCAATTTTTTCAGGAAGACCATGACATACTCAAATCACAACCATGAACATGAATTTGCACATTGAAATATCCTCATGCAATATCCTCATTATCCTGGGAATTGTGCTAAGGCTGAAATATTCCATCATATGCTTGAAATTGACATTTTTTATTCCTCACAATCTTTTGAGGGTTTCGGTCATGAACTTGGGTGTCCAAGTGATGCCCAGATCAAGGACCTGGCCAGGACCCCCTCTGTCTTTTGGACTCAGTTTCCTTATAAATTCCTTTTTGGACAGGCGAATATTTCTAAGAAGAACTTTCAACTTCCATCTTCCTAGCTAACCATCTTCTATGACATTACAAAAGTGCAAATTTATAACTTACCTTACTCGGCAAGTAATGTTTTGGAGAGAATCCTTGCAACGTAAGTCACTTAAATGGCTAATTATGTTAACAGGGTGGCAGGGCAAGAATACATTAGGGACAGCTTACCCTGCTCGGCAAGTAATGTTTTGGAACCTATGTTGCACCCTGGGGGCCTGGGTAGTTAATTGCACTTTCGTCATTTTTAGGCGGAGTGTTATTAGTTTTATACTTAAATCTTTGGTTTGTGATTTAATGTAAGGAAATGGGATTGTTTGTATCTAGTTTTAGAATTAAAGGGGTTCACCATTGTTTATTCATTAGGGGTAAACAATCTATCTTTTTTTATTCAAAATAACAGCAACACCATTTCATATATTAAAGAAAACAGCACTCTGTGAACTTGTCTAGCTAACACTATATAATCTCTGAAGAGTTAAGACCATCTTTACAGTTTCAATTATTTCAAATACATTGGACACACCTATTGCTACCCAAAATACTAGCCCAGCATACCTTTATAATCAGCGTGCAACAGAACCACTGGCTCCGTTTTAAGTTGCAAGTAAATTCGGCAATGGGGCAAGC
Organism: Maea johnstoni; assembly: GCA_963942565.1. Taxonomy (NCBI): domain Eukaryota; kingdom Metazoa; phylum Annelida; class Polychaeta; order Spionida; family Magelonidae; genus Maea; species Maea johnstoni. The sequence goes on along the minus strand of OZ012691.1, from coordinate 15,256,012 downwards.
TGAACAAGACCGTGACTTGCCCCGCAATGGCAAGTAATGTTTTGGGCAAAGTCACCTTTGTTTAACAGGGTGGCGGGGCAAGTGGAAGTGCCTGCGGGGCAAGTCAACTTTAGGGACAGCTTGCCCCGCTCAGGAAATGATGTTTTGCAACCTATGCTGCACCCTGATTATACACTGGAATTAAGGACTTCAGCTGAAACCACTTAATCATTTTACAAGATAGACAAAACATTTTGCCTTTATGTATTGTACTTAAATACATATCATGTTTTAGAAAATTGGGTCCCTAGACAATTTCACGAGGTACTCACTATTTAAGTCTAGATATTGGAATGCTATCAGGGCAAACAGTGTTAACAGCTTAACATGTATTTATAGATACAATATCATCTCAGTAGCATGAGTGGTGCATGTAAGTTATCCTCCCAGACCGGAAAGACCTATATAAATGTCAGTAGGTTCCCCGCAATCTTGGAAATCGACCTTGGCCTATTTGGGTGTAACACCAATTGAACCTTTAACTGTCTGAAACAGTAACAAGAACCAGAAACTCTGGTCTAAAGTTAACTGATTGGTTGTAGGGTCAGGAAACTGGAAAAATATTGGCCATTTGGCCTGCTCTTATATATTTTTTTAATCTGGGCTCTTATTAACCTTGGTCATGAACTATTCTTGGAGTGATTAGAAATTAAACATTCAAGAATGGTTAAGTATGGGTGATTATTTTTTATGTGAAATACTGTCAAATACACTGTGATGCCAGATAGTGTTGGGAATCGTTAAAAATTTCGGGCTCGATTAATCGTCACATTCGCCGAGCGATTGATCGATTATAATCGATTATTTGGTAGTTTACCTGACACGCAATAACGGCAAAACTATGCATTCATAAAAAACTAAAACATTGCGAGATCTCGAAATGTAAAAGAATAATGGAACTGAAACTGAAAGTGCAATACCACAGATTGCTCTACGCATCAATTTCATCCTGAAATAAAGTATCAATGTAGTGCATACAATAAAACTGTTCAAATCATATAAACAATGTTACTTACCAATTCCGCTGGTTCTGTGAGATTATACACTGTAATCCACTCCAGAAGCGAGTTACAGTGTATCCTGCCAATCGAACGTACCTTTCAAGATGGCGGCCGTCTTGTCGTGTTTATTTTCATTATCGTTCGGCAAAGATCGAGCAATGGAAGGCAAGTTCGATTGATCTGAACTCGGCCCAAAGCGAGCCAAGCAATCGAGTTTGCGATTAATCGACCCACCACTAATGCCAGATGTATTTTGTTATACTCATTCTTGATAATCCCTTATTTAAATTTTTAAAAGAAAATAACTCCTGAACCCTTAAATCTTTTAGACTATATTTATAATATGCACATGATCAAATTTCAAGATCTAGCAAGTTGTCCCGGAGACAGTGTACCACAAAATCTGTCAGCTGAAAATTTGCCCCCAAATTTAAACCAGAATTTCGTAAATTGTCTAAATTTCAAGGAAATCAATATTGGTGTTACTACATTAGCAGTAGCCCGCAAGGCCACAAAACCAGACTGACGATGGGCTAGTAAATAGTAATAACAGAAGTAAGGCTTGGCCATAACAGGTACTGCCAAAAACTCCACAGTTTTGTGGAGGAAACAAAAGCAAACTTACCTTTGAGTCATGGTCTTAGCCAGCAGGGCGTCTGGGTGTCTTTTTGGACACCCAAACCCTTGAAAAACACCCCTCAGGACACCCAAAAATGTTTGTGAGGAATTTCTTAAAATGTCACTCAATCTCAAGCATATGATAAAAATTTTTCATCTCCATATTTTTGGCATATTATTCCTATGACATTGTATAAGGATATCATACCTTATTTTGATAAATGTATACATATTTATGGTTCAAATCTAAGTATATTGTGGGCCCCCTTTGAAATTTGGACGCCCAAATATTTAAAATTTGGCAATTTTAGGCACCCAGATTTTAAATCCTGGCTAAGACCCTGCAGTTTGAGTTGTAAGAGAATATATCCTTATGGTTGAAAAGTGAGGACCTAGTTGTTTCCAATAAAAAAAGAGCCTAAGTTTGAATGGGAAAATTATTGTATCGAAAAAGTGAAGTATCATGTTGTTTAGTATTTGAAATGCATATAGAATTGACTTAATTGCTACCTGGATGTCTCTGCTCAAAGAAAATTTGCCATTAATTCACACATTTACAAAGCTGATAGTGCTAAAATAATTTATCAAAATTAAGTACCTGGAAGGCAGGAAGTATTGCTTAGAAAATAATAAAAGGTATTGTTGTTGGGGCAACATAAATATTGTATCATGAAAATTTTAATTGTGCAAATCCCTAATTCTGTCTTTTCCTTTGCAGTTCGAGGATCACGACCTGGCAAGAATGTACAGCTGACAGAAAATGAAATCCGTGGCCTGTGCCTCAAGTCAAGGGAAATATTTCTCAGTCAACCTATACTTCTAGAACTGGAAGCCCCTTTGAAGATATGTGGTGAGTATATACAAGAAAAAAATATTTACAAGGCAGCAGTGTTCATCAAGACCTTGATGTGAAGAAGTGGTCATCCTACAAAACCTAAACAGTAAATCATATTATTGTTTAGGTTATAAATATAAGGGTAGAGAAAATACACTCTTATGCCTGTATCATGATGTATGTATATTATATGTAAATCAAATTTATAAAAAGCATACAGTACTTACATGAAAAGCAAATGAGAATGCAGAAATGTAACATTTGAGGGCTCGACATTAACCAAAATTTCAACTTGCCCAGTAGGGCTAGCTTCTCAACATTTTATGGCGCATAAATGTTTTTGCGAGTCCGAATAGATTTTCGATGCACCATCTAATACTGTATGACAGTTTTAGATGTCATAATTTTATACGGAGAAGGCAGTATTCAGTCAAGACCAGTGTCTTGGCCAGGATTTAGAAACTGGGTGCCTAAAATTGGCAGAACTTTGTAAAATTTTTGGGCGTCCAAATGTTTAAGGGGGATCACAATATACTCATATTTCAACCATGAACATCTATAAATTCATCAAAATAAGTCATGATATCATTAAACAATATCATGGGAATCATAAGGAGTTAAAAAAATTCAATTGTGAGATTGAGATTTTTAAAAATTCCACACAAAAAGATTTGGGTGTCCTGATGGGTTCTTTTTAAGGGTTTGGGTGTCCAAAAAGGCACCCAGGCGCCCTGCTGGCTAAGACCATAGTCAAGACCAAACTGCGGAACGCTAACTTGTCACGCTCAGCAAATAATTTTTGGGTGGAGTCCTCACAATGTAACTCACCTTTGTTTTAAAACTGAGTTGCAGGGTGTGACACAGCGTGCAACCGTTGCTTGACCCGTTGCAAACTTTAGGGGCAGCTTGTCCCATTCGGCAGGTAATGTTTTGGAATGTATGTTGCACCCTGTGACACTAAGATTTCTGACTAGGGGACAAAAAAAGGCATTTCGATCAAAGTATGTGGCCAAAAATAGGATTTCTGGTTAATATACATACTATTTTGGGCCCCTAGTCTGAGAAATTCAAGGTACCACAGCAAAATCTAGGGGCATATGTCCCTGGAAAAGTTTTACACTATGGTGGGGCAAGTGGATGTGCCGGCAGTCCAGTAAACTTTAGGGCCAGCTTGCCCTGCTTGGCAAGTGATGTTTTGGAAGGTATGTTGCGCTGTGATCGCTATTTATCGCCCAAGTCCTATACATGTTTACTGAAGTTCCCTACTTATCCAAAATTAAGCCTGTTTTCCCCCGCAGTCCATTGCTGAAAGGTTTTACAAAGTCCTAAGTTATTTTGGGCAGAGGTATTAACCTAGAATCAGTAATCCTTATTAAGGCATTGTGCTGCATTTGAGGAATGCAGTTTTTGTTTTGGGCGCCTTTTGGTTATCTTACTAGGCCAGGCAACTGATTAATTTACTGGTGTCACTGTTTTCAAGTGTTTTGGCCTGTTCAACAGCCATATATTATTCTGTAATCAGCTGTGCATTAATAAAATGAAGCATAAAAGCATCAAACTGGAATAGTAGGTTTCTTGCATGTTGTCCCAATTTGCCTGCCTAAATTGGCATCATTTTAAGCACAAGATTGCCTGATTCATATACAACATGAATCTGACAACAGGGTCTGACACTTAGATTTCAGGCTAGGGGCCTGAAAATGTATTTTGATGAAAATTAGTGGTCAAAATAGGATATCTGGTTATTTTTCATACAATTCTGGGCCCCTAGCATGAAAAATCTAGGGGCCCACAGCAAAATCTAGGGGCATATGCCCCCGGGCCCCTGGGAAAATCGAACCCTGCTGACAAGTGTTTAGTTTTCACGACCACTCAGATCATGTATGTCTAGTTTCATACCATCCTATTCTAGATACCCGATGGCTAGTGGTTAGGGCACTCCTATATTTCAATGATACCTACCCACTTATGATTAGGCCAAAATGTAGGTCACCGTTGTTTCTTATTTATTCCACAGAATTATTAAGATGCTGGTCCATGGTCTTAGCCAGTCTGGGTGACTTTTTGGACACCCAAACCCCTAAAAATCATCCCTAAGGACACCCACATCTTTTTGAGAGGAATTTCTTAAAATGTTAATCTCAAGCATATAATTGAATTTTTCATCTCCGTATAATACCCATGATATTGTTTATTAAGGATATCATGCTTCATTTTCATGCATTCATACATGTTTATGGATGAAATCTGAGTATATTTTGCTCCCCCTTAAGGATTTGGACGCCCAAAAACTTTACAATGACAAATTTTATGCACCCAGTTTCTAAATACTGGCTAAGACCCTGTGCTGGTCTGCTATATAATGAATAGTTGGAAGTCATGGTCTTACTTGTAGCCTGTAGGGCGTCATTTGAACACACCCAAATCCTCAAAAACCACCTTTCAGGTCATCCAAAACTTTTTGTGAGCAATTTCTTAAAATATCAATTTCAAGTATTTATTTGATTATGGACATAATGCTTTATTTCTGAATTCATGTTCAAAGTAAATAGTAATAAATACATGTATCTGAGTATATTTTGCTCTCCCTTGAAAACTAGGGCGACCATACGTTTTACAATTGCCAATTTCGGCACCTAGTTTCTAAATCCTGGCTAAGACATTGGTCGAAGTCCTGTGAAGAATATATAACATAGCCACTGGTGGATTATAAATAACTTCCACGTGGGAACCCTTAGCAGCTGTCGCCTTTCATGATCTTTTGCTTTGTTGTACTTACTATACATAGTTCTCTCCTAGTGGATGGAAATTCTTATTCCAGGGCTTGAAATAAAGTTTTTTTTCCAGGGACCCCAATTGCATCTTCAACAAATAGCTTAATGTGTTCTGTATAGAAACCAGTACAAGTTCAGGCTCTCTGCAGAAATATGAGGGACCTATAGGAGAATTCAAGGGAGCTCTTGGCACTCCCTCATTTCGAGCCCTGTTAGTGTATTCACAGTCAAATCTTAACCCCATGTTTTCTGCTTATGTTTCAGGTGACATTCACGGCCAGTACTACGACTTGTTACGTCTATTCGAGTACGGAGGGTTCCCGCCAGAAAGCAACTACCTGTTCCTGGGAGATTATGTGGACAGAGGAAAACAGTCTTTAGAAACAATCTGTCTCTTGCTGGCCTACAAGATAAAATATCCGGAGAATTTCTTTCTTCTCAGAGGCAACCATGAATGTGCTAGTATAAACAGAATATATGGATTTTATGATGAATGTAAGTTGAAAATCAACCTGTCCAGTTTATTTTCCTTAGTCTGTTTATACCCAGAGTAGTGCTCTGTAAAATTTGAAAGTATATTGAATGTCAACATTAGAAAATATGGATTCAGAGATTTGTGGGTCTAGACAATAAGGTTATCAGGTGCAAGTGTGAGTATCTTTTGGGCATAGCAATGTTTACTGGTCCAAGAGGCAAAAATTGTATTGATCATCAACAATCAATGGTGCTATCATATTGATTGTTACTCAAGATCAGAAAACTCAGATGTGGTCTAGATCATCTGCATTGTTTTTTAATGCAAGATATGTGTCAAAAGTGTCCACTTTCAAGATTAGTGGCCTAACACTCAAAGGAGTAATCGTATTATAAAATGGTTATTGCCATTACCAACATAGAAATATAAACCATTGCAATTCAGTTAGAAGCAGGAAAAATAAGGTATAATAAGGAGAGAAATTGGAAACAGGACTTGTGCTTTTGTGAAAAATGTTTAGCTTTCATTTAACTATGTGGTTCTTTACTTCCAGGTAAAAGGCGGTACAATATCAAATTATGGAAAACCTTCACAGACTGTTTCAACTGTTTACCTATATCAGCTATTATTGACGAAAAGATATTCTGTTGCCATGGAGGTAAGTTTCTTACATTACTTCGGATTATGTCACTTAAAAGGGCAAAATGATATACCAACTAGTCCATTCGCAAGCGTGCTTGTGTGCGCTAGATTTATATGATTAACACCTTCGGAAAACATGCAAATGAGCTGAACTATTTCAATCACAGCAATTTTTTGTTCCTCTCTTTTTGTCATTAGCTTGCAGAGGCTCAATGCAACATTTGAGTTAAGGGTCCGCCCTGTTAATATTCATAATCAGTTTTCTCATGCTATTAGTGAAACATTTATTTTGTTGAAAAATACCAATGAAACTGAATTAAAACCTGCAGGGTGCATTTCTTGATGGATTACAAAACTAACAAAACGGCGGTTCAACGAGAGGACACATTGTTGTTTTCAGTAGCAAACCTGTGCACGAGGACAGCACTATATTCCACTTTTGGGCCATAACCTAATTAGCCTGTACCAGTCTGAGACGGCATTGCCTTGCCTAACAACGATGCTGCATTGTTGACAATTAATTTATTAATTGAATGTTCACTCTTTACAAAAACAAACCCTTGACTAACCTTACATGCATTAGTATTGCTCTGTGAACCTATCTGAGAATTGTTATACATGTCAGATAAGAAAAGGTGCTTTTGTCTAAGATAAATTATTCCATGTTACTTCTAAGTACTAAACATTTTCTTGTTTGTATTTAGGCTTAAGTCCAGATCTGCAGTCAATGGAACAAATCCGTCGTATCATGCGTCCCACAGACGTGCCCGATCAGGGTCTTCTCTGCGATCTCTTGTGGTCCGATCCCGACAAAGAAACTATGGGATGGGGAGAGAACGACCGTGGTGTATCATTCACATTTGGTGCCGAAGTTGTGGCAAAATTCTTACACAAACATGACCTTGACCTTATATGCAGGGCACATCAGGTAAGTTTCACTGCAAATAGTAATAATAATGATGATGATGATAATAGTAATAATAATGATAATAATAGTGTAAATAGTGGTACTGAAGTTATTTTTTTTTTAAGGTGACAGCAAGATATATTCACTTAATAACAATCGGCCTTCTTAAAACAAAATTGCTCTCTAAGGTTAAAGCCTATTCGCATTGAAGGTGTGTTGTCTGAATTGACCCTGAGATATTCTTGACCTGGTTCCAAGAGAGTGGAGGCAGGTTCAAGTCTCTGCTGGATCCTCATTATCGATTTATCTCCTCACTTTACAAATCTGTGGTATTATGATGGGATGTCTGCTGTAGCTTATCAACTGAAAGACCCCTTGGAGCCATTTGTAAAGAGAAGTGAATTTATTCCCAGTTCAATCCTGTTGTGGGTAGATCTTAACATAGTCATATCTTTAAAACATTCCATGTTCTCTCTTCAGGTTGTTGAGGATGGGTACGAGTTCTTCGCAAAGCGACAGTTGGTGACGTTGTTCTCTGCGCCTAACTACTGTGGGGAGTTTGACAATGCTGGTGCAATGATGAGCGTGGACGAAACCCTCATGTGTTCTTTTCAGGTAAGTAGAGACTTGAGAACGGTGTCAAAAAAAAGAGACAGCCGCATCACTTTTTGACCTTAATTTGACATATTGTCAATTATGAATGGCATTTCTGAAAAATATGTGTGTATAGGTTTAGAAGCTAATCCCACTTGTCTGAATCAGTTTTTATGATGAAAAAAACCCTGTAGTCTTGTTACTTAGATATGCTTGCATGCTAGTTTTATCATACAATACCTGCTGATCAAGATTTTCTCATAAAAGAAATATGATAAACCTTCAAACCTTACATGCTAGAAAATATTCGCAAAGATTATTTGGAAATTGCAATTTCAATTTTTTTTTTGGTGTACATGTAATAGGAAGAACACAAGGGACTGGGTTGTAGGGCAAAACCAAAGGTCCTGCACGAGTGGGGAACCAAGGATGGCCTGCTCCCTTCAGCCGATCACAGGCCTTGAAAAGTGTTCAGTGAACATCTCTGTGTGGGTGAGACAAAGAAAGCTAACCTTTTTCTTCAGTAAAAAACAACAACATTTTTCGAGGCCTGTTATTGGCTGATGGGAGCAGGCTATGCTACAAAAAGATAAAGATATGTGTACAGGTGAACTTGGATATGACGGACTCAATGGGACCAGGAAAATTGGTCCGTCATATGCAAAATCCGTCATATACATATGGCAAATACTTGATATACATCCGACTGGGACCAAGCATGTTGTCCGTCATATGCAAAAATCCGTCATACAGTAGTCCGTCATATCCAAGTTCACTTGTATTAACAGCAGGACCCATTTCTACATTCATCCAGTTATTTAGGAGATTTTTCTCTGTTTCTCCTCAGATTCTGAAGCCTGCTGACAAGAAGAAGTTCCCCTATGGTGGCCTGAACGCCGGCCGGCCTGTGACACCGCCAAGAAGCAGTGCAGCAAAAAACAAGGGCAAGATGTGAGCAGCGCTGGACAGGGAATGACCGCCCAGGATGGACAGGGCATGGCATGAACACTGTACTATACCTCTAGATCACCGAGAAATCCCTCTACCACTGAGTGACACCCACACCGCCACTCTTGTCACCAGCTCCGTGCTCTCTTTAGTGGCAAGAGGGACTTCCCGGATAGCATGCATGCCCCATCTGGTGGTGAATACTTGTACTACAGTACCATTGTAACTAGGACTAGCATTGAAACCGTAGTCCGGTTTGTGACGTTACCGCTGCATCCACTTTGGGTAGAAGCTTTATAAATAATAGTAAATTGTATTGAAGGCTTCGTTCATGCAGTGGTGGTCTTTTTTGGAACAAAATATTTTGACATAGGAGTGGATGTGGAAGAGAACTAAGAAGGTTTAAGTGTGATTTAAGATAGGTGCAGGAAAGAGAGAGTATAAATATGTAATGTAAACACCCAGTCACAGCGCCCCCTGCCCCTGTCTTCTGTTACACACCAAATGGTCCATGTGTGTGTAAATATATGCGTGTATGTATGTATGTATGTATATATATATATTAGTAATTATATATATATATATATATATGAAAATATATACATATATATATATAAATACATATAAACATATATATATATATATATATATGTATGTATATCTGCTTCACACCAAATAATGAGGAGTATGTTTATCACAGAATATGTTGGTCACTATGTTTGCCCATCCAAGGGCTTGTATGAATTTTGTATTCTACTCTACTTAACCAGGCTATGAAAGGACGCTCGTGTGAAAGGAAAGCTCTCGGCGTGTATGGTATAAGTCTAAAGAGATGATGATTAAGCTGGTTCGTATCAAAGCAAATTGGCTCTAGTAGAGGTGGAACAATCTTGTTTCTGTCAACCACTCGCAGTCAGTCACATCCAGTCAGCTAGGCGGGCTAGTCACAAATTGGGGATTATATGGCAGAAAAAGTGATACAAAATTCCAAATCACCTGAATAAGCGCAGTTCAAAAAGTTCTTGTCAAGGACTGAATCTAATTTACCTGCGAAGCATTTGAAGTAACAGCCATCTGTACTGTGCAAGTACCATTATATAAATAGGTGTCTGTGAGTGTTCTTTTGGCCTATCTTTGAGAGCTCTCTCAGTTACTGTATGACTTAGTGAACATATAAGTTAGTACCAGCCCTGCACTGACCATGTGGCCTTTGCTGCAAGATCTATATGTAAAACTTCAGGCTGGTACTAACACTAGCTTTAGCCGATCAAAAGTTAGTATGGGGATGAACTACACAGGCCTTGTACTCTCGAGCCATCTAATACTGAAAGCACAAGGTCTTAGACATACATGTATGGATCCATATCTAGTAGCCTGGAGTGCTAGAATGCTGAAGATTGTTTGTTGTGTTACCAAGTCGTCCTGTCTCTCAGACTAGTCGTTTATCCTTATAAAGTATTGAACAGTCTGTTTGCCATGTAACATAGCATCTCTTATTCTAGTATAAAAGCAGATCACAATTTGTAATGATAATGATACCCTTACGAAATACAGTTTTCTTTTCTACCTTTCCACACACTCGCCACAGGGATATATTTAGGCCTGCAGTTTTTATATACAACGAGGACAGCTTGGGCTGGCAGTTGTGCACATCATTTCACTATGTATCAAAGGAGTTGAAAATGGTTGTCCTACTCAAGTTTGTCATGTTTTCTACCTTCCTTTCTCGCCGCCTCGGTGAGATTTTAAATTCTTTCTTCCTTCTGACTCTGATGTTGCTTCACTATGTTTTAATCATGTTTATTATCAAGAAACGATGTCTACGGAACAATTTGTTTCATAGCAAATATTGTTGTTGCATATTTTGTCGGCATCTTTGCACTGAAATGGAAGAGGTCGTCGAATTGACAATTGCCAATATTCACTCTGCTGGATTTGCTGAATGATACAAGGCTTTTGCAAAGAGGGGTGTTGAGGATCCGTTGAACAGCAAACCCTTTACTACACCAGGACACCTTTATACTTTGTCAGGAATTTCTTATAAAAATTTTGATGTCAAGAGGAAAACATCCTTTTAGTGTAAGCTGTAGGACATTACTTTGAGAAATTAAGCAAAAATGAAGAGAAATGAAGTTACAAATCACAATGTTACCACAATATAAGGATGGACAATGAGCACATAGGTTGCACATGCTAAGTAAGAAGATATAGGACAAAAATGATGGTCACTAAAGGGTTAGATCACATAATAGGCAATTCTCCTTTCGTAGTGTCCACTGTACATGTGCAAATTTTGTGAGGTGCAGGGAGCCTTTAACCCTCATTGCTACTGGTGACTAATTTGACCAATACTAAATGATGCAAAAAAAAACTTTAAAAAAATGACTGAAGCCCTGGCACATGGGAACTCATCGGAAAGTACTCTGTGAGAGCTATCCAATGAATACCAACACGTCAGGGATTAGATGGTTTTCAAAACTCTGCATCATTGTGCTTTGGACGAAAATGGACTCCGCATTTGAAGGGTTAACATGAGCAAAGGCGGTCTCTTTCTAAAGCCAGAACTAGCCAATATAACAAAAGCCCAGTTGTGCTCTCTTCGCATCCGAATCCTGGCTTTTATGAGTGCTCATCTCTTGTAGAACTCAAACAATAGTGTGTCTCTTAACTGTGTAAAGATCTGATGTATTTGTGTATTTTGTGTAAATGCTGTTATGAGAGTGTTTGGTGTATGAAGCTGTCCTCTCTACAGGTAGCCATCATATATATATAACAATGACCCAAGTAATAATAAAGTGCACACAGTTAAGCCCAATAAATAAACTTGTCTTTTTTGTTATTGTTCAGAAATATACCCTCCTTCCCTCGTCATGACTTGTCAATACTCAATAGTGATGTACAAATGGGCCTTCTGTATTTTGTTTTAGTACCAAATTGGCTCTTGAATGAAATGTTGGTGGCCAGGTTTTGTAATTCCTCTGTATATTTGTCTCCTTATCAAAAGTCCCTTTGTTGGTCCCGACTAGCTTGTCTGCAAGATATCTCAAGACCTATTCACAAAATCTTTTCAAATTATCAGGTATTCTTAATCATGGCATTCCCATGAATAGAGAACCTTTTAGTGACCTTGGATATCTTTTTAAAGTGAAATGTGGATGAATTAGATCAAAATCCCTATTCTAGAGGACATTGCGTTATCGATATCACTGCCACAAAATTGTTGAGGCCTGGACACATTCCATGGTGACCTCGGTGAGACCAACTGATCTTGGCCAATCATTAAGCCCCACAGGGTCAGTTACGCCTGAAGACAAGTGTTGCTATCACATTTTAAGTGGTTGCGCCACCAGTTTGAATCTGTTACATCAAGTTGTGAATGTTGGATGACAATTTCTCTTTAGAGGGTACAATAAAATGACTAAGAAAGGGAGAGAGATAAAAGTGCACTTGACATTTGTAATGGATAAGTTTGCTTCTGCCTGACCCCTTAATTTGTTGATTATTTATTCTATATCCTGAACATCAGGGTCATATAACTCTTCATTTTGGTTGTTTGTATGACAGCTGGAAAAGGTTGATATCAAATGACTTCCCTTAAGAGTTTTAAAATCCCAAAACTAAAGCAAACCAATCAGGGAAAGTGTTCCTTAGATTGACAGTACTAGCCAGGTCAATTGCATTACCTGACTGATTGATTATTAGCTCCTCAGATTCACTTCCTGCAATGGTAATAGCAATCATCAAAATTGCGTTGTGATGGCTGTTTCCTGAGCACCTGAAGTCCCCCGGGGTGTTTTCCACTCTGGGAAATGCTTGCAATTGTTGGTAACCTGACTAACCATTTCCTGCCTTTTAACAAGTATAATGTAAATCAGTACAAACAAACAATAATTTACAATCAGCGCACTATCTGAATGTGGTCTAGAGCGATGGGAAGGGTAAGTATTTTACTCTAACATCTCAAACTTTCCGAATCAAGTGTGTCCATGTAAACTCAACAAATGTCATATGATCTCAGTCAAGTCCCTACTACCAGAAGAAACAGGACACTCTGTATTAGGGCCAACTCCCAGCCTCGTTGTGGCAGCTTTATGATGCTGCCACTTGTGCAACTAATCTCACAACATCTAGCTTCAAAATGGCCACCCCCAGATGCATGGCAAAACATGACTTAAAACAGCAATAAACTTCTAATATGGAGGTTGGTAGTTGTGGGGTCTTGGATTTGAGTCGAGTATACCCTAAGACACTATTCGAGCCCATATTTTATTCATGGTGGAATTGTCCTTTAATATTGAGAATCCCCTGATCTCCACTCTTAGTGTCCTGCGATTCACATTGCAGTCAAGACCATCTTGGTTATCAAAAGTTAGCTTGATTCATGTTGATCGGCAGGGAATGAAACAAGTTGAATGTTTTTGTTATTATGATTTATAAGAGTTGGTCGAGTATTTCTGGTTTATGAGAAAGAGAAACTTAATCACCAAATCCTCTTGCTTCTCAAGACTCCTTGTGAGTATCAGACATTGTGGCATCTAATTTGGTAATAAATAATTCTGTCAAACTAAGAACTCAATATTCAAAATTGAAAAGAACAAGCAGATTTTTGTTGTCATTCACACGTAAAGCCTTACTAGATAACAAAAGAAAAATTCTTGAACTGTAAAGTTGCAATTTATTTCAAGTACATACATCAATAGCCATAGGCCTCATGTACAAGATATTTCTCTTTGTATATACACATCTCTTTGTGTTATCAATACACATTATTGATACATGATAAATATATACACATTCATTATACATTCCTGGGATTTTCAAATCCTTATTTGGATATATAAAAAAAATTGAGAAAAGTATCGTAAAAATGAAAAAGGTACAACTATTATGGTCCTCGTTTGCTGTTTCTAACAAATGTAAGAAAAAGTCCCTTCTCAGAAATTGAATGGGTTAAAATATATGAATGTCTGCATTTACTATATGCCTTGGAAGTATTAACCCTGGTAACTTATTTCGGTTATTAAAGTTGACCCATTCATATTTGCAACGCCAAAAAACCATGCCATTTTGATGATTCTACTTTGAAATGCATAATTTGGAAAATAACCAAAATAGTCAGCTTTTTTGGATAACACAGGCATAAATGGCATAGGGTCTGTCTAGAATTTGTGATTATGATGCTCAGCAGGGATATCCGAGTACTAAGTCAGTGATGCCAAGTATTCTGACAAGCCTCCACCCCAAATGGATTTTGACAAAAAAATACCATTGGTATTCCCAGTGTGGTCCCTTCACTGACAATCATGTCTCCCTGTATACTTCGTAATTCATTTTATTTCTATTAAGTTTACTTCCAACTTGAAAGCAGGGGTCAGTGATTTTCTGATCAAGTTTTCTTGATCATAACATGATTAGAGGGAAGGTAAATGCCCTTATTTCTGTAATGTAGTGACTGTGTTGGCCATCACTTTTAACAGAGAGAAATCGTTCAGCCCTGGCACCTGAATTTGTATTGAAAAATATTTTTCATTTGATTCTATAAAAAATGACCACGGCCTAATGAGATATATGAATCTCACAATAATCAAAATACAGGGCATGCAATCAGTAGAAAAAAACATGATGAAAACATTTGACAGAGATATTCACATAAGATTTATTAAAGGTAAAAATTCCAAGTTTAACCAGTTCATTACCTCATGATGTTCTAATAAATATTCAAATCTCATTTGATAAGCCTATCATCTATTTGAGCTAGAGTGCCCACCAGGACTGAAAACTGCAAACAGAACTTCACGCATCCATGCCTAGAGATTTCCTTGACAAGTGTTGTCTGGACCTAAGGTATTCCTGAGAATAAATCTTAAATTAATCATAAATTTGAAAAATATTTCAAGGGAAGTTGTCAGTCAGCTTGTTATCAACATTTCTTCTTGAAATATTCTTTGAATATTGCTTTTGTTGGAAAGATATCAAAGACTTTGTCAGGCGGTCTTTGGCGCTACAGGCATAAATGGGCTACGTGTACAGTACAGAGGTAAATTGATTGCGGGGTTGTTGCGGGGTTGTTTATTTTATATTCCCAACCTCCAAAAAATCAAACATTTCTTGAATCAATAAATATAAAACAACATGTATGAAAGATATGAATATAACTCAGGGTCTTAGCCAGGATTTCAAAAATGCCTGTCCAAAAACAGCAATTTCAAAATTCTGCCCGTCCAGATTTAGCTACTAATCTACTTCAAATCCTTATACCAGCTACAATTAATAGTCTAGTGTGTCCAAAAGGACAATTTACACTACAGTTGTGTCCTAGAAGGTTGTTAGTTAGAAAGATAATTGTTAATCACCCCCAAAAAGTCAAAATTGTAAAATCTTTATAGAAATTTTTGCCTGTCCAAACAGGAGGTTTTTTAGGAAACTACCTGTCCAAAAGACAGGTAAGACGGGTCCTGGCTAAGTCCCTGATATAACTGCAATATGACCAGGGCACTCTTGCTAATAATATAGACTAAAACTTGCCCTCAAGTTAACTCATTCATGCCTGTAGCAGCCAAAACCGCCTGACAATTTTTGGTGATATCTCTCCAACAACAAAAGCAATGCATAGAAAATCTTTGAAGGAGAATTGTTCAACAGAACTCTTCCTACTACTCTCCTTCAAATATTTTGCGAAGTTAAGCTGAATTCCAAAGTTATTTTCAAAAGTATGCAAGGTCCAGAAGACACTGGTCAAGTAGATCTCCAGGCATGATTGGGTGAAATAGAGTAGTGTGCACCTATGAACAAAACTCCTCAAACAGAGTATACATATTTGAAAAAAATATCCAACGGGGACAACATTCAGTCCAGAATTTCTCAAAATATAGCTTTATCATGAAAATATTTGCATATGTGACAGACCATATGCACAATTCCAGTGTGAACGGGTTAACACAGATGGTCAAAAAATATATGAAAATACCTTAAAATGTTTCAAAAGAGACTATGAAAATACCTTAAAATATTTCAAAGAGAATTTTGGCAAAATGGTTTAAATAAACTTCATTAAATATCATTAACGGTAGTCACTATCAGCATTAGCCTTCAACGTCTCACACAAAATTAATAAATCATTAGGTATTGCAGTGTGAGACAAATTAGGCATACTGGCAGTACTCTTAGGAAATACATTTGTTTTCATGCTTGACCATCTTAGACAAGCCAAACCATATTGGTAATACCAATTGAACTCAAAGCATTTTGTAAATGTTTGAACGGGAATATGTTAACCAAAACTAGAATCAAAATTCTCCTTTCAAACATTTAACAAATTTGCTTTATTCCAAAATCATTTTTAAAATACCACAGCATCCGCAGAGCATATTAGAGGCAAACTTTAGGAATAAAAGTCCTTGTTGTGTTCAAGATTGTCTGGGGAGGTCCTCTCTTTCTCTCTGGACCTTTAATCCGTATGCAGCTAGTGGCTAATTTTACCAACACAAATGAGGCAAAAATGAATGAATCCCTGGCACATGGGTACTCATCTCAAAATACTTGGTGAGAGCTATCTAATGAATACCAACATGACAGGGTTAAGGTGGTTTTCCACAATCTTTGCATCCCTGTGCTTTGGAAGAAAGTAGCCTTAGCATTGGAAGGGTTAAGGTACAAACATATGTGTAACTTGTAAGAAACTGTGTGTCCAGCACATAAGATTATACCTTTATCTAGTAAAATAAGATAAACAAAATCAATGCATATCAAGTACAAGGGCTTGACAATACTTGGGATATCCACTAAAACCAGCAGTGCTAGATGCCATAAATTTTACTAACTCGGAAAATTCTGTTCTAGCCCTGAAACAGGACAAAAAACAAGGACAATGCTCTATAATATGATAATACCCAAATTAAAGTATATAATGGCCTTCCTTGAAAAAGAGGACACTCAAAAATTGTACAATTGCCAATTCTAGGCATTGAATTTCTAAATCCTGGTGTATATTTATATATATATATATATATATATATATATATATATATATATATATATATATATATATATATATATATTCATTGAAAATGTGAAGTTGAAAGTAAAGAGAGAACATGGGACAGTTTTCACCACTTTGTGGTGGTGCTATAATACAAAGCAAACAGACCTCACACTGGTACTCTTTCATGAGCCAGAAACGACACTTTATGACACATAATGAACACCACCTAACATTCAATTTGTGGCCTTACAATCAGCACATGATTTCTTCCATAAATAAGACACCAATCATAATTCATAGATAATCTCGCTTACCTCCGACAAAATAGGCATAAATGTCCCAGTCACCAAAAATCTGAGTTTTGTCTATCTCAGACTTTGTCTGAGTAATAGAGCGAATAGTTCATATGCTTGGAAAAAATCCCTTTTAAATTGCCAGACCCCTATATAAATGGAAAAGCGACAATGGAAACCTAGTTCTGCTCCATGTCAACTTGCATCTGCCAAACAAACGCTTACCCAGCAGATCTGTACCTTAGAACCTTAACCAAAATAATAAGTGTTTCTTTAAAGATGCTATCACTTTCTTATAATATATATATATATATATATATATATATATATTTATATCTATGTACGTGTGTGTGACAAATAAACATGAAATTCAAAATTTGAATGTGCAAGGTTCTATCTCTTGATACAAAACCTGCACTCTCAACAGCATCTTAGATCGGAATCTTGCTATGTACAAAAATACCAATAGACACCCACAGAGAAGTTTCAGTACTAAAAATACATGACATCTGCCCTTATTTTCTTCTTGAATACGGATCTTTGATTCCGAAAACCAATCTTGGTAGTTCCACTCCAATGAGAATAACATTTCAACTTGAAAGCAGGGTAGACTATCCTTGTCAATGGTGCACCGTCTCACAGAAGTCCAGTTGCAATAGCTGTAGTAATATAGTTCCAAGGAAGCAATGTGTCAACGTGATGTTTGCTTTTATTTCTATTCCTATCAATATATACATATATATATATATATATACATATATATATATATATATATATATATATATATATATATATATATATATATATATATATATATATATATATATATATATATACATACATATACTAGTAAGGAGACTCTTATGATCCTTGGGCCAGGACTGCCAATTCGAGAGGGTGCTCAATTTCACGTAATGTCTAGGCTTCCTCCCAGTAGTGTGAAAGGGGACAACAGGGATACAGGGATGCTTTCCATTATTCGATTCATCCCAGTCTCCATATCCCTTTTCTCTTTGTTATCCCCCATGAGTCGGAGGCCTCCATCCCTTCCCTTACCCCCCTTTTCTCTTTCTCAAAATAAGGAGGTGGTATGGGATCCTTAGTCGGTCTTCATACACGTTTTTGCTATCTCTCATCCATCAAGTTCATTTGGTCCAGCTACCCACGAGAAAGAATTAGGAGAAACACGAAAAGAGGGGAGAAGAAGGGCCCAAGTAGCCCCCTTCTTCTGGTTATTTGGTCCAGCTCCACACAGAGTCTTCATTATACATCTCGTCCTAATTTACTTTTTGCCACTCCGGGGAGGCGTGATGGGCCGCCCTGAGTTGATGCCTCCATATGGGAACTTTTTCTTGTCAGCGGGCTTCAGAATCTGGAAAATCAAGCACAAGGTTTATATAATAATAATAATAATAATAGTAATAATAATAACAATAATAATAATAACAATAATAGTAATAATAATAATAATAATAATATTGATAATAATAATGATCTTTATCTAAAGAGAGTAACTCAGTCCAATGGTTAGGATCTCCCCTTAGGCCCTCTGGCATGTCTATGAGTAGCCCAAGGGCCCAAGGGTTGCAACGTTTTAGAGTACATTGCTTTTTGTATTGAGACTTGATACCATGTCACCAATTGATCTGTCCAGGGTTAACACAATTAATTTCTTAAAATGATTTGGGTGGGCACATCTTTATGAAAACACCCCTTCTCAAATGATCCAAGTAAAAATAGGTATATAAAAAAAGTATATAAATATGTATAACATCCTATATTCAAAAATACATGGATATATCTTTTTCAGCCTAAATTCCAGTTAACACATGGTTACAAGGTACTTGCTGCATATTCTGAGCAAAAATATATACAGAAAAGACATATCTAAACAAACTTTCATTCTAAGCAACATACAATCATAACAGATTTAAAATTTCGTTTATTTCTCAACCTACTTGAGATGAACCCGATTCAGATTAGTATGTAACCCAATATACATGTGCTTTTCAAAATAGGCATTTTAAAATCAGTTGTCAAAATATTGTCAAAAAAGGATCAAAATGTGACCTATCACATTCAACCTACCTGAAAAGAACACATGAGGGTTTCGTCCACGCTCATCATTGCACCAGCATTGTCAAACTCCCCACAGTAGTTAGGCGCAGAGAACAACGTCACCAACTGTCGCTTTGCGAAGAACTCGTACCCATCCTCAACAACCTGAAGAGACAATATGGAATATGTTGTAAAGATAAGACGATCTACCCACAGCAGTATTGAACTGGGAATACATTCTTTACAAATGTTCTTAGGGGTCTTTCATTTGCTAAGCTACAATAGACAGCCCTTCATAACGGCACAGATTTGTATAGTGAGCAGACCACTCCAATGAGGATCCAGCAGAGACTTGAACCTGCCTCCAACCCCTTGGAACAAGGCCAAGAATTTCTCAGGGTCAATTCGGATACCAGACATTCAATGTGTGAGAGGATTTTACTGACGAGAGCAGTTTCTTTATAAGATTGATTGAAACATTAGTGAATATATCTTGCTGTCGCCTTTATTTATAATCACTATAATTCTGAAGCTAACACTGCAGTGAAACTTACCTGATGTGCCCTGCATATAAGGTCAAGGTCATGTTTGTGTAAGAATTTTGCCACGACTTCTGAACCAAAAGTGAATGATACACCACGGTCGTTCTCTCCCCATCCCATAGTTTCTTTGTCGGGATCGGACCACAAGAGATCGCAGAGAAGACCCTGATCGGGCACGTCTGTGGGACGCATGATACGACGAATTTGTTCCATTGACTGCAGATCTGGACTTAAGCCTGAAAAACAGAAATACACCAATTATGACATGGGATGGGTTTGTTATCATGCAAACTTCAATAATAATCATCTGAATTGAAAGAAACTGAACTATTTTGGGAAAAAACGTTGATACCATGATCCAAAGTCATAAGGCACTTCAAAAAAAATAATAATAATAAATAAATAAAAAAATTGAAAGAAATTGAATTGTTTTTTTTTTAAATATATTATATTTTTACTACATTGTTCATTTTGAGAATTTGTATGAATATTTATTTGTTAGTACTATTACATCATTGAAAGAATAAAGAATACACTTACCTCCATGGCAACAGAATATCTTTTCATCAATAATAGCTGATATAGGTAAACAGTTGAAACAGTCTGTGAAGGTTTTCCATAACTTGATATTGTACCGCCGTTTACCTTTATAACAATAAAAAAACATAATAAATCATAAAATCAATTATCAAAACAATTTTTATACATATTGTGATTAAATAAAATCGTTGGTAAGGATGTTCTTTTTTCAATGTTTACAAATAGATCTAGACGATGAATTGTCATCGTTGGTTCAATTCAATACATCTAACTCAATATACCTCGGAGCAGTTCTGAAGCAAATCATTTAAATCCAAAGAAATATAACTTATTCAAATTTGATTTTCAACTTTTTATCTGAAAAATAAAGACACTGCAAAGTGCTAACTTACATTCATCATAAAAACCATATATGCGGTTTATACTGGCAGACTCATGGTTTCCTCGTAGCAGGAAGAAATTCTCTGGATATTTTATCTTGTACGCTAGAAGCAAGCAGATTGATTCTAAAGATTGTTTTCCTCTGTCTACATAATCTCCCAGGAACAGGTAGTTGCTTTCTGGCGGGAACCCTCCGTACTCGAATAGACGTAACAAGTCGTAGTACTGGCCGTGAATGTCACCTGAAAAAGGCAAAAATAAAAATAAGGAATCCAGACGTACTGAATACTGTAGAACACAAATATGACGCGTGTCCCAAATATAGAAAATTGGGGAGTTTTTGCATCATAGCGTATCTTTATGTTAGCGACGGTAGCCGCCGCTGACAGCACCAGTTCAGTACGTAAGAAAAAAGTACAGCATTTTTAGAAATAGCGAAGCGGAACCACACGCTATGTATGCTATATATAAACAGACAAGTACATTGTGTGTTCTACAGTATTCTGGTCCTGAATCTGGCATGAAACCTTAAACATCAATCTTGTTCATCTACCATACATAGGGGGCATGCACATTGAAATCAACCAGTCTGGACAGTGCTGAGGCTACTTCTGCCCAAAGCACTTGTAAGGATGCAAAGATTTTCGAAAACCACGATCTAAACCCTGTCATTTTGGATAGCTCTTGTTTAGTACTTTCAGTCACAGTTTCAGTCATTTTTCAGGTTTTTTTAATCATTTTGCATGGGCCAAATTAGCCACCAGCAGCACAAGGGTTAAGATCTTGATCTGAATATATGATAAGTAGTGTTGGGACGATCATCGATTATAATCGACGCTTACTCGGTTGCCTCTTTCATAATGATTTATCGATAATGAAACTGGTTATCGATAATAATCGGAAAATATGACACCTAGCGGCGAAACATGAAACTAAAAAACGGCAAGTTGTCAGCTTTCTCGCAATGAAACTTAAGCTCCAAAACATGTGAAAAGGTAGTAAAAGTGTTCCAAAATGTAAAAAGATTATTGGTCTTACGAATCATATACTGGTATTCAGGTACCAATCCAAATTATGCATGTAGGGGATGCAAGCTGTCCAGAGCAGATCGTAAGAGCTTATTTGGTGCACTTTCACTCTTTCTAAGGAGTGTTACAAAAGGTGCACATGTATGTTTCAAATTTTGCACTCTAGGCCTGTACCCAATTACCGAAAGAGTGCGATGAACTGATTTAGATAATGATCGATAATCGATCGGTTGGCTGTAACTGATTATCGATTATGAAATTGCAACCGATTCCCAACCCTAATGATAAGTAAAACTCCATTCATATCTTTTGTGATTTTCAATTTCAAAGGTTATTGTCATAAGTTCCACAGATCCAGATGAAGAGGAACTGTAAAGCATTCCTCTAGAAATTCTCATCAGGATCTTTGATACTTTTGACAATGACTTGGAAATTATTCACATTAAGAATAATTTCACTTAAAATTTGGACAAGTTGGTAGTGTCCTGATCAACATTCCTCCTTAAAATACTTTCCCCCACCATGCCTTCACTTTAAAGATTTCATAAAAAACATTAGGCTGCTTTTGGCCGCTGCGAGCACGAATGGGTTTAAATGAACAAGACAGATAATCTCTTAACCCATTAATGCTCACAGCAGCCAAAACAGCCTGAGAATTTTGATGAAACCTTTCAAGCGTAAGCATAGTTGAGAAAATATTTGAAGGAGAAATGTTAATCAGAACATTACCTACAACTCTCCTTCAAATATTTTGCAAGATCTCTTGCAATTCAAAAGTTATTGTCATAAGTATAATAGATCCAGACAACAATTTCCAGAGGATCTCTTAAGCATTGATGAGTGAATATGTAGCACCATGATGAGGCCTTGAGCTTGCTTCCCAGGGACCTATACTAGGAGTTAATTACCACCCAGCAGACATGCCAGACAATACAATATTCTAAGCTTCTTTTTTGTCATGGGAAGCCAGATAAATGATTTGTTATGGTTCAAGTGATTAATTGAAGGCTTTCAAGAATGATGACTTGTTTTTGTTGTTCTTTCCTCTTTATGTTTTTTCTAGTCTCAGCTATCATGATTTATGGGCCATTTGAATGAGCTAAAAAATCCTAACACGCTATGGAGCAGTTGGATCACTCTTACAGTTAGTACTAGTAAACCTTCTCCAAAGCTAATTATTAATCAAGAACTCTTATCAATGGATGACAATCCTGATATGACTTTAAAAATCTAATTTTCTATTTTCAGAAGTTTTAGAATAAAGTAATAAATACAAATATAATGAATAAAGGTGACCATGATAATTATTCCACATAGTTATTTTCCTTCCTAACCCTCCAACACTCATAATTAATAAATGACAAAACACTAATTCCATTTTTATATGATCATGATCTCTAGTAAAGGCAATACTTACCACAAATCTTCAAAGGGGCTTCCAACTCTAGAAGTATAGGTTGACAGAGGAACAGCTCCCTTGATTTTAAGCACAGGCCACGGATTTCATTTTCTGTCAGCTGTACATTCTTGCCAGGTCGTGATCCTCGAACTGCAAAGGAAAAGACAGAATTAGGGATTTGCACCTTTAAAATATCCATGATACAATATTCATGTTTCCTTAGCGACACAATACTATAAATCTATAATGAAGGATATTTTTAGCAATAATTCTTGCCTTCCAGGTACCTAATTTCTTTAAATTTAGCACTGTCAGCTTTTGAAATTTGCGAATAAATAGCAAACTTTCTTTGCCGTGATCCTCTAAATGCAATGGGAATAGGAAAAATAATTAAATATAGCAATATCCCTACATGGTATCTTAAACTATTGGGTTTCAGCTGACCTTTGGAGTACCAGTCAGAAGGAATAGACAACTGAAATGATGTGCTTACTTGGCATTTAGCACATAGACACAGATCTACAGGGACTGACATATACTATTTGGGATTGCCCTATCTCACTGGGCCCAGGGTCTTAGTCAGGATTTTAAAAATGCCTAGAAGCATTCAGGGAGCTCTGAAACCGCAATCACAACATTTATGCCTGTCCAGATTTAGCTACTCAGCAACTTCTAATTCTTATACCAACTAGATTTGATAGCCTATCATGGCAAAAAGGACAACAACACTTCAGTGAGTTCAGTAATGTCCTGGAAGACGATTTGTTAGTAAAAGATTTGGTTATTACACCCCAAAAAAGTCAAAATAAAAAATTATTCATAGAAGTTTTTGCCTGTCCAAAAAAGGAAGTTTTCAGGAAAATGCCTGTCCAAAAGACAGGCTGGACAGGTCCTGACTAAGTTCCTGGTGGTAACAGATCCCAACTAACTATTCTTGCAGCAAAAAATCACAGCGTAAGAATTCATATGAACAGCCAAAGCATAATTGGTATAGCCAAAGGCTAGTTTGGTATTATAGATAGATGATATGCCAAGTTATCAATTTCTATAGCCTGTCTAAACCAAACTTGCCAGAATGTTTTTTCCACGTTTTTGTTACAATTTAAGTGTGTGTGAACTATCCAAACTTGACAAACCTGTTAGGAGCACTGAGTCCTGTATCTATATACCTATTACCTACTTTCTTTCTTAACTCATAAAAATGTTGATTCTCCTCATTACTCAATAGATGGTTCCCACAGTAAAAGTTGCCCATTGCAGACATTACAAATATGAGCAATCTTCAGAGTTCAGAGGAATTTTATAATGGGCAAATAATGAGCATATTAAATCAGCATTTTGAGGGATAGAGAAAGAATTTAGTAAGTTAGCATATGGGGTCAATGTCACATTTATATTCATTTTACCATGGATGATGATGAATTGTCTAGATAAAGATCGTCAGCCAGCTTTGTCAGTAAAAACCGAAGATGTGTTGAACAGCCAAGTACTACATGCCAGTGTAGGGTCTTAGCCAGGATTTAAATAAAATAATGCCTGTCGAAAACACCAATTCCATAATATCTGCCCATCCAGATTAAGTCAATAATCTAATTCAAATCCATACACTGTCTCAGCCAGCAGGGCTTCTGGGTGCCTTTTTGGACTACCAAACCCTTAAAATGAACCCCTCAGGACACCCAATTTATTTTGTGTGGAATTTCTAAAAATCTCAATTTCAAGCTTATAATTGAATTGTTGCATCTCCTTATAATTCCCATGACAAGTTGTTTAATGATATCATGCCTTATTTTGATGAATTTATACATGTTTATGGTGGAAATATGAGAATATTGTGATCCCCCTTAAGAATTTGGATGCCCAAAAATTTTACAAAGAGCGTTCTGACAATTTTAGGCACCCAGTTTCTAAATCCTGGCTAAGACACTGGATCCATATACCAAGTTACATTTAATAGCCCACTGTGTCAAAAAAGCCAACACTTCAGCTACTTCCTGGAAGATGGTTTGTTACATGAAAAATTTGGTTATTACCCCAAAAAAGTCAAAACTGAAAATCGCTTATTGAATTCTTTTTGCCTGTCCAAAAAGGTTTTCAGGAAACTGCCTGTCCAAAAGACAAGTCCGGCCAGTGGCTATGGCTATGCGACACATCAGACATGCTAAGGTCTAATGTTTTTCCAACACAACTAGGCTGTAACTCATCGAGGTCTGAACTTTCAGTGGGTGCAGAATTATATACATGTACATAACCATTTAGTTTGATATAGATAGATAATCTTTATTTCAAGTCGGTAATAATTTTACAAAGTAAACACGAGCTGCCAGGGCTCTTGGCCGACTACATTGATTTTTGAAAAGAGCCTTAAATAAGTTAACTCTGGGTCTTTTTAAACTTCTTTTTGCTATAACAGCAGGAGGTTTTGACTTTGAGGTTCCTAAATAATTTTGTCAATTTGACAGGGCCAGATAATTAAATTTCAGACCACAGGCTTGAAAGGGTCTTTTGATAAAAAAAAAAAGTGGTCAAAAGCATGATTTCTGGTTATGAATATGATAGAAACTCTTAGTCTGAAAAATCTAGGGGCCCATGTAGCAAAGTTAAGGTCAAATGCCCCTGGGCAATTCAAGAATCTCCTATGCCCGGCTATGGACTGATTCTATCATTTTCAAATTATCTTTTTATTCATTTATTTTTAAGGTTACACAGGTTTACACATGATCATGAACTAATTGTTTCGTTTTTTGATGAATTAAACATTTTCAATAAAGTGTACATCTCTCGTTTTTTTCCTGACAAAGTTTTTGAATCCAATACGCCGGCCGGCTAAGTAACTTCAAAATCAGTAGCCAAGGCCAGTTTTATATTGCAATTAGCGAATTACAAAACAGCGCACAATTTAAGTCAAATTACACTTAAAGTGACACACAAGCAGAACAAAAAGAAATCAGCTGCCTCGAGATTGAAAAACACTGTTGAGGGACATTATGTAAATGTGAATCTGGAATAAATATCCTATTATAAACATATGAAAATACACCGATATCATATGGTTGAATTTAATTCATTTTAGACATACCGGTTCGCTTTCGAAATCAAGTGCATTACGGCTTGAGAAACAAATGAACATGTCAATGGTTACCTTCAAGAAGCCGAGCGATAACACTGTCAATGTTTAACTTGTCTATATCAGCCATCGTATTATCTTCTTTCCTTCGGCGAATTCGAGTGTTACTGTTAAGATAAGAAAGGAAATATTAGGACACTGATACTTCCTATATCGACGTTCCGAGCAAGCCAATATGGCGTCGATAGTACAGGCGGATGAATATTCCAAACTGTTTACAAAATGTAGTATGTGATGCGGTTTTTAATTGAAAGTACCTGCTAGAACTATTTTGTTATGATAAGTCTTGATAAGCATACTCAAAGTAACAGATTATCGAAACAGGACCTGGAATTATTATAAAACATAGATTGATGACGTTGATTTAGGATGCTCAATGAAAATGCTTTGCCCGAAATAACAGAAAATAAATGTTTTGGTGTGTCGCACAGCATTGTGGGATATGTTGCCATTTTTATTTCAAAATGCAGGACAAGTGTGTTGTGAAAAATATATATTGGAAAATGGGGATCGAAATGAAGGAATCACCATGTGTTATAGAAGGACAGCATTGCGTATGTTCTGAAATAGTTGTTAGATGTCTTACTTTACGTGGATAAGCACTGACGATGAATCTAGCAGTGTATTTCAACATGGCAATTAAGCGAAAGGGTAAGTTCTCCATGGCAAGGTAGGCCAAGTGCACTAAGTGATTGCAACTGTAAATGACTGGTGGCTTGACATCAAAGAAGTGGTTTGCTTAATTTGGAGATGATTACATCAAAGGTTGTTGATTTAGCTTTTTGTGATGAAGGGGGATGATTGCATCACTCAGGACTTGTAGAGTATATGTGTGTCGCTGTGTGTGTATGTACTTTTGATTGATTCTACCTTTATATGAAGTTGCTGTTCATTTTCATTTGCAATTTTACCATGTTTATACCTTTACAAGATATGTACAACTGGAAAGGACCCTTACTACTAACAAACACCTGTTGAAATGGAGTCACAGTCATCATGAATCGTGTGATGGAATTAATGCTTGAAGAAAGTTGACGTTTGTGAGAAGGGGCTTACCTACCCACTAAACAGGGGGATGGGGAGTAGGGCGCCAACCCCTAGGTCGGGGGACACAGGTAGAGACCTGGGAAAGAGGACCACTCAGTAGCGTAATGGGGTGAGCCAATGCGGTAGCCAATCCTATATTCCTACATGCCTTTGAGTGCATTGCAATGGGTGCATGGGCCTAAAATATGATTATATTTGGTCCATTATGAGCCTTTATGGCTATAGCCATATTTTTAGCATTTGTGCATTGCATGTAAAGAATGTCATCATCTAGATTGGACAATTAACGATTTATCAACAACAACTAACAAATTAGTATTTTGAGCACTTAAATGACTCAACAGAAATGAATCAATCTTTGACAAATGTTTTACCTGGCTGCATGTGCCCACTGAAACCTAAATATGTAATTGTATGCTAATTGTAAGATTGTATGATTGTAAGTGGTAGGTACCTGTCTCCTGGGGC
Organism: Maea johnstoni; assembly: GCA_963942565.1. Classification (NCBI taxonomy): domain Eukaryota; kingdom Metazoa; phylum Annelida; class Polychaeta; order Spionida; family Magelonidae; genus Maea; species Maea johnstoni. The sequence continues at coordinate 15,228,315 of OZ012691.1, read as the reverse complement.
TGGGAAAGGCAACCACTAGCAGAAGAGATAACAATAACCTGTACATCCAGGCATGGTCTAAGCTAATATTTGGAAACAGGGTGTCCAAATAGATGTTTGATAGACTTTTGCATGTCCTTTTAGTGTGGTATAAGGTACATTCTGCTTATAAAATAAACCCTATATATTTACAGATTTTGCTTTTTTAGGCCAGTTACTGCTTTGTGTGTCTTATAAAAGTGACACAACAGCTTCTACATATTCTATCTTTATAGAAAAGTCATCATCAGCAAATTCTGACATAAAGTTTTGGGTGTCCAAACTGTCAAAAAACAGTGTTCTGGGTGTCCAAATGACACGCTGGACGCATAGGCGGCTAAGCCCCTGCATCCAGGGTGCGACATAGGTTCTGAAACATTTTTTGCAGAGTGGGGCAAGTTGCCCCTACAGTTTACTTGCCCTGTCTACACTTCCACTTGCCCCACCACCCTGTTATAAGGGTTTGTAGTTTGAATGTACATACATGTATTGAATGACTTCTGTGCATAAGTGATACCATGAGTCATGATGCTTGTTGTATTTGACACTATGAAAACTTTTGTAGTATAATTCCTGACATCTGATTGTTCGAGATGTTGGATTTGTGTTGAGTCAAAAGTAAACAACAAATGGTAAAATGACTTGCCGGTTGCTGGCTTATGTTTCTTCTTGAAAGATTGTGCTTTAGATAATATGCTTCTTGCTGTTTTAATAGAATAAAGCTTTCAATATTCTCATGAGTACCATATCATCTGTATGGTCTGCTTTCCTGTAAATCATAATATTAACCTGAATAATAGTAGTAGGTAGTATTGTATGGTATATAGTATTACTGTTGTTGATAAATAGTTTATTGTCCAATCCATATAATGACATTCATTACATGCAATACAAAGTGTTAAAAATCCGGCCAGCCACTAAGGCTTATAATGGAACAAATACAAACATAAATATACTTATACATTGTACGATATATTATCTAGTTAATCATAAAAATCTTATAGTGAGTCTTGTATATAAGGAGTCACTTACTGGTAGGTGATACTGGTCAACATTACTGGTAGTCAATTGCACTTTTTGCCTGTTATGGGCGGAGTGTAATTAGTAGCAGCCAGGTTAAGTGGTAATCCACCTCAGGGGATAATTGGAAGTACTTACTCCGTAATATGTTAATTAACTATAAGTTAGTTTTTTAACCCTTTGATTCCCAATCACAATTAGGGACACAATTACAATTCTTTGGAATTCCAGGCAATCAATATAAACAATTAATCAATGAAAAAACAATTTTTGATGTAAACATGTTTATTTCATGTCTTTGATTAATTTTCTTGAAAATCAAAGTTTACTTTGAAGAAAGGGATAATCCTGAATAAAAATCAGGTGTGACAATTTTTTTTTCTTAAAAAATCTGTCTTCTTTGAAGAAAGAGGTAATCCTACATAAAAATCAGGTGTGACATTTTTTTCTTGAAAAATCAAAGTCAACTTTGAAGAAAGAGATACTCCTGAATATAAATCAGGTGTGACAATTTTCTCTTGGAAATCAAAGTGGGTGGTTTATATAAGAAGGGCTATTGGCAAGGTGCTTTCATCAGAATCCCTCTGACCTCCAAGCATGCCAACTGACTACAGCACTGTCCTTGGTCCTATAGTTCACAATGAGGATCCTCTTCCAGCTCTTCAATTTCTACAAGGGAAGAACCTTCTGGCCAATAATCAGACATGTGGCAAGTGCCATGCTGACATGAAATTCTCTAGATACAATTCCAAAGATAGGTGGGGGTGGAATTGTCCACACCGCAACTGTAAATCCTCAAAATCTGTGAGGGATTCATCTTGGTTCTATAACATGAGAATCCCCATTCAGAAAGCCCTGCATTTGATTTATCTTTGGAGTATTCGCACACCGGTGTGTAATGCTAGAAAAATGACTGATGTATCTGAGAAAAGTATCATTCAGATATATCGATATCTCAGGGACATCGCTTCATGGAAGTTAATGCAAGTCATGAATGGGAACAGAGAAGAAAATCAAGAAATTCTTCCCAGCTACCGCAATAAATCCATGTGGGATAATTGTTATGGTGGTGAAGACAGCTTTGACAACATCCTTATACACATAGCTGAGAGATATCCAGTGGTCTGAAACTTGACCCCTCAAAACAAAAGGCCCTTTTCAGGGCCACCCACAACCTCCAAAAGGAGTCAAACCTACTTTGATAGTTATTATTATTTAGTTGTTGTTATTGTTGTTGTTGTTGCTGTTTCCCGGTCTCCATTTGTAATTAACTGTTTTAGTAGTAAACATCACTTAGTCTAACTATAGAGTAATCAAGTTATTATCCCCATAATGGGCATTAAATTCTCAAAAAAAAACATATTTTAAAGTCCAGTAATCTCCCTTTTAAGACAGATTTTGACCTGTTCATTATCTACATATGTTGTAGCAGTCTGCATAGACTTGTTTAAGTAGACTAGGTTTCAATTGAAACTCCCTTCTGTGTTGACTAAGCACTGTGGTGAAGTACAAGATATTGTAGATAGCTGGCACCACCTGGTCCTATTTTTAGAGGTTCTCTAACTGAGTCCTCTATTCACCTGGTGAGATAAATGTGAACTAATTGGGCCAGTCAGGCCACCTTGACCATTTGACGCATGGTAACAGAAAAACTTGAATGACTGAAAAATACATATGACAGCCTAGAAACCTAGGCTAACCTACCCTACATCTGCTCCCTCCCTTGATCACAACTGTTGGCTCGGGCCATGGTCTTAGCCAGCAGGGCGTCTGGGTGCCTTTTTGGACACCCAAAACCCTTAAAAAGAGCCCCTCAGGACACCCAAATTTTTTGTGTGGAATTTCTTAAAAGCTCAATCTCAAACTTATAATTGAATTTTTTCATCTCCTGATAATTCCCATTGTTTAATGATATCATGCCTTATTTTGATAAATTTATACATGTTTATGGTTGAAATATGAGTATATTGTGATCCCCCATAAAAATTTGGACGCCCAAAGATTTTATAACTGCCAATTTTAGGCACCCAATTTCTAAATCCTGGCTAAGACACTGGCTCGGGCGATTCAAACACACATTTATGGCCCTAATGTCCAGGATGTAGGATTTTCTAGTCGATGATATAAGGGCTGTTTCAGCATTTTGTAATGAAATCACTAATGCTGTGCACAGAGGTCCCACTGAGTCAGAAAGACTTAGAATATATTTAAGAGAAATGATATAAACAGGAATTCTGTCATTTCCGTGGAAGATTTTAGGGTGAATATATTTGGTAGGCTGAAATAAACCCTCTGCATGCCCACACTAACGTTAACTTCCATATCTTATAATCAGAATTAGTTTTTTTTGACTAGGGTAAATAATGAATAATAAAAAGCCCCAATTCCCAGGGCCTTATTTAAGATTTTGAAATTGTATGCACAAAATTAAGAAATTTTGTTTTTCATGAGGAACAGCAATATGACTATATATTATCTGTCAAAGTTTTAGAAACGGTTGGACTTTCCAGCCCATCTAAATGCAAACCATCGCTAATATAAAGCCCTGATAAAATAAGAAATATTAATAATGAAAAATTTATATAATTTGGTGGCCTGCATTTAGTTCAATGCAGAAACTGTAAAAAATGTGTCACTATCATTGTTGTTCCTACATTTTCGTGTCATCTCATTTCAGATTTCCAGAAGGCAGCAGCATTCATCCATGAGTTTCTCTTGAAACTTAGTGTTGAGGTAGAATGTGCCGAATTGCGAGACACCCTAAATCTCGCCCTTCTACACATGCAAAAATACTATCGAACTTTACGGCTCAGGACGCAGTCACAGGATAGGGCGTGTAGTCAGATGTTATCAGCCTCTTTGCGAGGTTTGAGCCCTCTCACGCCCTTCAAAGACGCACCGGATAAGTTTAATTGGAAATGGATTAACCTGGAGAGTCCGAAGGTGACGGGAAGTTTGCCCATTGATGGCGGCAAAAACTTAATGACTTTACCACTTGTGATTCAAGCAGCCAAACAAGGTGATAATGACTTATTGCAGCAACTAATACAAAAAGGTAGGTACTGACTAATGGAATATATCATTTATGGATTGGTACAGAAACCTTATTTTAGATCATGATGAAATCCTTCCAAAAAACATGATAAGCAGGGTTTTCCAAGTGCTTAAACTGTTCTAGTATAAGGCCTAAAAATGTTTGTTTCATGTAACCCTACCCATATAAGTTTTTATCTTTAAAAAACCCTATCCTAAATTTTTTTCTGCCCTTCCAACTTCTAATCAACATAAAACACACATTTCTCAACAAAAAAATAATAACCAACCTACCTACCCTATTTTTCTCTCGGACCGTTACAGGAAACCAACAATTATTTTCTAAGCCTAATTTAGCTGATGTGTACTAGCCCTACCCAAAACTTGCTAGCCCACAACTTCAAATTACAAAATGTGACAAATGATTGTCTAATCTAATTGGGTAATGAAGAGGGGTTGCTTCATGTATTTGTTGTATCTAAGCAATTGATTGCCCTTTGCTCAGGCAAGCCAGTCAAAAAAGAAAACTCCTAAATATTCTGTTTTCTCAAATAGCCTGGTTGCACAAGAAGGGCAGACATATCACTGAAGTTGAAACTAGACCTTGCATATATTGTATGTACATACAGCGCCAAGGTATGTGTGTGTGGCATAATAAAATTGTTTGTTTCCTGTACATAGTGGTCCCAAAAATACTTCAGATAGGTACAAGGTAGAATATATTCTTTCGGATTATTTTTATTCAAACAATTCATGCTGTAATTGTAATGCAGTGTTATAATCCTGTATTTATGTTTATTGGGAGTTGGTCAATTGGGAATAGGGTTGCATACCGGTACTCGGGTACCGATAGGAACCGAGACTCATTTCGAAAAGAACCGGTATTTTTCCGTTTCGTTGAGAACCGGTACTAAAAGGCACCGTTTCGTTTTTTAGTACCGCTTCGTTTTTCTAAATGAATCAATTTGTTACAGCCAATCCGATGCGGCAATGACGCAATGTGTGCTGATTCCAGCCGAAAGAGTTATAGACACGCTGTCTGGATTACCATTCGGCGGGAAACACGATACGATGTAACATCCCACGCACGTTCGCAGTGCGTGGTGGCGATAATTTGCTTCGGCTAACTTCGTCAATGTCCCTCTCAATCGTTGGTTATGTTCCCCAATTCTACTATTGATTGTTGTCGTAGAATTGAGGCATGGAACCACACTTGTTAGCAACATGAACGTCGTAAAAAAGCCGATCAGGCCTGGGAGATCAGAGGCACCGTTTCGCTGTTAATGATACCGGTACCACTGGTACCGTTTCGCCAGTACCGGTACCGGTACCGGTATCGTACCGTTTCGTGTTAACGGTATGCAACCCTAATTGGGAAGGCAGAAAAAACTCAAGGGTTGCAATTATTGATATCAAATTTAGATTATTAAAGTATAAACTTGTTAGGATTGCATTACAGGAAACAAACATTTTTTAAGGCCTGAGCACTTCAACATATTTCTACTGATATCTGCTGTAGAATATTGTGTTTGTAAAAGCAGCCAGGTCAAGATAAGGTTTGATCTTATGTTTATTTTAGGCTTAAAGTTATCATATATATGTCCAATCCAGGTGTTTCCCCTACAGGTGTGATTAATCTATACTCAAATACCCTGCTAAATATCGGGAGGTATGAAATGTATGCATGTAAGTACTTCAATGATGATGAGGGGCATGCTTCAAATAATAATGATAATTAACAATGATGATGATGATGATGATGATGATATTTCAAAGAAATAATGATAACTAAGGCAGATCAGATGATGATGCTGATGATTATGATATGGATAATAATGATAATAATATTAATGAGAATGATGATGATGATGATAATGATAAGAATGGTTGTTATATTTTAATATAATTATCATAATTATCATAATGAGTATAATAACAATAATCAAAACATCAACAACAACGAGTATAATTACAAATAAATGATAATTCAATGTAAATGAGGAAATTTGATGATGGTGACATTTAAGATAATGAGGAGAATGATGTTGAAAATGATAGATGTAGGATGTGAATGCCTCAAAGGATAATTAATGTTTCCCAAGGAATGGTAAACAATTGAATCAGTTACATGTGTAAATTAACCCTTCCAATGCTGAGGCTACTTTCGTCCATAGCACAAGGATGCAAAGATTTTTCAAAACCATTTAAACCCTGTCATGTTGGTATTCATTGGATAGCTTTCGCTGAGTACTGTCAGACAAGTACTCATATGCCAGGGTTTCAGTCATTTCTCAGGTGTTTTGCATCATTTTGTATTGGCCAAATTAGCCACTAGCAGCATAAGGATTAAGGGTGTCTTCAGAGTTCTATTAAAATGGCAGAGATCAGGGCAACGTAGGAGCATGTTAGAAGCTAAGTCCAAATGACATGCTGACACCCTTCTAGCTAAGACTATGGTAACAACTAGCAGCTTATATAATGCTCAGTCTTTCTCGCCCGGTTGAGATATGGACGATAGAGACTGCTGCGAGTGGCAGCGCACCGAGGGAGGGCAGGAAGTACACCAGGGTAAACAGGAGTATTGATTCGTTCTATTGTAGCTCGTCTGAGTCGCGCGAGTGCTATGCCTAGCAACAGTCTGCTTATTGACCAGGCTGCTGATTTCAACAGCTAGTGTGAGCACATACCACACTATACAGGCAGGGTTCAGCATCGAAACTGTTTTGTAGGAGGGTTCGACTTTCCCGGGGCGCAGGGGCATGATACGCCCCCTTTTTCAGACTAGGGGCCCAAAATAATGTGTATAATAACCAGAAATCTTGTTTTCAACCTTATCTTTTTATCAAAAGACCTTTTCGGGCCATTGACCTGAAATCTATGATGGGTTCAACATTGTAACTATTTTAGCAGGGTTTTCAGACTTTTCGGGGGGCCCAGGGGCATATGCCCCTAGATTTTGTTTAGCAGTAGCAGTAGTAGTAGTAGTAGTAGTAGTAGTAGTAGTAGTAGTAGTAGTAGTAGTAGTAGTAGTAGTGGTAGTAGTAGTAGTAGTAGTAGTAGTAGTAGTAGCTGCAGCACTTGTATCATCATCACCATCACCATTATCATCATCATCATCTTCATCACCATTATCATCACCATCATCATCATCATCGATTTCATTATCGTCATCATCATTATTAATGCCATCATCATCATGGCTATTATTAACAACCATAAAAGTGTGAGTTCCCTGAGAGGAAAATTGACTCTGTCCTTCTTATCAAAGTACTAGGTTAGAGTATACATACATATCTTACCTACTATTCCTTTTGTGTCCCGCCTCAGTCCCACCACTATATGTAGTATGAAATAAGATGAAAAATTGAAATTTCAGAACACGAACAATACTCTATATCCATACACCTCTAGGGACCAATGCGATATGTCCTTCTTCTGGGAGGTGTCCTTAAGTTAGATTAATCAGGTTATCATATTCGTCATAGATAACTTTGGCCAGCCAGCGTGGCCCAGTAAGATTAAAAACAAATGAAATGTTTATTTTTAGTTCCGGTATCTAGTCCAAAGCAATGAATCACAATAGGAAGGTGTACTTTGAAGTGCTTGTGTTACCTACCTGAATAGCAATGAATATCAGGTTGGTGAAATGTAAGGTTGATTGTTATTTCATCATATGTATTAGGTCAGGACCTTTGGGTCTTAACCAGGATTATGAAACTGTGTGTCAAACATGAAGATAATACTCAGTTATTTCTTCAAATTTACCACTGTTTTTGAGGCTTTCTGTGTGATTGAAAAAATAACCTTTTAGACAAATATCCCATATTAGTGAATGTTGGGTACTTCTGAAAACTAATTTTAAGTGAAGATCAGTTTGATTCTTTGAAATTTTCTTCTTCAAACATTTTCCAAACCCTTGTCAACATTTTGCTTAATGTATATCCAAAACGTTCTTGTATTTTGAAAATATTCTCAAATTTGTTATATACTTATCAGCGACCATGGGCCTGATTAGGCTAACGAGTTCACCTACTTGTTATTATAATGGGTGCGGTACATAATATTGTATTGAGTGTAAGTCAAGGTCTTATGACTATATCATTATTCGACAGAGGCTTATTTACCATCCTCATTAAGGAAGTGACATTTCTTCTAGTTGACAAGGTCACATACATGTTATCAAAATAGGTGCAATCATATTCTAAGCCAGCAGGGCATGCATCTGGGCATCCTTTGGACATCCAAAGTTCTAAAACCTTATAAAGTACCCCTCAAGACATACAAATTCTTTTGTGAGGAGTTTCTTAAAATGTCAATCTCAAGCATAATTTCTTTATCTCCACATAATTCCCATGACATTGTACAAGGATAGTATGCCTTATTCAGATAAATCTATACATGTTTATGGTGGAAATCTGAGTATATTGTTGTCCCATTTAAAAATTTTGACGCTCCCCAAAATTTTACAATTTTGGGCACGCAGTTTCTAAATCCTGGCTAAGACCCAATATTGTATTTAGTACAGCATTATCATCAATAATGGCATTTAGTATTGCTTCGTGCAATACTAGATGGCGTTATTGATGATAATCACTGTCAGTCAAGGTGTTATGATTATCTAGTAAACAGACTCTGGCGCTAGGCCAATTTGTTGTCATCCCCTTGGGGTGGGACCTAGCTATCTTCAGGATAATGAGATCTCCAATATGGATGCTATACTAAACACACTATTGACTGTTAGTTAAGGTGTTATGGTTATCTAGTAAACTGGCGCTAGGCCTATTTGCCATTGATCCCTTGGGATGGGACCTATCTATTCTGATTCAGGATAACTAGATCTCCAATATATGGGTGCAATACTAAAATAACTAAATACAATATTGACTTGGAGTCAAGGTTTTATGATTATCTTGTAAATAGAGTTGCTAGGCATAAATGCAATCATCCCTTGGTGTTGGACACAGGGTCTTAGCCAGAATTTTCAAAATACCTGTCTAAAACAGCAATTCCAACATTTCTGCCCATTCAGATTTAGCTACCCTACTACAAATCCTTAGAACAACTACATTTAATACCTTATTGTGTCAAAAGGGCAATTTACATTTCATCCATGTTATAGAAGATGGTTTGTAAGGAGAATATTTGGTTATTTAATACCCCCAAAAACTCAAAATTGAAAATTCTCCATAAAATTGTTTTGCCTGACCAAAAAGTAGGTTTTCAGGAAACTGCCTGTCCAAAAGACAGGCAGGACGGATCCTGGCTGAGTCCCTGGTTGTACCAATCTATTCACCCTTCAGGATAATGAGAGCTCCAACATGGGTGCTGTACTGAATTCAGTATATTGACTGTTAGTCAAGGTGTTATGATGATCTTGTAAATAGAGTCGCTAGGCTGACATGGTCTTAGCCAGCAGGGCGTCTGGGTGTCGTTTTGGACACCCAAACCCTTAAAAAGCACCCCAGGACACCCAATTCTTTTGTGAGGAATTTCTTAAAATGTCAATCTCAAGCATATAATTAATTTTTTCATCTCCATATTATTCCTGTGACATTTTATAAGGATATCATTCCTTATTTTGATAAATTTATGCATGTTTATGGTTGAAATATGAGTATATTGTGATCCCTCTTAAAAATTTGGACGCACAAAAATTTAAAATTTGGCAATTTTGGGCACCCAGTTTCTAAATCCTGGCTTAGACCCTGGCTGGGCATATGTTAGGGCTGTCATTGATACCGCTCGTATCAATGAATCGACCAAAAAAACCTTACTGATTATCAATATCGATTATAGAATGGATAAAAAATACTTACCAATGACAGCCCTCACCTATATATATATGTAGCTTAAAATGTACTTCCAATATCTGAAATGCATGGCATAAAAAAGATACTTCATTCAGAACCAATGAATGCTTGAAGATGCTACCAAATCGATCCCAAAATATCGGGCACTTCTAAAATGAAAATGTTGCAGGGAAGTTAGCTTAGAAACAAAAATCTTTTCATGCCTTGATTTACCCTGGATCAATGTCATCGATATGCCATCATTCCTTGGGATCTATTCTTTTCACCCTTTAGAATAATGAGATCTCCAACATGGGTGCTCAGATACTGATCGACAGTCAATACAGTATTGAAGGTTAGTCAAGGTGTTATGATTAACTAGTGAATAGAGTCGCTAGGCCTATTTGCCATCATCAATGTTTTCTTTAGAAGAAAAACCAAATAAACTTTTTTTAAACTTAGAAAATAATAACGACATATCTAAAACACTAAAGGATTTAAAAGAGACAATTATGATAGCAGATACTAAAATGACTAATCCTAAAGAAATCTTAGAGGAGATAAGACTTTTTTACCAAAATTTATATTCCTTTAAAAAAATAACTAAAATTTAAAAAACTCTATGTTTAATGAATATGATAAGAACCTTCCAAAATTATCTAATGAAGAAAGCATTGAATTAGATTTGATCATAACATAATAATACATTATTGACTGTTAGTCAAGGTGTTATGATTATCTAGTAAATAGAGTCGCTAGGCCTATTTGCCATCATCCCTTTGGGATGTGACCTATATCTTCAGGATAATGAGATATCCAACATGGGTGCATTATTGACTCATATTTAGCCAAGGTGTTATGTCTATGATTATCTATTTTATCTAGTAAATCTAGTTATCGAAGCCATTATCTCTTGGGATGGGACATATATATCTTCAGGAAAATGATATCTCCAACATGGGTGCTATACTGAATACAGTATTGACTGTTAGTCAAGGTGTTAATAGTATACATAGCATCTATAGGCCTCCAGGCTTTCCCAATCTAACAGCTGCTCTTTCATTAGTAGCTGGAAATAACACCTAATGATTACCCTAGCAGCACTGAGCGCTGCCAGGTCAAACCAGTGCATGTACAGGGTAACTATGTTTGTGTAGGCTCTTGATGAGTGATGCTCTCTGGGTACCCTAATGAACACTGTGATATGGATGAAATGTTTACATACTAGACTATTGTGTATTTACTGTACTTAAAGGTTATGATAGTATGCCTCAGGCTGTTGAAATATTAAGTAGTGGGGTTGGGCTGAGTTGTAAGTGGTCCTGAGAGAAATAAAAAGAGAGCATTTTTTCAGGTCATTCTGCCATATATCATTTAAGATGAACGATTCAGAAATTCATACCAGGATTAAAATCATTATAAAGTTTTTATTGTGTTATAGTAACTAAAATTTGATAGTGAAACTTGCATGTCGATGATAGATATCCTACCCTCTCCCAAGAATTGAAATATATATTGATTAATATATATATTATATATATATATCTAAAATATATATATATATATATATATATATATATATATATATATATATATATATATATATATATATATATATATATATATATATATATATATTTTAGAGATATATATATAATATATATATATATATATATATATTTATTTATATAATTATGTATATAAAGGCAACATTGGTTTATTAAAAGTTTATCAGAGGATAAAAAAAACTTGCGAGAAGATAGTGCTTGGCAAAAATGTAGCCTGCTAGCCTGAGGTAAGTAAAAAATGGCAGAGCTTATTAGTTAGACTTTGGCAATATAGTTCTGCTGGCTGGGGAAAATTCGGATCTACCTTTGATAACTGTATATTCTAATTGATTTAGGGCTAGGAAAAAAATCAGGGCTCATGAAATTCTTGGCATCTAACCCTGTTCCCCTAGTGTAAGTTTTGGATATTTTTGAGCCCTGGAAAATATTTTTGTCGCAATACTATGTATGTTGGACATCTAACCCTGCTCCCCTAGTGTAAGTTTTGGATATTTTTGAGCCCTGGAAAATATTTTTGTCGCAATACTATGTATGTTGGACATCTAACCCTGATCCCCTAGTGAAAGTTTGGATATTTCTGAGCCCTGGAAAATATTTTTGTCTCAATACTATGTATGTTGGGCATCTAACCCTGATCCCCTAGTGAAAGTTTTGGATATTTTTGAGCCCTGGAAAATACTTTTCTCAATACTATGTATGTAAGGCGTGTCTCATTGCACTTCATACATTGTTGTCGTAAGCATGAAAGTAGTTTACTTACATGCGTAGAAGTACCTACCTAAAGAAACGTGTGGTGTAGCCATGTGTTACACATGATATTCAGAATTACCCTTAAAACCCATCCATACCTGAACCTACATCTTCAAAATTGCCTCTGGTTCGATCATACTTTTGAAAATTATTCGGGAATGACTCCCAATGAGACATGTGTTCACAAAATATGTGAGCGAAAATTGTAGGTTAACCCTTGTCAGTCCAAAATGTTATTTTCCCCACAAACGTCTCATGCCAAATTGTAATGGGGATTATTGGCCTAAATCCAGTACCAGAATGAATGTGATTATTTGGCACACATAGTACTTGCATGGTTCTCTAGGTTATGTTACCACAAACGCATATATGCGTGTGTGGCATTGAAAGGGCTAAGATGAATATTTCTCCTTCAATTATCAAAATATGTTTTTGTCTGAGAGTTTTCACCAGGCAGTTCTTTGGCTTCAGGCAGGAATGGGTTAATTCGGTTATTCAATAACTTCTGTACTGGTTACTTTATAGCACAAGTACCTTTTCTTTCATAGTTTCTATTTAATGAGGGGACAGGCTTTTGAAATTTTCTACCTATATACACACCTCATTTCAAATGTCCTTGTATGCTTGGCAGCACCAAAATATGGCATACAAATCCAACCGTGAACATTTTCCCTTCCAATAGCCGCAAAGAATTTCTTTTAACGATAAATAAGTTGTAAATGGGACTTGTATTTTGCCTTCACATGTCTGAGGTGTTAACAATATGATGATTTACTGTTCTTGTAGTTTTATTGCATTTTCATACAACTAAGCCCTATCTCTTAACAATACACCTATTCTTCCACAAAAAACCCTGCCCTGACAGCAATATAATGAACACCATCTTTGAAAAAGTGTCATAAATGACCTCACGCCACCTGGTCCTTATATATAGAAACATTATAGTCATATTTTCTTCATTGACGTCACAATAGCATCATTTAATGACAGCACATGGGTAAAAAAGGATATGTATACTGACAGTCTTCATGACTAATTGGGTCCCATGATATTAATCTATGTTAGTAGATGTTATCAGTGTGACTTAAATAGATTGAGGGTCTTCGCCAGTATTTTGAAACTGGGTGATCACAATTGACAACTATGAAATATATCTTGGCGGCCTATTTTTTCAAGAGAGACCACAATGTGCTATTCTCAGATTACAACCCTAAACATGTATTTACTTATCAGAATAATGCATTATATTCTTATACAGTGTCTTTGAAATTATATTGAGGTGAAAAATTCAAATATAAGCTTGATATTGACATTTAATTATAGAAATTCCTTACAAAAGATCTGGGTATCCTGAAAGATGAGTTTTGAGGGTTTGGGTGTCCAAGTGACACCCAGATGCCCTGCTGGCTAAGACTAAGCTTTGATCCACATTAATGAGTTTGATCTCGAAAACCCTGACCCACACGAAAAGCCAGGTTGGTTGCCAGACCAATTAATTCCTACAATATCAGCGCCACAGTTGACAGTCCACCAAGAATTTAAGCCAAGCAATGTAGCTTTGCAAGATTTGGACACAGTATCCCCGTAAAATCATACAACAGGATATGTAAGGCCTTAACCAAGAAGCTATCTAAACATTATATTGATAGGCACACACCAATTGTTTTGGTCAGGGATTATCTAATATGTCACCTTCAAGTAAAAAATTAAAGAACTTCATCTCATTGTAAATTAATTGTTCATCATCACAGAGATTTCATTACCATGCAATAACTAATGAGTAATTGTGGTTGATATATGCAGGAATGTCACTAAATAGGTGCATTTTGTGCATGTGAGTGAGCATTACTTCCCTCTTAAATGTAAACAAATAGGAGAGCCCTGATTCATGGTCTTAAGTAGTCTTTTTGGACACCCAAACCCTTAAAAAGCACCCCTCATCACACCCAAATATTTTTGTGAGTAATTTCTTGAAATGTCAATCTCAAGCATATAATTGAATTATTTCATTGTCATATAATTCCTGTGACCTTGTATAAGGATACCATGCCTTATTTTGATGAATATAAACATGTTTATGGTTAAAATCTAAGTATATTGTGGTCCCCCTTAAAGATTTGGACACCCAAAGATTTTATAATGGCCAATTTTAGGCACCCAGTTTCTAATTCCTGGCTAAGACCCTGCGGCCTCATTTGTTTTTCTCCTAGTGACTTTACATGGAGGCATGATTAGGTGTGTCCAGGGCTTTACAATGGGCCTTATGGTAATTGGTCTATGGTGACCAATCACTCATTTTGTTTGTGTTTAAATCAGTGTCTTCGCCAGGATTTAGAAACTGGGTGCCTAAAATTGGCAATTGTTAAATTTTTGGGCGTCCAGATTTTTAGGGGGTACCACAATATTCTCAGATTTCAACCATAAACATGTATAAATTTATCAAAATAAGGCATGATATCCTTATAGAATGTCATGGGAATTACATGGAGATGGAAAAAGTCAAATTATTGCTTGAGATTGACATTTTAAGAAATTCCTCACAAACTTTTTGGGGTGTCCTGAGGGGTCCTTTTTAAGGGTTTGGGTGTCCAAAAAGGCACCCAGACGCCCTGCTGGCTAAGACCATGGTTTAAATCACATTAGATGTGTTATATGTAAGCTTCTGCATTGATCTGACAACGTCATTTGTTATGTTTTCAGATGGCAGCTGTGTGAATGAGGTGGATAGCCTGGGCAGGTCCCCATTGATGTATGCTGTTCATTTCAATCAACTACAGACTGTACATTTACTAGTCCAATCAGGATGTGATGTCAACCATGTCGCTCATGGTAAGTTATGTACAGCATACATATGATTGTATACATCTTTTATATCTTAATTTGTTTACACCCTCTCCTTCAATTGTGTATGCAAAATAAGAGGTGATCGAGATATTGCATGTTTGTTTTGAGAAATGCAATAAACAAATAACTTTTCAGATTAAGAAAAATGTATTTGTTTGTGTGTGTGTGCATGGACATGCACATTTAGACAGACACACAAACATATACCATATCACACCTTTTATTGTTGGCCTATTGTTAGTGTATTGTTGAAGAACGGCAGGCCCTGTGTTGAGTGTCCTTCTCATGACGTCAGTCCTTTGTTGGCCGGCCCATGACGTCATGACCTGTTTCAAGACGCCTGACCTATTCAAGATGGCAGCAGCTCTGTTGGAAGCCCCGCTTCGCCCAGAAGAGGCGTGATTAAAGTTGTAATGCATCGTAATTTCACAAGCTTCCCTACCGCTGAGGATTCAGGATGAGGGGATGAGCAGGCAAAACTGCTGTCACGTCATTTGCGCATACATATGCTGTTACAGATGCTCTTCAATGTTTGACAGAGCGCTCATACACGCGCGACCCACGGGTAATAAACAGGTTACATAATTTCTTCCTTAGTTTGTTTCTTTGAGTATAAATAAGCATGTAATAAACAGGTTACATAATGGTTGTGGGTGTGATATGGTTTTATCGCTTGTGGCTGTATGATATCACTCACTCGTTCGCTACCTCTCACTCGTTCGTGATATCAAACAGCCACTCGCGATAAAAACCATATCACACCCACAACCATTAAGTAACCTATTTATATATATATATATATATATATATATATATATATATATATATATATATATATATATATATATATATATATATATATATATATATATATATATATATATATTCGCTTGTGTTTATGGATCCGAATGAGCATGATCATTTGTCTTCTTTGTGCACACTACAAAATGTCACTAATAATTGTGTCATCTGCAATGTTCAGTTGAGTAAACCAGGATAGCTTCATCGCTCTCAATTCAGAGAAGTTGATTCATTGTCTCCTAGAAGTTGATAAGAAGTATTTGACAGTGAAAGGAGTAGGTGTGCCTTATTTGTAACTCGTCACTCTTGACACTTGGACAGGGTGAAGTGGTGTCTAGCATGAGATAGTGATAGGTCAGTCTTCCTTGATAAGTTTGTGTCTGGTAAATCTCCTTGTGTCCTCATGTCGTGGTCTTAGCCAGCAGGGCAACTGGGGGCCTTTTTGGACACCCAAACCCTTAAAAAGAACCCCTCAGGACACCCAAAAAATTTTGTGTGGATTTTCTAAAAATCTGCATCTCAAGCTTATAATTGAATTTTTTCATCTCCTTACAATTCCCATGACATTGTTTAATGATATCATGCCTCATTTTGATGAATTTATACATTTTTATGGTTGAAATATGAGTATATTGTGATCCCCCTTGAATGTATATACCATTTTGAAAATCAAACATATGTCCACAATATTCCAAGGAATATGATAATTGTGAACTGGGTTTTAAGCATCATTTAAAAAAAAATGCATAAGCAGTTTTGACTTCTTTTGGTTAACCCATTTATGTCTGTCATGGTCAAAAAGGTTATATAGGTGAACGTTCTTTGGCAAAAGCAGATTTTGGAAAACATTTCAGGAAGAAGTATTCAAAATGATTGAACTAAAACATATCTCTTGATATTGTGATCAATTGCTCTCAATTGAATAGATTCCAAATGATTTTTACATAAGAAAGAGATATTCATAACAGTCTGCCCTTTGACACCTATTTCATAGATGAATGGGTAGATAAACTAACAATTTGCTTTACACTTTCTGAATATTCTTAGGAAAAAGTAAACGAATATATAGCAACTTTTTCATTTCATTGCATTTTATAGATGAATGGCCAAATAAGTTAACAATATGCTTTACTTCTGCTGAATAATGTTAGAAAAATGTAAAATAATATAAGCATTTTTTTTTCAATTTGTAAATCCTACATCTTAACTGACTTTGCTGGCATCTTGTCTAAATATTGTGATTAATTTTCTCAATTGAATAGATTCTAAACGATTTTTACATAGGAAAGAGGTATTCAAAATAGTTTGCCCTTTGTGACCCATTTCAGGGATGAATAAGTTCACAAATTGCATTTATTACCTTTTCTGAATATTCCTAGGAAAAGTGAAAGAATATTTATATGAGCAATTTTTTCACTTCGCAGCATTTACATGCACAAATAAACCATACATCTTACCTGACTTTGTTGATATCTTGTCTTCTCTCTTCCTCCACGTTAACAGACGGGTCCACAGCTCTGCATCGAGCCTGTCACGACGGTCACTCGGAGATTGTCAAGATGTTTCAGCGGTCGAAGGCGGACCTCGCGTTGCAGGATTCTCAGGGACGCGCCCCGATACACTGGGCATGTACACTGCCAAGTAAAAACTGTCTCAGGGTAAGTTAAATTATGACTTCATATTTGTTTTATCAAACCAGGAAGTGTTTTTTCCTAGAATTGTTTTTCTTATAGGCGTGTGCTTGTCTTATAGGAAACCCTATTGATGCACAAGTACATTGATAAGTCTGTTTAACCTTTCCATGACCTGAATGCTTTTGAAGAGACATTTGAATGGCATTTTAGAATGGTTCTCATTCCTACATTTTGATAGTGAAATCAAGAGTGAAATCAAGAGAGAGAGAGAGAGAGAGAGAGAGAGAGAGAGAGAGAGAGAGAGAGAGAGAGAGAGAGAGAGAGAGAGAGAGAGAGAGAAGGAGAGAGAGAGAGAGAGAAGGAGAGAGAGAGAGAGAAAGAGGGGGGGTTGTCATCTTTCTTGCTATTAAACTATAAGCTCCAAAAAACTTCAAAATGAAGTTAGGGTGGATGCTAATTGCAAGCAATTAATAATTGTCATAGACTACTACTTAGTTCTACGCTCAAGTACCTAATTACTGAAAAAGTGTGAAAAAAACAATTATGATCGATAATCAATCTGTTAGCTGCAACTTATTATCAATAATTAAATTGCAACCAATTCCCAACCCTAATATTTCTATCGAAATCAATAATTCTTTTCACCTTCCCTTTTCAGTTACTGTTGGAGCAGGGTGTCGATGTAGGGGTGCAGGACAAGGAAGGGGGTACCCCCTGCATGTGGGCATGCCGCATGGACAACATAGAACACTTTGAGATGCTCAGCTCCTCGGTTGCGGGTCAATTCGAGGGGGGCGAGGAAGGCCTGGAGAGAGATTACAGCGGAAAAACGTGGATGCACTGGTCAGTCAGGCGAACAGAACCACTGGAGTGCTTACAGGTAACACCTAGGATCATAGTCCTAGCCAGCAGGGTGTCTAGGCATCATTTGCACACCCAAACCCTTAAATCACTTCTCAGAACACCCCATTTCTTTTAGAAGGAATTTCTTATAATCTCAATTTCAAGCAAATAATTTCATCTTTTTACCTCAATATAACTCACTTGAGATTGTAATGATTGTATAAGGCATGGTCTTTGCCAGCAGGGCATCTGGGTGCCTTTTTGGACACCCAAACCCTTAAAAAGAAACCCCCAGGACACCCAAAATAAATTGTGTGGAATTTCTAAAAATCTCAATCTCAAGCTTATAATTGGCTTTTTTCATCTCCTTATACTTCCCATGACATTGTTTAATGATATCATGCCTTATTTTGATGAATTTATACATGTTTATGGTAAAAATATGAGTATAATGTGATCCCCCTTAAAAATTTGGACACCCAAAAATTCTACAATAGCCAATTTTAGGCACCCAGTTTCTAATTCCTGGCTAAGACCCTGGTATAAGGACATTATGCCTTCTTCCAATAAGATACTTAATTATGTTTTCATTGTTGTAATCAGCATATATAGGGGTCTCCCTTGAAAAGTAGGATGGAAAATTTGAGATATTGCATTTTCAACACTATTCTCTAAGTTCCACCTTTTATGAATGCTAAAACGTCACTCAATAGTACCATTCTTTTGATAGATGAATAGATACATGTCTGTGATTTTAATCTGAAGATTTTGCCATGCCTCTTGATCAAAAAGACACCAAAGATTTTATGATTGCTAATCTTGGAAAACTTGTCCTGAATACTGGCTTATGTTAAAGGTCCTGCTAGGAGCTTAATGCTTTTCAGCATGTGTAACTTTGCTAATTCAAATTTAAGTACTCAACCCATTCATGCCTGTAGCAGCCAAAACTGCTTGACAATTTTGGTGATATCTCTCTTACAAAGCAATACAATGTATTTAGAAAATATTTGATGGAGAATTCTTCATCAGAACCAACTCTCCTTTGAATATTTTGCAAATTTATGTTTTGTTCCAAAATTATTTTTGAAAAGTGTGATAGGTCCAAACGACACTGGTCAAGTAGATTTCCAGGCATGAGTGGGTTAATCATACTGTAGTCTTACTTTAATTGTTTAAAATAATACTGATCGTCTTCATATTTCTCTTGAAGACGCTGTTAACTAAGGATTCCGCAGAAATCAAAGATGACGAGGGGAAGACTGTGATGTTGATGGCTGCAGAGCAAGGTATCTATTGTATTGTATTGTATTGTATTGTATTGTATTATATTGTGTTGAATTGTATTGGAACATATTGTATTGTTTTGCAGTTAATTATACTTGCATCTTCATTAACCTCAATCTTTTAACCACAAAAACACAATGTTTAGCAATAACAATTCAATCCTAATGTACCAAATTAACGCTTAGTACACCATAAATATTTTCTTAACCAAGATTAGTAAGTACTTGTACATTAGAAAGACCTCACTGTGGCCACCTTTTGAGCAAGTGTAGAACTAAATCAGAGTAGACACCGCTTTGAGGTGGTATATATTTCAGGTTAGACATAGAAGAGGTGAACAAAATCAGGGGTGTCCAACTGTAGCATTGTAGCAGCTAGGGGCTTCAAGACATGCAACACACCAAAACATAAAGCACTGTTTAACTGGGAAATCATCGCAAAACATGACCAATTTAGCCTATCAGATATTACCCTTGAATCATTTTTGATACAAATTGTATTTAAGAACCAGTGAACTCCATTTTGTAATATTGCCTATTGATTGGTCTTAGTCTTAACTATTGCAATAAGGGCTTTTATGGTAGTGCCACCAGGTGACATTATTCAAGGCTATTATCAAAACACAGTCACCAAAAATTACCGTGCTCCAGGACTTATTGACTGTGCTCCGGGACTAAAATATTTGAACACTCCTATAAATTGCTGGTCATATTGCTGGATAATATACTCTTGTTTTTCATATGGCTGATTTCTCATTGTTAGGTTCCATTCCTGCATGTAAGCTGATCCACGAGATAGCAGGGAAGTCCTGTATTCATGACAAGGATGACCAAGAGAGGACGCCACTGCATCTTGCAACAATGGGGGGACATGGCGAGGTGGTCAACTTTCTACTGGAAAAAGGAGGTACAGATTTATTTTAAATTTTTATTTCTAAAAAAAGAAAGATTTTTAATTCTTTAAATCAATTTTTTATTTCTGATCATAAATCTAAAGCATCACATGGAACAAATTGAAAATTTCTTTTTTTTCTTAAAGAAAAGTACAACTTCAAAGCTATAAAGAAAGTATGGTAAAGATATCTAGATGAATTAATTTTTATTACTTATCAAATACATCACAATAAAGGAGGTTATGGAAAATATGGAAAATATTATATGAACACCTTATTTAATTGTACAGTGGAATGAAAGAGGAAAAACGTTTGATGAATTCATTCATTAATTTTTGAACATCTTTTCTATTGCCTGATTTTCCTATTTTAGCTGATATTAATACAGTTGATAAATTCAATGCCTCGGCACGGGATTATGCGAGAGCGAGGAATCTCCATTACTGCAGCCTCATTCTGGCATCCTACGATCGGCAGCGAGGGAGAAGTAGGTCTGAAACCAATGAAGACTCCAGAGGGGTGAACACGCCGGTAAATATACCTAATTAAACCCATATGCTACTGGTGGCTAGTTTTGCCAATACAAAATGATGCAAAAAACCTGAAAAATGGCTAAAACCCTGGCAAATGGGTACTCATCTGAGAGTACTCAGTTAGGGCTATCCCATGGGGACCAACATGACAGGGTTTAGATGGTTTTCCAAAAAACTTTGCATACTTGTCCTTTGGACTAAAGTAGCCTCAGCATTGGAAGGGTTAAATTATTTAAGATAATTGAAGTAGAGTTGTGTGCTGGGTTCTGATGAACGTTTCGTTTTTAAATATTATTTAGAAAAATGCATTATTTACAAAGGTGTTTGTGAAAAAGTCTCAGTGTTTTTTTGGGGGCAGTATAGGAATGAATGGGTCGAAGTGTTTGTTCTCAGTTTTTTCATTGGATTCTAGAGATCTTTTTCTATACTTAAATTTTGTTTTTAAGCATTCACAGCCTATTTAGAGAATTCTGTACATATTTTAAAAAATTTTCAAGCGTTGATCCAACAATAAGCAATTAACCCTTCCAATACTGAGGCTACTTACGTCCAAAGCACAAGGATGCGAAGATTTTTGAAAACCATTTAGACCCTGTCATCTTGGTATTCATTGGATATCTCACGTTGAGTACTCTATGATTAGTATCGATGTGGCAGGGCTTTTGTCATTTTCAGGATTTTTGCATAATTTTTTATTCTCCAAATTAGCCACCAGCATCATAAGGGTTGATGATACCTTAATCCTTCCCCCTTATCTTTCCATACCACACATGTAAAAGGACTGATGTATTTTTCCTCTATTTTTTCAGCGAAGTCCCAATAATAACCACTTAAGTATACCTATATCATCTCCCCACCCTCCCCCTGGCTCTCCACAGAAACTCCCAAGTGAGCCCCCGACGCCAAGAAGACCCCCCAGTGCCCCAGTTGGAAGTGAGACTCCTGGGAGGTCAGAGGTCACGACCCGAGAGGTCGCCAGTGCAGGCCACGAGAGGACCTGCCCCGATACTCAGCAGGTAAGAATCAGAAGATACACAGGACATTAGAAATGTATTTATGATAACAACTATTTACACCAAGTATGACCATTAAAGAAATATTGCTAAATCAAGATATAGAAATAAAATGCAACCAAATGTTTCCCTTAATGTATTGATTTAATCAAGATATTGAAATGAAATACAATCAAATGTATTGCCCTTTATTTGTTGATAAATAAAGGTATTGAAATAAAATACAATGGAATATTTCCACTAATTTATTGATAAAGGAATATATTGAAATAAAATACAATCAAAATTCTCCCCTAATTTATTGATCAATCAAGATTTTGAAATCCGATCAAACGTTTCCCTCAATTGATATAAATTGAAATAAATACAATCAAATGTATTCCCCTTAATTTGGTGATAGATCAAGATATTGAAACAAAATACAATCAAATGTATTCCCGTTGATTTGTTTCAGGATTCTGAGAAGGAAGAGGAGCACCCACAAGGGGGCCCAGTGGAGGCATTCGTCTCCGATATGGGCGAGAGAGTCATGTCGCTGGAGGGGCTAGAGGCCCAGCTAGATGATGATGTGGAGGAGAAGGAGGAGGAAGAGGAAATACAGCCCGAAAATATTCCTCCGGAAAGTCCCTCTGACCAGCAGCAAGGGCAGCAGCCTCAAGGTAATGGGGGTTATTTTATTTGCCCATATTGCTAGACCAATTTTAACCCTTATGCTGCTGGTGGCTAATTTGGCTAATAGAAATCGATGCATAAAACATGAAAAATTACTGAAACCCTGGCACATGGGTACTCATCTAAGAGAACTCGGCAAGAGCTATCTAAAGAGTACCAACATGACTGGGTTTAGGTGGTTTTAAAAAATCTTTGCGTCTTTGTGCTTTGGACAAAAGTATCCTCAGCATTAGAAGGGATATATTTGTTGTATTAGAGATATCTGCACAATTTTTCCAGGGATGTTTATTCAGAAGTGAATTGAATAAGAGAGGAATAGTGTTTGTCAATTTCCTGCACTCTCCCTCAAAAGAAATCAAATCAAATCTGTAGATAGTGATGTTAGCTTGTGAGGTGGATATTAACAGATTTTGAGTTAAAGATTCTTTTGAAAACATTTTTTTTCTGAAATTTCAAAATTCTTGAGACAGTGAATAAGTTTTGGTCTTGTCCAGTGGTGTGTTTTCATGAGATTTGTTTAATTTTTTTATTACCTGGTTCCATTAGAATTTCCCTTTTTGTCCTATTTACCCATTCCTAAAGCCTTAACTTTGTTTGACCCATTCACACAACAAAATACTCATGTATATCTATTGCTTATTGTGGCAGATTTAATTTCACATTTGAGACAATTTACAAAACCAAACCTGTTTGAACTCCTCACCTATCTCAAAGCAGGGAGGAATGTGTTAATAGAGAGGTTGGGCTATCCCGTTTCCGACATCGAGATCGGGTTAGCATATCACCTTCTATGCCGTTCCCGATCTCGATGTTGGAACATCGTATCCAAGGTTGGGCTATGCCGTCGGGACCATGGCGCTAGGCCGAGGAGTCGTACTGACAAGGCCACTACCAAACAAAACTCCTTCTGTAAGATGTTTTTAACAAACTGCTTACAGCATAAATTTAGCAAGAAGCTACGCCGTTCGATAATTACGGGATACAGCCAGTTTATGTCGGGTTACGAGAACGGCGCAGACCCGAGCTATGTGGGAAACGATGACGTCTACACATTCTATGGTGACGTCATCGTCGCCTATCCTGTTCCCGTTGTCGGAAACGGGATAGCCCAATCTCTCTATTAATCAGCTAAGAATACAACTTAGAAATCTGCAATGTACAAGTCTCGACCACCCAATCAATTTGCTTGTACACATACATGTTATGTCATGGAACACGGTGAGGTGCTGCCATCTAGAGGGGATTCAGGGAAACACCTGAGATCCACAGAGGATGAATATGCTCATGCCAGGGGTGATTCTGTAGTGTTTGAGTGTCCAAACATGGTGCAACAAAGGTTTCAAAACATTACTTGCCGAGCGGAGCAAGCTGCCCCTTAAGTTTACTTGCCCTGCCACTCTGGTAAACAAAGGTGAGTTACATTGCGAGGACTCTGCCCAAAACATTACTTGCTGAGCGGGGCAAGCTGCCCCTAATGTT
Organism: Maea johnstoni; assembly: GCA_963942565.1. Taxonomy (NCBI): domain Eukaryota; kingdom Metazoa; phylum Annelida; class Polychaeta; order Spionida; family Magelonidae; genus Maea; species Maea johnstoni. The sequence continues at coordinate 15,204,142 of OZ012691.1, read as the reverse complement.
TACGTGCACCATCGTCACTTCTACTTGCCTTGCCACTGTTAAATAAGGATGAGTTACATTGTGAGGACTCTGCCTAAAACTGTTCTTGCTGAGCGGACCAATTTAGTGTCTTTTTCTGCTTGCCCGATTGCCGTTTTTTTTTGCCAAATTCATGTGTAACTTGCAACTGGGCAAATGCTTATGTTGCTTTGCTGCCAAATGACACCCAGATGCCCAGATACCCTAAAATATCTATGGTAGTCTCAGGTGACCAGGCCACTGTCTCTTATCTGTGTTCTTGTCTTCTCCAGATGAGGATGAGGCTGATTACCTGGAGGTGCCTGAGGAGGAGCTGGAGGATCAGAGTCTCAGCATAGGAGGCATGGACGTGTCAGACATGGACGAGGAGAGAGAAAATGAGGAGGAGGAGGAGGCAGAAGTGGTGGACGAGGAGGGTCAGAGAATAACAGGTATCCATTTAGTGCCGCCCCAACAACACCCTACCGGGGTATCATCGCCTCGGCACCCTCCCCATCCCCCGGCAACGCAGGGGTATACACAACCATTGGTGAGTAACAAAAGACACTTGTACCTACCATAAATTATCGCAAATATAGGACACTTTTTATTAATCTCTGTCAGCCCCGGAACTGAAGTATGTTTAAATTTTATCTAAAAATAAATATGCAAGGGATTTATAGATTGACCACCTATAAATGGTTTTGTTTTATTGTCAAAATTTACGGGGTGGCCCATATTTGGTGTAATGGTGACCACGATAGATCGAGAGTGGCCAAGATTCTCCACTAATCATTTTGTAAAATAATTATAGTGACCGATATTCCTAGGGTGGCCGGTATTTCCTAGAAGTTCTGCTATACTAAAAGGAATATACTGTATAATACAATTGTACTCATACAAAAGCAGTTTGACTTCTATGTGGAGCTTAAACCAGATTAAACCATACTCACCTGGATAACATGCTTGATCTGAACCACAAATGAAACATCTTTGGAAAAGGGTGGTCCCTATAAATATCCCCTCCGCTAGAATTTTGTTATTTTTTATTAGGTTTGACCAAAGATCCTATACTTCCCACTCTACAATTTATTTATTGATTTATGATTCTATTAATTTGGTACAAATCAATTTTTTTGATCTTTGTAGACTGTGCTGTGTTTTTGTGATCAAGTTTTATTGATCACAGCATAACTTTGGTTAATATTTACACTGTGTATTCTATCTCCAGGAACCTGAATACCATCACCAGGAATACATAGAGACTCCAGCCTCCCCAGAATCTCGGGAACAGGGCGGAGGGGTGCCCTCGCCCTACCCACCCTCCAGCCCCAGGGTGCCAACACCACCCACACCACCCTCACCACAAGGTCAGTATAGAAAATAATTAAATGATTACTGATTCAATATAATGAATTTCTTATGATGATTATAAATATTGCAGGGCTCAACAGTACCAGGCGTGGTAAGTTGGACCCAAGATCAGATTGTCCCGCCAGGCGTTCAGGTTGCCCGGCCAATTTGATAGCAAATATCTTGTTTAACCTTCACATAGAGACAAAATTTATCTTAATTTCTTAAACTTTAGGTTTGATGTTTCTTAGAACTGTATATTTTTCTCTACCATAAACTGAACTCAAATTTACTGGCAAACTTTTCCTGGTTTTCATCATATTTCAGTTGAACTTATGATTTATGTTGATCTCAAACTTACTGGCGCATATAACACCTTGTTTGCATAATGTGTTAGTTTATTAGGATTATATGGTATATATTTAACTAGGGTTTGGATGCGAAGAGAGATTTTTTGTATCAATTGATCGAAAAATATTTTGAACAATTAATCTACTGGGTTCGAGTTTTACAGCCACATTGCCATAATTTAAGGCAAACGATTTTAAACATTATCGTGCCACGGTATGTGCCGGCACATGCCAGGCACACATGCGCTGTACCACGGCAATTGATGAATCGGTGCACCAAATATGATGCAATAGATGACACAGAGCCGTTCCGTGTCACTTAACGAAAGTTCTATTGTTTTTGTATGTTTTGGCCGCATAATTTCACAAAATTTATTCAGAAATTTCACATTTGAAGTAATCTATTATTTCAAATTCCGTTCGAACGGGTCAAGTCGGCCTGACCTCAACCAAATGCTCGAGTTCTCGCTAAATCGTCTGACCCCTATATTTAACTCTTACTTTTTCAGCTCCACAGACACCTGAGTCACCCCCCTCACTGCCAGGGCCCCCCTCACTCGGTGGGGGCATACCCTTAGGACCTATCGCCCCCTCTGGTGGCCAGTCGTTACCCCCGCCCCTTCTCACACCCCTCACACCGGGCCTACTGCACCCCAACAAGGGCAAAAAAGACAAGAAGAAGAAAAAGAAGAAAAAGGGGCTCGGAGGGGGCCCAGGAGAGCTGCCCCCTGCAAGGGGGTATGTGGCCCCCGTGCAGCCCCCTCCCATGGGGTTGCGGGCACCGCCCATGATGGGTAATTCTTTCGGGCCACCAAAACCAGCCATGTCGCCAAGGACTAATGACAGGTTAGTAAAGGTCATGATTTACTAGTAAAAAATCTATGCAAAAATGTAGGTGGTCATAGATGCTATTTCTTCTGATTCACCCAGAGAAAAATGTAACATGAAATGTTTGTAGCCATACAAGCAATTTTTGCAAGCTTACTGAAAATAATTGTTTGTAAAATTTTAACGAAAATTAATTATATTCTCAATTGTCCCCGCTTTTTCCAAGAAAAAAAGGTCTAACACAAAACGTTCATAGTCAAATATGCTATTTGTGGTACTTTATTAAGAAAAATAGTTCCAGTGCAAAACATTCAAAGTCACATATGCCATTTCTGCTTGGTCAAAGGATGGGTTCTGATAACCAAGTTGTCTAAGGCTTCTCCGCTAACTGCTTATTGTCTCTCACTATTTGGGTTCCAATCAATGCTGGGACATGTGATGATGTCACCATTGGCTTGGTTTGATGTGGTGATTTTTTGGGGTACTCTCACAGTATCAACTGGCTAGACAACATAGCAGAAATTTGGCAGAAAAAAGGGATGATAAATGAAAGGCCGAGTGCATGCTTGAGAAGTATAAACTCCTACATTGAGATGATGTACTCTTACGGTTGTTGTGATCGACAGGTAAGCAATGAATAAAAAACCTATTTGAAAATAAAAACAGTATACTCTGATTACAAAAAAGTGCACGTTTGTTTGTGTTCCAGGTTTCAGCATGACTTGAGACTTTCGTCCTCCGGCGAGTTTGACGAACCCATGCGTCCCTCGGCTCCCATACCTCCTGCATCGCCTCGGGATTCCGGTAGTAAAAAATCACAGATGGCGCCACCTCTCCAGCGCATGGAGAGCGAGGAAAATCTCTACATTCTAGGCGACTCGGACGGCAGTCCTCTCGGTAGCCCAGAAGAAGAGGAGGCACCAGGTCAAGGTCAAAGATTCGAAGGTCAAAGGTTTGAAGGTCAAGGTCAGAGGTTTGAAGGTCAAGGTCAACGATTTGAGGGTCAAAGTCAGGGTCAGCGGTTTGGACCACACCTAAGTCCACCACCACATGCAGGACCCTTCCACCAAGGACTGGGACCGCCGTCGCACAAAGGACCCCCTCCTCACCAGTTACCGTATGAAGGTCCTCCTCATGGCAGCAGCAGTCCCAGGCTGAACAGGGGACAGATGGCTCATCCACAGGTAAGCCATTGTGCAATGCATTAGCCTAAATTTCTAGTCTGTCATGTGTACATTTCTGTCATTTTCTGATATCTGGCATCAAGTGGTCAAGTTGGGCAGAGTAGTTCAGATTAGTTCACATTTATCACACCAGGTGAATGGAGGACTAAGTTTGTGTGAGACTGAGTAGCCCAGAGATAGGAGGATCATATGGTGCCATCTATCTGTAATATCTGGTACTAATAAATAATAATAATAATTGGAATTTATATAGCACCATTTCCATTCATAAAATGTTCAAAAGCGCTGCACATTGTCATAGTTTGAGTCATAGTCAACAACGCCTCAATGGGCGAGCCTGAAAAGTTGTGTTTTGAGACACTTCTTGAAGGCCTAACACGATGTAGAATCTTTCAGGTGTTGTGGATGCGCATTCCATAATCTCGGTGCACTAATGGAGAAAGCGCAATCACACATTTAGGTTAGTCAACTCAGAAGGGAATGGTAACTTTTCTGGCACTAGGAGCCTAGTCTAGCACTGCATCAGACCTTACAGACATCTGGGCAGCCACCACAATGACGGCTATCCCCATTTGCATCTGGAGTGCACACATAGTCTGACAATTTTGAACATATCTCATCAAATAGAGGAGTTTTGAAAAAGAAGAGGGAGAAAAGAAGAAGGAAGAGAATTTTGAAGAGGGCTAGGGCCAGCAGGAACAGCAATATTCAGTAAAATCTTTATCATTGTTCTGCCTTGTTATCATGATGTTATAAAAATGGTTTACATGTAAATATAAAAAAAATCTTTTCTTCTAGGACCCCTCACCGCGTGGTATGAAGTCCCCGCCTCAGAGTCCGCGTGTGGGAATGCAGCGTCCCAAGACTCCCATGCACAGTCCCAGGACAGGACCCGCTGCTCCAATCCCCTCCCCGCGACACGGACCCGGACACAAGGGACCCCCTCCGCCCATAAACGGGCGTCCACAACCCCCCAAGGGGCGACCAGTGCCATATTAACCTATTTGTGCCCGCAGTGCCCAGGGGTTTTGATACCTCTTCTTATAGGTATCAAAACCCCTAGTTTTGGGCCTATGGGTCTAAATGATATGTAGGTATATTCACAGGATAAACCAAATAAGTTCATGCACAGAGTAACAAAAACCACACATTACATATTGCAACACCATTGGGTAAAGTGAATGTGATACATATAATATAGTTGATAGGTAAAATATATCAATTGAGATTAGAAATAGTTTTTACGAAACACAATCCTATACCACACATATCTACTGGTTCATTCTCTTGTGATGGAGCTTTTTATATATCCCTAGAATAGTAGAGAAGAGTTTAAGAAAAGTGTAAGTGCCAAGGACTTTCTTCATTGGTCAACTCTTTTGCTAGATCTATTTTGTCATTTTGGATTTCTGAGCATTAGAACTTAGAAAACACAAATTTACTCCATTTCTCAACTCTTAACCTATTATTTTCATTTTGGCTATCTTAGGTCTTTAGGTAATAGTGCCAAGGAATTTCTTCACTTGTAAAATCAGGTACTCAGCTATCTGTCGTTTGATTAATAGAGAATTTGGTCATTTTGTACTGTAGTGTTAGAAGCAACAGAAAACCAAGGAATTGCTACACAAGTGAAATCTTACAGCACATCTGTTGTTTGCGATGGCAAATGTCTTGACTTTTGTCATGAAAGAAATAAACCCTCAATAACCGTCATTGAGCATGAGAGATGCTGTAAGATTTCAGAGAGTCACATAAGCTCAAGAAAACATGGGTCAGACAACAAGCCTATATCACCAAGTCATGAAATGATTTTTAAATTGGTGCATGTGTATGTTTTGGCTTTTTAATCTGCATAGACCATACAGCAATGATTTGATTTTTTGTTCAGATTAACATGATTTTCAATGTTGCTAATGCTATCCAATAACTGGGATATAATTAGTTACAAAGGGTCTTTCTGTTGCATAGGCACCTTAGACAGCACCTCACAATATCACACATTTATATAGTGACCAGGTCAACCTCCTAATGAGTATCCAGAAGGACACAAACCATGGATCGCATCTTCAGGAGTCAGGTGTCCTAACCACGAGACCATGATGCATCCCTAATTCAGCAAAACACCCTTTATAACGCCTTGTATATAGTACACAATTGTAGATAGACCTATGTGTATATAGACAGTAACTAATGAATGCATCATGGTTGTTATCAAATCTTTATGACACTATTCTCACTATGTGAAAATAAATTGAATTTTAACTTAGTAATCACTAGGAACAACAGAAACTGAGGACCTGCATTGAGCAATGAAATTGCAAGAATGAATTTGTCCATTGAAATACTACATGGCTCAAGATAGGAATCTCATGTGAGAAATAGAGGCTCCACAACATGTAAGGTAAAGAGACATTTCAAACATGAGGTGTATATCTTTTGGCCTTGGGAATGACCCGTGTCAGTTAATTAGTAATACCAATTTTGTTTTACAGGCATGGATTCATGAATAACTTTATAATTAGTGTGTCATAGTTAGAAATACCAGTTTATGTTAAGTGTGACCAAGTAGGATATCTAAAGAGATCTGAATAAGTATATATATACATCTATATACACACACACACACACACATATATATATATATAAATATATATATATATATATATATATATATATATATATATATATATATATATATATAATTATATATATTTATATACATATATATATATATGTATATATACATATGAATATATACATATGTATATACATATGTATATATATATATATATATATATATATATATATATATATATATATATATATATATATGTGTGTGTGTGTATATATATGTATATGTATATATATATATATATATATATATATATATATATATATATATATATATATGACTCCATGACAGTCTTTTGACATCATGACACTTTTGAAAAGTATGTGATGAGTTACAGAGATGTAAATGTAGATGTAGAAATGAACTTCACTTTTTGTATAGTACAGGTCGATCATTCATGCATAGACTTTACGTGCAAACTCAACAATTTATTTTTTAATGGGCAACCTACTTTAAGAAAAAAATCAAACTATATCTGCTTTTAGGGAGATCTCAAACTGGTCAAGCCTTTTTTGACCACTCTGGACATAAGCAGGTTAAAGGTATTGAGAATCTCATATGTTGTATTATATAGAACTATCCGTCCAAAGGAGCAGTAACTATATTTAGTTATCCTACTGCGTAATGTACAAAATACAAAATTCGCTATACTTATATATGTGCATATGTAATTTTTTGTAAGTAGAAATGTATTTCCCATATTATATCCATATGAATGACAGGTGAAAATGAACTTTTCTTAACTTGTGCTTATCATAATTCAAAATTTTTGCCGGTTGGTGGGGAGCTGATGATAAATTTGTTACCCAGCGAGCAGCAGGTATCGCAAATGGCCATGCAGCCAGCAGGTATTGCAATTGGCCTCATGCAATACCTACTGGCTTCTCGGAAACATCTTGCCGTACACCATTTTCAAAACAAAATTAAGATGATGTGTAAAACAAACAATTTTCATAGCAGGATTAAGATTAGCCTTATTGAACATCTTACTACAAAACCTGAAAATGTGATATTTTAAAGGTTTTGTGAATAAAATGTTAATTTCTCTGTTATTCTAAAATGCACATTAGATACAACTGACACTTATCTAGGTATGAATTGTTTAAAAAGACGATTTACTCCACTTTGAGAACTTGATAGCATATATGTACATTGTTAATGTTTATTTTGTATACAATGAGATGCCTTTTAAGAAAACATTTTACGTTTCATGCACGAAAACACCACAATATTGTGCAAATGCAACTTAAAAATAAAACCAATCATATTACAAGCATATTTATGTAGTTGTGTTCTTATTTTTGTTTATGAAGCTGGATATAAGTTATATATATATATATATATATATATATATATATATATATATATATATATATATATATATATATATATTTATATATATATATATATATATATATATATATATATATGTATATGTATACCCATGTCATGTATGCGTATGTAAACAATACACACATATATTACAGGGGTTCCCAAACACGCCCAAGTGTAGAGGATAGAGATTTGATATAATAATAATAATAATAATGATAATAATAATAATCTTTATTTAAAGAGGGTAACTCAGCCCAATGGTAAGGATCTTCCCTGAGGCCCTCTGAATATATAGATATCTTGCTACAGAACTAACAATCTAAGTAATTACTCTCAAAATAATGTTAATTATTATGTTAATAATCGTGTGATCATCTGAACCATACTCATGTTGTGATGCAGATGAACTCCATATCTGGACAAAGCATTTCTATGAAATATTTGATTAAAATTTGTTCATGTCGCTTTTAATAAACCTCTCCAGAAGTGTCAAATACCACTGAATGGAGAGTCATGTTCAAGGTTCTCAGCTCAAGTGTGAATTCAAGATGCACACTTGTTCATAGCATTTTTGAATTTATCAAATGCCAGGATTTGCATCCGTCTTATGGCATGTACGAAAGTTACCAATGATTTAGTTATAGGCTATTATCTCCCCCAATAATCAGGTTTTCTAGCCACCTGAAAAAAGTGGCTAGCCATAATTTAGCTACCAGAGAAAGTAATGATAATACGAAATTTCAAATACCGATTTTCACCACTTATTTTCAATCAGACTGTGATCCCATCGTTTGGTTTAAGTCGTAATAAGGGACCGTGACAACGAGAATGTTGAAGCTCATGAAGGATATTAGACCTCCACACTGTTTAGTAATTCTTCAAACTAAATGAATTTCGGATATTGTCGTCGTTTCCCAGTGGTTCATAGATATTACATTCCCTGGTTCGCATACTAATAGCCCATTATATAGGTACGTTCAGACTACTCAATAAAGGGGGGTTCGTCTTGAGTATGTTTAACCTTGGATTAAGAAAAGGTGGTCTTGTTGGTCTTCTAAGGTTTAACCCTTCCAATGCAAAGACTACGTTCATCCAAAGCAAAAGGATGCAAAGATTTTGATACCCATCTTAACACTGTCCTGTTGGTATTCACTCTCTGATGAGCACCCATTTGTACCAGGGTTTCAGTCATTTTTCAGGTTTTTTGTATAATTTTGAAATGGATAAAATTTGCCACCAGCAGCATAAGGGTTAACCCTTAACATTTGAACGAGAATTTGAGATGAGAATATTTTTTCATTTTTTCCTGCTCGCTAAAAGTCTTAGCTATGCTTTGTAACATGCATATTGGAGCCGAGACAAAGTGCGTAGTCCTCCTGCAGGATATCAAAAAGTCCACAATATTATATTATGATGAATACAGTAGTAGGCGGGTGGCCAAATGTCAGAATTATACTTTTGATGGCGTTTTTCGTTACAAGTCGTCATCCATGCTTATTCATCTCTACATAGGGTGGGCTTTATCGTACGGGTGGATGACACGTCTGATTTTGCTGCATAAGGGAATTTTGGGGCATTTTATGCAAAAAATCACCAAAAAAGCATGTTTTTTTGGATTTCCTTCTAGAAAATTCATTTTTTGAGATAGAAACTCAAAACTTGCTACAAATGTGTTCAAGAGGATGCTTCTGATCAAAGAACATGTTACGTTAGTTTGACTTCAATGAACCCCCTGCTGTGAGTGATTTTGGGGGAAAAATCATCAAAAATGAGTGATTTTTGTAATTTCCCACAACTTGAATGTCACCCTGTGGACTATTCCAAACTCTCAACTAAATAGTTTTGGTTTAGAAAACTACCCAAGAAGGTGTAGAAACAGAAAGTGAGTTATGTTTGAATATTTATATGATATGCAACGTTTTGGGGCATTTTACAGCAAAAATGGCATTAAAACTAGTGATTTTAGGGATTTGCTTCTGGAAGGTGCAATTTTCATAGTAGGAACTTTAGACTTACCCCAAATGATTTCATAAGGATGTATATGATTATAAAATGTTTTTTGTTAGTATGAAATGTATCTGACCCCTGCTGAGTGATTTTGGGGTAAAAACCTATAAAATAGTAGGATTTTTGTAATTTCCCACGAGTTGAATGTCACCCTGTGGACTATTCCAAACTCTCAACTAAATAGTTCTGGTTTAGAAAACTAACCAAGAAGGTGTAGATAGAGAGAGTGAGTCACGTTTGCATATTTCATGACATGCTACGTTTTGGGGCAATATACAGAAAAAATGGCATAAAACAGGTGATTTTAGGGATTTGCTTCTGGAAGGGGCAATTTTCATAGTAAGGACTCAAAACTTGCCATATATGATTTTATAAGGATGTCTATGATAATAAAATGTTTTTGTGTTAGTATGAAATGTATCTGACCCCTGCCGTTAGTGATTTTGGGGTAAAAACCTTTAAAATAGTAGGATTTTTGTAATTTCTCATTTATTTGAACAAAGGTTTATTATATCTTATACCAAGTTTCTAGACTGATATTGTTCTTACAGAACATTAACTAAGAATGGGCATATAGGGAAAATAAGTTATGTTTGCTAACCTATGACTTGCTAAATTTTGGGGCATTTTACTGAAAAATCTTCAAAAGCATGCAATGTTAGGAATTTGCTTCTGGAGAACGCAGCCTCCAATGTAGATGTATAAAACTTGCCACAAATATGTTCGCATTGATGCCTATGGTTGTAGGATGTGTTATGGTAGTTGAGATTAAATGTAGCTCCTGCTGTGAGTAATTTATGGGTAAAATCCTTAAAATCATGCATTTTTTGTATTTTCCCAGGCTTAACCTGTCAAATTAGAGACTGCGAATGATTTTAATTTCCCAATTTTGCCAAAGAAATCACTTAAGAATGTGTTGGTGAAGGAACTGGGTTAGGTTTACTAGCTTTCAATGATAAGCTATTGTTTTGGGCATTTTATGGAAAAGGTAATGAAACGTGAACACTTATAGAAATGTGATTTTTGTAATTTCATAGGCTCTATCATTGTATGGAATTTTGAATTAATACCTCAGTCATGCTAGATTTTGGGTCATTTTGCTGTACATAATATAATAAGAGATGGATAATTTTAATAGTACCTATGTAGCAATCACAGTGGAACCTGTGAACATGGTGCACCCAGCATGGAGCAGAAATTTAAAAAGTGCTCCATGTATGCAGGTCCCTGACATCACAGGACATGCAGATTAAGAAACAGTGTCATTGAAATAGCACCAATATCAATTTATGGTAGAGAATAGTAGTAGAACTATTTTTACTCTCAGAGTCTAAGGTATATCTCACTCAATTACATAAGTATCATTCTGTGAGATGTTATTTCATTTATAATTTGATATACATGTGAGTCATTCAAGTATGAAAAACAAAACACCCACATTGATCTTTCAAATCCCAGTCACTAAGTGAGAAAGTTGCCAGTGACTTGGGGTTAGGCAGCGGTTTTTGCTGGGTAATCTGGTTTCCTAAACCAATTTCAACTGGTTAGTCATGACTTAACCATGGTATGGCAGAAAAAGTGATGAAAAAAGAAAATTACCAACTCCCAAATATTTGTTTGTTCCTTGATCCCAGACATGGCACGTGAGAAAGTGATCACTGACTTGGGGTAAGGTGGTTTTCACTGGGTTAGTATAGTTTCCTCCATCACTAACAACAGGCTAGTTACAATTTAGTTACAATTAAATATGGCAGAAATAAGGAGGATAAACGAAATTCCAAAGTTTGCATGAATCAGGATTCATTTTGACTCCTCCCTATTCATATCTTCATCATACTACTTTTAATACTTCCTATTCAGCAGATCATAGGTTGTCGCTGCAAAAACACTGCAAAAACACTGCACAATTAGGACCACACCTTTTTGTCAGTTTGCTGCCTAAAGATTAAATGCCCCCACTCTCCTAGCACAAAGCTTTGGGAAATTGGTCTCCTATCACTTATGGTTAAACATTACCAAAATATTCCAGTAGCCAGTGATGGACTACTTGTCCGCAGCATTTAGTAGTCCTTCCACCTATTCCCCTTATAATAACTAGCCCATGAGCATATTATGAACTTTGATAAGACTTTCCTAAATATACAGTACTTAATAGCTCAATGGACCTACAAGCCCTTCCATTACTTTTTAAAAGATTTGTATAGTCACAGGCTACAGGGTTACCTTGCGCTGTTACAGAATGCAGGTACTACTGTGAAAATGCTCTATGTACAGAGGTAACCTATCAGGTTCCACTGAATATTATCCTCAAATACAATTTTCCACCAAACAGTCTCAACAACTATTGAATAATTAAAATCAGTTCTATTTTTTCATACTTATACCAGAATATTAATGCAGCTTGCATTAGCTTGGTAATACATTCTTCCCGTTCCAACACATCTGAGGTAGCATTACAAGAATTAATAGTCAAAGTAATGTACATGTGCATGTATACTCATGTTAGTGATGATATTACTAGTACTTTTCAGATTCAGTTTCTACATCTAATCCCCCAAAACAGTAATCACCCAATTACATTTAGAAGGCTGGGCTTTTTCAGGAACACCTTCCAGATTTCTTTTCTTCTCAAACTGTTTAATAACAATGTTGTTGTTGATTTTGAAATTTGTCATCATTAAAACCACTACTAGGGAGTATTTCCTGGTCATCAACTGGCCCAGTCCCTTATATTATGAGGCATTAACTCAGGAAGAATGCCTAATCGCACTCAGGAAGAAAGCTTTATTTTTCTTTTAAAAGTCAAATTAAGTGTGATGAATGGGGAACATCCTCGAGGTAAAACCACGTCTTCATAAACCACTATTTTGTGAAAAGACTTTATTTCCTGTGTTTTCATTCTTATAGGGGTCTATATAGGATCATTTTTAATAATGATACACCACATCTACCTGTGGCACATCTTTGATTGTTGAAATGCTGACTGGCAAACTGTGTTACAACTCCCATTAAAGGTCAATGTAAATGCTAAAAAGGGACTATTAAATGGCACATTTTTTAATATTTTACTGCAAGAAGGTGAAACATTATGCATGCATGTTAGAATGATATGTGATATAATCAAATAGTCCATAGAATATTAGTTTCAAAGTTTTTGTCCAAAAAATCACTTAAATTGGTAAGCAGAGGTCACATGAAACTTCACTATAATCACAGAAATCCTAATAAATATTATTGTACCAAATTTGAATTCCTACCATGAAGTTTACTCTCTCTAGAAGCAAATTCACATTTTTACTACTTTTTCCATAAAATACCCAAAACTATAGCTTATCATTGAAGGCTATAGTAAACATAACTGAATTCCATAGTCAACACATTCCTAGGTGATTTTCTGTGGCAAAATTGTGAAATGGTCTCCAGGTTGACAGTTAAGCCTCGGAAAATACAAGAAAAATTGCATAATTTTAAAGGATTACCCATAAATTACTCACAGCAGAAGCTAAATTCAATCTCAACAACCACAACACATCCTACAACCATAAGCATCAATGCAAACATATTTGTGGCAAGTTTTATACATCTACATTGGAGGCTGCATTCTCCAGAAGCAAATTCCTAAAAACTCATGCTTTTGACGATTTTTCAGTAAAATGCCCCAAAATTTCAAAATTCATACTAACACAAAACATTTTATAATCATAGACATCCTTATAAAATCATTTATGGCAAGTTTTGAGTCCTGTCTATGAAAATTGCACCTTCCAGAAGCAAATCCCTAAAATCACTAGTTTTAATGCCATTTTTTCTGTAAAATGCCCCAAAACGTAGCATATCATGAAAATATTCAAACATAACTCACTTTCTGTTTCTACACCTTCTTGGGTAGTTTTCTAAACCAAAACTATTTAGTTGAGAGTTTGGAATAGTCCACAGGGTGACATTCAAGTTGTGGGAAATTACAAAAATCTCTCATTTTTGATGATTTTTCCCCCAAAATCACTCACAGCGGGGGTTTCATTGAAGTCACACTAACTGAACATGTTCTATGATCAAAAGCATCCTCTTGAACACATTTGTAGCAAGTTTTGAGTTTCTATCTCAAAAAATGAATTTTCTAGAAGGATATCCCAAAAAACATGCTTTTTTGGTGATTTTTTGCATAAAATGCCCCAAAATTCCCTTATGCAGCAAAATCAGACGTGTCATCCACCCGTGCGCCAAAGCCCACCCTATGTAGAGATGAATAAGCATGGATGACGACTTGTAACGAAAAACGCCATCAAAAATATTTCTAGAGCTCTTTTAGGGATTTGGCCACCCGCCTATAGAGAGAAATTCAGAAAATACTTTGGTTCCGAATCAATATTTTGAAAACTATTTATTTGGAAAGCTGCAAATCCTGTTTGGCAATTAGAATAACCATTTTATGTTATCTGAGCTCAGATATCAATATACTATTCTAGTAGTTGTGTAAATATTTCAAGGAGAGATGTTTAATTAAGGGCAATACCAGGGCAAAAGAGGGGCGTTGCAAAAAAGCCCAAAATTTACACCCCTCTCCCAATTGTAATGAGTGACCCAGCCTCCTTTGATAACCCCTCAGCAATGTTTAGTTTTTTGATAACTTATGATCTTGGAACCCCCTAACTAGGTTTAGGGTTAGAGTTAGGGTTTGGGCTACCCAACCCTAACACTAGCCCTAACCCTAACTTTGAACCTGATTGCTAACCCTAAACCTAGGGTTAGAGTTAGGAATCAGGTCCAGGGTTAGGGTTACCTAACCCTCACACCTGCCCTAACCCTAACCCTGGACCTGAATCCTAACCTTAACTCAAACCTTAACCCTAGTTAGAGGATTCCAAGATCAAAGGTTTCTTTGACCTCCTTCCTGAGGACTGCTCGGATATAGAGTCTACCCAAAATAATGGCATAGAGATAGAAATAGGCTACCTCCATCACATTTTTATAAAAGCAAAGCTCTATTACCGTAACTCGCCAGCTGTAATTGTTCAGGAAACCGGAGTACCCGCGGAAAACCAACGGCCAACCGCAAGTCACCGGCGAATATTTCACACACAGAATACCAGCCAAATATATTTCTTGAACTCCAGCCTTCCAGGCTATACACTATACACTCTAGTGTTTAGGCTCGGTTGTATTTAATGAGGGTATAACAAATGCGTTGTGTACACTATTAGTTATACTTGTTGTGAAAATGATATACGGCACGATGTCTGCGAGAAGCCACAGGGGTCCTAACAATATACGTTGTGTAAAGCATTGTTAGGAACACAATACAGATTAATATTGGGCTCCTAACATTTTCAATTGTTAAAATCAATGTCAGAAGCCCAATTCTGTCCAGCACAACAAAAAGAATTCTCCAATCAGCTGCTAGAATCAGAGTGTTTGAAATTTATGTAAAATATATGTATAGATGCAATAAAAAACATCTCTGAGAATTAGAAAAAAAGAATCAGAGTGGAGCTGATGATAAATATCCATATCTCATTCATTGCACCTCTTAAAGGTATTTTAGAAATATCTCCAGAAATGGTGCTCCCTCTCAATTAATAAAGTAATTGTAGAATAATTGAAATTTTATTTGAGAAAATACTGCGTGTGATTTGATTGAAATGTCTATGGCTGCCATGGTGACAGAAGGGATTTAATGACTTTTCATTAAAACAGCAGCTTTTAACATTTACAAGAAGCCAAACAGTTAATTACATCTATCGCGATAAAGAAGGCTTATGAAATTAAGCCCTCGGGCCAAACGCAACACGTAATTGCATGAAAGATACAAAACGTGTGAGAGCTAAATGTATTGCTATTCTTTCTCAAAGCACCAAATACGAAAACCCGTGGACTTTTTTACGATAGACCAAGTGTTAAAGAGTAATAAAAACAATTATTTTCACACGACCGTTTTTTTGTCGAGAGAAAAAAAACTCTTTCATACTTGGTCCATCGTACTTTTTAAAGTCAAAATTAAAATCAATATCAATTCTTTCAACCTGATTATTTCGGATGGGATATTCAGAGCCATTTTAATGCAGAGAAGGCAAATAGCGGTGACTTTTTATTACATTCGAATCTTTTGTTTAGGTGGTCGATGGTTGTTAATGAAATCCCAGGGGGTCACTTTGGTATTTAGGGGGGTGCATACGCTCCATCTACAGACCATCCACAAACCTGTCCTTTTCAGCAATCCTCAGTTATGGCTTATGAAAGTGAGTAAAACAGGCCTTAAGTTGCCCATAGGGGCATCCATATTGAATAGGCTTGATGCATTGCCTGAGCATCTGCTTCCATTGGTGAACGGACAGCAGTGGCAGGAATTTATAGGTATGAACAGAGAGGTCTATTACAAATAGATTGTCCCTGGTATGAATAGCCTTGGGCTTGACCAGAAGAGTTAAGAGAGGCTTTAGAGATGGACAACTAAGAAATACAACCAAGAAATACAGGTTTGGACATCCCAAATAGTTTTTATTTGATTTCAGGCCTAAAAATAAATGTGGAAAAAACTGAAGTGATAAAATTCGGAAATTTAGGAGACAGCAGGAATACACTATGTGACGACATAAGTTTAATCAGGACGAACAAATTTACATCTTTAGGCATTGATTATGATATTATGGAACTAAATACAATCACCGAGTTAAATTTGAAACCAAAATTATTAGAAATCAAAAAACTATGTAAAATTTGGCAACTTAGAAATTTAAGTTTAATAGAAAAGATTAATATCATCAAAAGCTTAATGTTCTCCAAAATTGTCCATATCCTGCTGTTCCTGC
>OZ012691.1:15130150-15182650 GCA_963942565.1 Maea johnstoni | reverse complement strand
ATGTACGTTCCGCGTGTTAATCACATGGTTAGTGTTATGATAGACGGACTGATTGCCGTGCAGTGATATTTAATTGTCGATGTTTCCAAGAGCTGAGTTGGCTAATTGAACGCAGCGGATCAGGCTTTCTGAAGGGCCGAGAGAGAATGAGAGAGAGGGGGGGGGGGGGGGTCATTTCGTGGTAACATATTTCAGTGCATCTTCAATAACAGTTTTTCCAAGAGCTGGACTAATTAAACCTAGTTAGGTGCACATGCACGAACAGATCAGGCATTCTGAACGAGAGAGAGAGAGAGAGAGAGAGAGCGAGAGAGAGAATTATGTGTTGGGGAAATATTTCAGTGAATCTTCAATAACACTTTCATAGTTTCCAAGAGCTGAGCTGCCTAATTGAAAGTAGCTAGATGCACATAAACGAACAGATCAGGCAAGAGAGAGAGAGAGAGAGAGAGAGAGAGAGAGAGAGAGCATATGGTAGTAAAGTTGTTTCAGTGAATCTTTAATAATACTTTTATAGATATGACCAAATTCGAAATTTGATCATGAGTATATTTAGATATTTATTTTATGACAAGTTACCCTTTGGAAAGAATAACACTTAATAAAACAAACATGTTAAAACAATTTATAACATTACAATCTCCTAGTAACATACATGCATTTAAAGGCAAAATCTATTATACAGCGTGGTTGTACACTTAAGACTACGTTTTAATGATGATGCCATTTCGGAGAATCAAAATTGGCTAAAAGGTGACCACGAGAAAGAAGCAAAATTGTTTGATGTCTGTTCGGAATGAATGTGAAAAATAACAATGGTTAATGATAAGTATTTATTCCGCTAATGACCAAAACTGCCTTATTCTATCAAACATCATGTGCTGTAATTAGGTGTGCATGATCTGACAGAGAGATACGTGCTTGCATTAATCTATTCAGGGCTAGAGATATTCATCACAAGATACCGTCAGGATGATTTTAATGAAGATAAGCTCTCTCTCTCTCTCTCTCTCTCTCTCTCTCTCTCTCTATCTCTCTCTCTCTCTCTCTCTCTCTCTCTCTCTCTATATATATATATATATATATATATATATATATATATATATATATATATATATATATATATATATATATATGTGTGTGTGTGTGTGTGTGTATGTTCGAACAATAATTACGTATGTATGAAAAAAAGCTTCACAATTCAACATTTCGTTAGACACCATTTCCTTGTTTAACAATTCGGTTATGTATGTATGTATGTATGGTTGTATTGTGCGTGTGTGTGATTGTTATTTCCGTTTCATATTCTCCCTTCATTCTTTTTCAAAGTGATAAATCATTCAACATGCTCATTATAAGGTTGCACGTAGCTGTTGCTATTGGCATGATTGATTATAATGATGCTGATGGCGTGTTGTTGCCTTTGTGTTACTAAGAAGAACCCTGGTTTCCGTGGTTACATCACGCGATTCTTAACCCATTTATACCTGTGGCGGCGAAAAAACATCCTGAAAATTCTTTCGATATCTCATCGACAACTGCAATACTAGTATTCACAAAATATATGACTGGGAAATGCGATCTACACTAATTTTACGACTCATCTTCAAGTATTATACTTATTTCTACTCAATCTTTCTAATTATCTGTAAAAGTATCACACATGTTGTCACGCATATACTATCAGTGATGACAGCGAAAACAAATTGCTATCTTCTTTAATTCCAGCACATATCGCGTAAAGAATTGTTATTCGGAATTTCAGCTATCATCACTTTCCCTGACAAGTCAATCCTTTTTTATTTCTAGAAGCATGTGCATGATTTTTCATTTACATAACATGTACAATCCATAGGCAATCTATTTCGTACATTAGGCTGGAGCTCTTCATACAATTACTGCCATTTTGTACGGACATTATTCACTTTTTTCTTCTACTTCAGCAAAATGTTCTTCTGACCTCATTCCCAAGAATATCTGAAATTTCACTTCATTTAAATGGATCTTCTTTCATTAATCATCTTCATCTCCAGCAACTTTCTATATCAGAAACTGTAGAAATGCCATTTTCGGGCCACCTTCTATCAATTCCATTCCTAATTTTGCTATTGTACCATAGCGGAGTATTTATGCACTGTAAATTTAATTTAATTCCATTTCCACAAAAAACATTTTTGGTTATTAGAATATTGATGTCAATAATGACGTTTTCCTTTGATGACCCAAATATTTTATTTTGTGTGTTCTATTTTAAAACCTCGTCTATACACCCATTGGAGCCACATTTCCAATTGTCTCCTTATATATTTTATAAAATGGACATTCTATGGAGGCATGAACCATTATTTTAACATTATTGTAACAAAAAGTACATTTAGGATCATTCAATGTATTCATTATATGCAGCTTGGAATTTGTAGTCACTCTGTAATGAATAATTTCACATTGTATGTAGTGAACATATGTACTATTTACTGTACTATTTGATCGATTAAACAGATTGTATCGTATTTTCTGAAACATTTTCATTCAAACTTTGAGACAATTGTTCTTAAAATAGTAACTCATTGCAGAACGTAGGGAAAATAAACACAACATAACAGCAGGGCATCATTTCGGAAGAGGGGACAAAGAAAGAAATGATATCAAAAATTGGCGAATGAATTACATTATTGAATGATGTTTATATTTTTTCCACAATAATTGCAAATAGAATGAAAGGTGTTCTCACTTTAATTATACATACTGGACAAAAAGGATTTATAAAGGGGAGGTTAATTGGAGAAACCAATAGGTTAACAAAAGACATTATCTATGAATGCGAGGTACAATGTATGCAGGTTTTAAACAAAGTTCATGATAATCCTGGTCTACAGATAAATGTAAACAAAACAAGTTTGTCAAAAATCGGGTATGGAGAGACAGCGCGACATTTTTTGCTGAGAATTAGATTTGCTTTGGACAAACAAATTTACATCTTTGGGAATTCAATTTGATTTTAATAAATTGGCAGATATTACCAAATTGAATATTTGAATAGAAATGGGGGACATCAAAAAACTAATACAAATATGGACACTCTATATTTCGATTCAACAAAATTACAATCAGAAAGTCTGCCAATACCAAAGATATCTCATGTCCTGCTGCCTCCCCAATCCAACAATCTTTAATGGAAGAAATGGACCAAATGTTTAAATATTTCCTTTTGGGCAAAACGACCCCTCCAAAATCACAACACGTAATTTTAGAATTACCAAACGCATTAGGGGATTTAAGTTACCCCAACTTAGCACTATTTGCAATAATAAAGCCCTAGCGTCAATACAACATGATTGCGCAATATTAAGGTAGCGCACTTAACCCTAGCCATCATCTTAGTTACACTCAAGGTCCTGTATGGCTGAAACATAAATTTAGCAGACATTTGCTGTGTGCTATTATAGCTAAATTAATATGCCCAATAAATAAACCAGTTATACAGAAGTTGCAACTTCTTAGAATGTGAACAATTGAGATTTAGATTTTTAAATTTTATGAGAAATCATATAGATGTTAAAATGTTTATGCAACCGTGTTTGCCCTTTCGAATTCAAGTCTCAAATTATTCTTTAAATAGCTGTGCACACTTCTATAAAATATTCAAAAGGCCAACAGCAGCATGTTCTTTCAAAGTAAGGCAAAATGGGAATAAAATATAAACGATACATTCAATTCTGATCAAGTAAAACATTCTTTAGACTCTGTGATAAGACAACAGAGTGTACCTATTTGAGGTCCTGTCCTGTCTATACTGAAGATACACAAGTACATGTATCGCTGTATTGTCCCTCAATCATTCAATGAGTAATGTTGAAAAATGGATGAGAAAAAATATATTCAACCTCATCTCAAAATGTGTGATTGGGCTACAAAGTGTTTGGCAATCCCTCAGTAATAAATTGTTAAAATACAACGGTGACGCATATATGTACTTAAAGATACAGTAAAAATCATCTCTTTGAGAATTATTTTGAACAGCGAATGTTCCTCGTAGAGCATATTTTACAAGAGAGAGAGAGAGAGAGAGAGAGAGAGAGAGAGAGAGAGAGAGAGAGAGAGAGAGGGGGGGGGGAGAGAGAGAGAGAGAGAGAGGGGGGGAGAGAGAGAGAGAGCTGACCTGCCAACCTGACGAGAAGTAAAACACAATTGGCAGCCTAAGTATTGTCTGTTAGAGTTACGAGGTAAGACACCAGGGAAGTTAATTGGTCTTTGTGGCGCGTTATGTGTCGGCTGTCCGCAATAAAGGTCAGGGAAGAATTACAATGACCACACTACTGCCATCAGGTAATTCCTTTAGACGTTCACGTGATCTATTGTTGAGACACGTGTGTCTCGCGCAGTCACGGGAATAGCACGTAGAAGGGCAATTAGGCAACCCTTCGCCTAGAACAGACCAGGTGGCACTTACTAATGCTGAGTTAAGGTTCATCTCTCTCTCTCTCTCTCTCTCTCTCTCTCTCTCTCTCTCTCTCTCTCTCTCTCTCTCTGTCACGGGAAAAGGAAGTAGAGGCGCAGATAGGCAACCCTACGCCTTGAACAGGCCAGGTGGCACTTACTAATGCTGAGTTAAGGTTCATCTCTCTCTCTCTCTCTCTCTCTCTCTCTCTCTCTCACACACACACACACACACACACACGGGAATAGGACGTATAGGGGCAATTAGGAAACCCTTCGCCTAGAACAGGCTAGGTGGCACTGACTAATGCTGAGTTAAGGTTCATCTCTCTCTCTCTCTCATACACACCTCATACACAGGGGATGGGATGAAAATGTGATGAAATGATTTTGACAAGACAATACGGAATTGACAACTCCACTACTCAGAAGAAACCCTGCGGTTTCTGCACATGAAACTACTACTACTACTACTACTACTACTACTACTACTACTACTACTACTGCAACAACTACTACTACTACTACTCCTCCTTTTAACCGATTTCATTATACAGAATCTGTGCACAATTACTATATCCTGGTTGGATAAAAGAATAGCGTATTTTCTAGGATTACTAAAGCCACCAAATACAAGATCTATCAGTCATAGGATGTTTTGTTCCTTTGCAGTCAAGACAATGACATGCCATGTGTGTGCTTTGATATGTGTGGGTGGGTTACAGATTTCTCCCCAATACATCAAGCCCTAGCTTTCCATTATTTCATAAAAAAGAATCCAGGCTCACAAATCTCATTGAAGTGGAAGGGTCCTCTAAAAATGCAATCTCATGTTCCTAAGATCCTCCCACATATGTAATTCAATGGCTTTTTCAAAGTAGGGTCTCAGTCACGGAAGTTATCTATGGCTTTAACGAAGCCATTAGATTTGTTTAAAGACCAAAGTTGAGTAAGACCAGACGAATGTCACTAATAGTACTCCTTTCCACCATCTACTTTTATGGATGCATTGGCTTAAGTGGTTGTTTTATTCACAATGGCTGGATACGTTTTGCATGGTTACCTATGCGAAACGTACTATAAAGTGTTTGCCAAATGAATGAATGAATAATTGTTTAAAGGCACATCGACACACAAAGGTCATATACTGCCACAAGATATTAGCAAAAAGTGGTCCTTTTTCATTATTGAAGAACAATGGCAAAGCATGATTATTCTAGGAGATAGAAGAAAAAGAGGGAGAGTAAGAGTAGAGCCTTTAGATCCAAAGAGGACGAAGGGATATTGTAAATGTCGGGTATCCATAGACAGATCCACACATTCCCATTCGTTTATAATGTGAGAAGGGTGCCACACCAGCTTAGGGTTCCCTAATATATGTATATATATATATATATATATATATATATATATATATATATATATATATATATGTATATATATATATATATATATATATATATATATGTATATATATATATATATATATATACATATATATATATGTGTGTGTGTGTGTGTGTACATACGATTTAATGACATACATACATGCACAACAAAAAAATTAAACTGACTTCCATCATAATGTGTTGATATGTTGCAAGCGATTGGTTCCCTGTATGATACACCAAATTAACAACTTGGCCAATTTCATCAATGTGTGCAAAAAGGGATCTGGAAGAGTCAGCAGGATACACTTAATCATAGAATTAATCAAATAACAAGATTATTGTTAGCTTCCATATATGGCGGAGGCACTGACTGAAATTTCGAAAAGTGATCAACATTTTGATATCTATGTGGTTTCCACTTATGTATACTCCGTAATATTGTCCGTATGTCATACATAATCCTTGATGGAACAAATTCACTAAGAAATTTGGAATTGCACAATATCTTTGCATAACCTGTTTTACCACATTTGGCACTTATTTAAAATGACGTATTGTGGTATTTATGAGACTTTCTCGCAGTACGCACAACACCAAGTAATATTGTCTGCATACTGGGAAAGGAGATGCTGTTTACCATAAATTGTAATACCTTCAGTTTCCTCTTTCCCTCAAGTGCTTTCACAAGAATTTCTTCCACCGTTACGATTAAATTGAAGGGCCACCTGGTTCCCCTGTCGCCAGCCTTTGCCTAATGCAATTTTTCCCGGCAAATCTTCAAAGACCCTAAATAACCGAGGATGTTGAGTAAAGTTTTTATTTCATGGTCTTTCCTATTCAATTTCACTGGGACAACCCCAAAATGAAATAACGTAAGTTATTTCTGTAAAAAAACTACTAACGTGGTTATAGTTTGAATATAATAGCGAGGTTTGGATGTTCGAAGAGTACCAAAGGTGCTTGGAGAAAGAATAACTGATTACAAGTCACTGGCAACTTTCTAACATACCTTGTATAGTTCGTAGTGATGAGAGCTGGAAATAGCAGATGGTCAAAGTGAGCTCAGTTAAACCACTCGGCTAGTGGAGCAGCCCCCTGTATCAGATTATCTTTTCTCGAGCAGCTTTGGCATATTTATCCAGCCAATATGTTTTTAGTACGTTTTTTTTCTTCATATATTTATCGGACATAGTTTTGAGCAATACATAAATGCCATTGACTTCAACTCATACGTATCCTCTGCATGTACATGTTTTAGAACACATGAAAATATCTTGGTTACAAAGCAATGTTTTGAGAGATATCTAGTCTAAGCCCTATCATATCACTATGACATTTCATAGCAGCGCATGGGACCTAATACAATCTCCTAGTCTATTTTTGCAGTAATGTATCAGAGTCTGATCTGTACACAGCTTGTAATTGATCCACAATGGCCAACTGAGGTTAGAACGAGCTATCTGTCGGATGCAATAACGATTCTTATGAATCTGCTTATATTCTCATAGGTATTTCACAGATATTTATGTCTATACTAATGGTTGCAACACTTTGTAACCATGACTGATTTTTATGGTACGTCCCAGCGATGGATGGTTTTGCTTTTTTATAAAGACATGTTAATGTCTGTCAGATCGTGAGGGTGCTTTAGGCTTGAAAGGTTAATATAGGTTATATGGTTCTGAAGGCTCATACACAGGACAAAGTCTAGAGCCAAAAGGCAGACCCTTGAGTCAGACCTCATCTACCTTGATTAGACTAGAATGCGATATGATATTAATCAATGTGTCACATTCACGCAATCTAATACCGTGCCCCTTATTCGATAATGACCACCACATGAGGTACCTTGGCGAGGGTCAAACAGCACTCAACAGGTCTAAACTTTAGTGGAATCGTACCTGAATCTTCAAACACACATCTTCTAACTCTCATGCACGTCTCCAAAACTTATTTTCCCAAGAGCGCTTACACCAAAATACCAATTAGAACCTTGTTTGGGCACACCTCGTGTCTTTATGGTGTGCAATAGCAGTTGGCACCTCCTGTGGAACCCTAAGCCTGTGTGACACCCTGCAGAATGGAGATGTATATATAGGTCTGTGGATACCATACATCTAATAGATCCCATGGTTCGCTTTGGATCTGAAAGCTCTTCTTTTTATTTTTATTCTTTCTCCCCAGAGTAATTCGTGCTTTCTTATTTTTCTTAAACAATGACAAACCACCACTTTTTGATAATATTTTATGGCACTAAATGGCCTTTGTGTGCCATTGTGCCATTATTTCCTATAAGACTCATTCACTGCACCATGTGTTTACATCTTCATTAAGATAAAATAAAACTGCTGTATTCAAAATGTCATAAACGAGGCTCCATACGTTATTTACACTACATCCTTTATGAGCTCTAAAGTTTGTTTGCTCCGGCACAAAAATTACTTTCTCAATTTTATCGTCCTCCATAATAAAAACAACAACTTATTACATTTATGTATCTTTCAAACCTTACCCATTCCTATCCCCATCCCAAATAGGACCTTCACTAAACCTGTCCTCTTTAGCACTACTCAGTTATGGCTTACAAAAGTGTGTGTGTGTGTGAGAGAGAGAGAGAGAGAGAGAGAGAGAGAGAGAGAGAGAGAGAGAGAGAGAGAATACAGGGGCATCTATATCGCCAAGGCTCATGCACGTTTGTGGAATCGTCCGAGCACCTGCTGGGCCACTAGTGCTCAAGAGGTGTGGTTGTCTCAGGCCTGTTACTTGCTCACTTCTGTACTCCTAACCAGGGTCTTAGCCAGGATTTCGGAAATGCCTGTCCAAAACAGCAATTTCAAAACTTCTGCCCGTCCAGATTTAGCTACTAATCAACTTCAAATCCTTATGCCAACTACATTTGATAGCCTATTGTGTCAAAAAGGGTAATTTACACTTCAGCTATATCTTAGAAGATGGTTTGTTAGGAAAATATTTGTTTATTACCCCCCAAAAGTCAAAATTGAAAAATCTTAATAGAAGTTTTTGCCTGTCCAAACAGGAGGTTTTTAGAAAACTACCTGTCCCAAAGACAGGTAGGACAGGTCCTAGCTAAGTCCCTGCTCCTAACTGAGGAGTGCTGAAGGGGACAGGTTTTGGGGAGGTCTCATATGGAAGGTGACATGTATAAGCTCATTTTGAAACTAAATACTTCTGATGGTGCAGTTGCCTTTAACAGAATTTGCTGCCGGGCACACACCAAAGCCTAAAACACCACTTTTCTCTGCATTAAACTCATAGCACTAAGTACACTCGTGACGGTAGACAATCTGCATAGCATTATCTAATTTCTGCTTAGTGCAACAGCAAGTAGCCAAGTCATCGGCATGCCTCGTGGGCGTACTTGGCTTCATATAGATATTGCAACAAAACTTGCTTAAAAGTATTCATGTCCATGTCAATTATTGATACAATGGCCTTTTAAATCAAGATGTCGGTTTACTTTAACGTTATATTCTACACTGTAATAACAGCACCCGCAGGAGAGTAAAACATGCACTGTGACACGGAGCTCTATGTGATTATATAATTACCCTTTAGCATTTGAGTGCAAAGAGAATCTGACATCTGGAAACATAAATCATCAACTTGAGTGTTATTCAAGAATGCTTTATAAGGATATATCAAAACCAATCGGAATTTTCAATCGAATATTATATTGCTTTTTTATCAAGATTAGAAAAATCACATGGCGGTGAGGAAAACAAGAAAAGCATGACCTATGTCACGTTACTGTACACGTTACATCCATTAACCCTATAATGGTGGTGGTGGTTAATTTGGTTAATACAAAATGATGCAAAAAACATAGCAAAAATGACTGAAACCCTGGTACATGGGTACCAATCTAAAGGGCGCTCAGCGAGAGCTTTTTAATGAATACCAACATGACAGGGTTTAGACAGTTTTCAAATGTCTTTGCATTCTTGCGATTGTATGTTTTTTGTAACGATTCGTTACAGTCAATAAACATACGACTACTACTACTACTACTACTACTACTACTACTACTACTGCTATTTCTTTTACTAGTACTTGTACTTTGGACAAAAGTAGCCACAGTACTGTGTTATCCCTCAATATGTACTATCTTTAGTGCACACCTCTTCTGACACCTTTGAACAGAACTCATCAAATCAAATAATTTTTGAGAATTATCTCAAACCTAAGCTGGATGATTAGTTGTAATTTTTTTGGTAATTTGCATAATTGACCTAATTAGTATATACATCAAGTCTTATCAAGAAATAATGCAAACCTCCCATTAAGTGATAGCTAGCCACTTGATAGCTAGGTGCCTTTTAATTTGAGTGGCTTATTAGGGGTTGGAAAATATACGCCCAATCTTGCCCTGGACTCATATGGTAAGGCCTTGGAACAGAATTCAATCTATGGAAAATGACCGCCTCCCCAAAGTTCTAATGGACTGGGACCGTAAACTAGCATTAGAAGGCAGGACAAAATCGAATTGGCACTTCAGGGAGATAATGGATGACTGTGACCACACTTGGGTCTTTGATCTGGAGCTTTGTCTGGGTGTGTCCTTTGTCAAAAGAATACAGGACATACTTATTGAAAAAGCCCAACAAACATGGACAAATAACTGTGTAACCACCAGTAAACTCCGAACCTTCTATGCTATTTGTGGTCTCCCACTCAAAGCTGATGTCATAGTAACTACACCTCTATTAAAGTCGCACAGATCAGTTGTCGCAAAACTAATGTGTGGCACATCTAACCTTGAAATTGAAAGAGGGTGCCACAAAAAGATTCCAAGGGAAAATCGTTTCTGTATATTGTGCCAAAATATGGAGGTGGAAGATGAGGTGCATTTTATTCTAAAATGTCCTTTTTATGACGATTTGAGAAATCCCATTTTGCAACTAGCCAATTTGCAATATCCTAATTTTACAGAACTCACTGATTTGGAGCAACTTAAGGTCATTTTTCAATCAGAGGATTTGTTAAGAACTGCATCATTTTATCTCAATAGGATGTACAAATGTTAACTAGCAACTGATTGTTATTAAACAATACTAGTCATGTTTACCTATTCAACATAAACTCGGCTGGCTCGATTTTAGATGGGTATTAGAAAATTGTGTATAAAAGAAGTGACTCCTTATATACAAGACTCACTATAAGATTTTTATGATTAACTAGATAATATATTGTACAATGTATATAATGAATGTCGTTTTGATAATATTTGTAAGTATATTTATGATTGTATTTGGTCCATTATAAGCCTTCGTGGCTGGCCAGATTTTTAACACTTGGTATTGCATGTTATGAATGTCATTATCTGGATTGGACAATAAACTATTTATCAACAACAACAACAACATTAATATTGTTAATTGCATGTGAGTAACATCACACCAGATCAACTGCTCTCAAGGCAGCCACTTGATAGCTAGATGCCTTTTATTTTGAGTGCCTAATTAGTATTGTTAATTGCATGCGAGTAACATCACACCAGATCAACTGCTCCCAAGGCACCCACTTGACAGCTAGGGCTGGGGCTTAGTGGACTGCTTGAAACTTGAGAACAACCATGGTGGTGAAGTGCGAATTGTCATGCAACAATGATATGTTTGGATGCAACATTGATACTGGAAACGGATCTGGGAGAACATTCAACTCAATTCCTAACCCAGAAAAATATCCAGAAATTCAATTTATTAGCTAGATGGCTCCATAATATGGGACGTGGTTGGCCTTTGAAAACTTTTAAATTTGCTAGTCACAAGAAAGTCTGTGAGGATCACTTTACTGCCACCTCCTTTATCGAGGATTTAGAAACTTGTAGAGGAGTTGTATCAATTATTGTAAAAAACTACTTGTTGTAGAGAATAGCTGTGTCTCTTCCTGCAATTCCCTTGAATAGCATGAATGCAACATAGTAGGTTGCCAATACTGAATAATTCAGGCAGGTAACGTCAAAGTCCATGTGTTTTGTGGCACAGTCAACATCTTCTACCTCTAGACGTTTTTCTTCAAGAATAGTTCACGTATGCCAACAGATATGCTACTGCTCATGTAGAGCCACACAGACTTCACATTCACAGCCGTCGGTGTTTTCTACTCATTCAGAATCAGAATTACCCTCACTGTCCTCTGGGTCTGACACATGATCTTCTTAAGGATATACTGGTTCGAATGCATATGGTTGAACACCATGGAGGTTTTCCATAACTGCCTATAAATCGGCTTGGAATGAGGCACACAGATGTCCTTACGTTTGTCTCAGCTCAAATGAACAAAATCCTTACATTGTTTCAAATGAGTAATCAAGTTAATAGCTAATATGGATTAGAATAGAAAAATACATCCTCACAATACAATTGGTAGATGATTTCATGGCTCTCTGGTTTCATGATACCAGAACACATATTCTTCTTTAAGTGCCCAACTCCAGCTGAATAATTGTAATCATCATATGTTAAGATTACACAGACCGGAATCAAATTCACGTACAGAAAGAAATAAACAAAATAAACCTGTTTTGTCTGTGTGCTGACTGAGCCTTCTAATGCTTTGCAATACTCTTGTAGGCATATATGGAATTGTTATCGATATACTTGTGGTTTTCAATCATTACTTGAGCCTGACTGAAATTCAAATTATTGTGCCCACGAGGATGTGTATTGCAATTGATCTCATAGGCCAAACTTATGAAACTAGAGCAGATGCAATTCCTTTGAGATTAATGTGTATTGCAGTCAATTCCTGAGAGGCTGTGACTACACATACACAGCTTACTAATTGCAAACTTCCTTTTTCATCCATCACAAGATAACAGTGTATGAACTTTGTAAGAATACTAAATGCCAGTCTGTTTTGTAAACTGGTAGAATTTCTTGAGCTCTATTAAGCTCAACCAGAACCCCTTTACTATAGATCACTTTTCCTGTTTGCTTTTGCCACACCGAACCTGCTAGACCTCTAGAAAATATACCTTGTAGTATAGAGTTATACACTGATACACAGTGCCATTGTGTGTATCGTTTGATTCACCACTTCTTCTTTGCAAGTCATCTACTTTTGAGAGCATTTAGTAGACAATGTGTTCAGTAATATATAGCCATCGGCCTGCATGCGGTGGCATATCAATACTATCACAGCATCTTTCTGGCGAGCTCTGATAAGCCTCAAGACGACGCCTCCGTGAAGGTCTAACACATATCTTTTTAAATCTCGAAGAAAGAGTTACACTTTAAATACCAGCCTTAGATAATTACAAGTTGTATCAAAATATGCATACTAGTATGTGGGGTTAAACAGCCCTGATTTCTAATATCAAGATTGGTCTTGGAACCTTCAAACTAGCAAAATCTTATTTTCATATGTCATATCATGAGTATGTAAATAGCCTGTTTTAAAGTTTTTTAACACAGGGTAGCTGTTGCATTCGGATTTGAAAACTCAGGTATTGAGCTTTCCACTAAGCCTCAGCCCTGGCTGTCAAGTTGCTGCCTTGATAACAGTTGATCAGGTGTGATGCCACTCACATAGCATTTCGTTTTCCCTCACAATACCGGTAGTTGACACTCTCTTCACAAAAATGCCACACTGCCACAACAAGCATACTTATTCTAATGATAATTGCAGACAATGGTTCTTAAGATTCAAATTACTTAACGGATTATCATGCAGATTAGATTTGTCACACAATGGCTTACATGCTGCGTGATGAGCTTTGACAGTCCCTTAAAGAAAAATACAAAAGTCACATGAAAATAAATATATTAGACACAACAAGTTCAGCATCAGGTTTTCGATTTTCAATGTATGACCGTATTATTAATCTAATGAGGTAGTTTACAGCTATGGATAAAATGTGCTTATCAATATTATTCAGTTTTACATAGAACTATTCTTTGAAGTTTAGACAGGTCTAAGAATTTCCCAAGTGGTCTTATATTAATATTGGCATTTTGGTACTATTGAACTAATTAGTATGCAAATAAGCCCCCAATGTGAAAAATATTAAAATAAATCTAAGTCTCATGAATATCTCCTCTAAATTGAAAACTGATGTGCATATTTTGACATAACTGGGAAGTATCTAAGTGGTTATTTACGACGTTTTATTCATTTCTTGATTTGATTTATCTAATTGATATGCTAATTAGGTCGATTATGCAAATTGTCCAACATTGCATCTTAGCATCCGGTAGTTTCTGAACCTTGTGGATGTCTACATAACATTTTAATCATGATACCTAACTGCACTCGACATTTCCGTGTTTACCTCCTGGCCCGGTTGACTAATACAGGTAGTGTACGGTTCTACTTACAGCCACATCTTGGGTCTTAGGGTTCATTAGAGAATATAATAACAGTGAGGAAATGTCAAGTACAAAGCTAAATGAATTTCCTGAAACACACTCGGTACAATCAATTCTCAGGAAACCGTCTAATATTATTGCCACATGCAGTACTGTACTAATTAAGTTATGGCGATAGGATGGCTTCATACGTTACTGAAAACCAGAGACGACTATTGGCACTGTTTAGCAGGAAATATTTAACCCATTCACGCCTAGAGCGTTCATAGGTTCTGACACAATAGGAAATCATTCTATTCGGCCTGGCACATTTACAAAATGTTCTATGTAAATAAATTGTATCCGAAGTTGCCAGACCAAAAATGTATTTGCATTACTTATTTATATGTGGTAACTGCTATGTCCCAAACGTCTTTCAATTTTTCTTAATCAGCATTTTTCTCAAAATAAAAATTTGAGGTTACGACCTTTTTTGATTCTGTCAATTTTGAACACTTTATTTTCGACGATATTTTCATTAGTTGAGTTCTGACTTTTGATATAGAAAAAAAAACGAACTCAAGGAAACGAACTTGGCGTCAAGCCCTGAATCAGTGCAAAAGAGCTGTTCGATATTTTCGTTTAGGTCAAAAAGCATGTTTGAGCACGTGGGACGTACATAAATACGATAAGATGCATTGTGTTTTGTTTGAAATTGATATCTGCATTTGCGGCGATTCTCCGTCCGATTCACAATGACGTCATCGAGATGCGAGCGCGTGGAAGTGTAGAGAGCGCGCGCGGATAGTCGCCTGGCAGACGAATCTGTGAAACCCGCCGCGAGATAGTGGTCATCGTCTGCTGTGTAGTGAGAAAGCGCGGGAAACACCACTTTCTGTGCACGAATCACCGAGTCGAGCAGGTAAGGAAATTTCGTTTCTACTATTATTTGGCAGGTAGGATGGTTGTAAACCCAAATTTATACTTTTTACAGGTGCAGAAGTGAATGTGTTCTTGCTAACACGTATGCTTCTAGCTTCCAGATGAGTTGACAATCTTGCTTACAGTTAGTAAGAAGAAGAGCAGTTTTTGGAAACAGCTTAGAACGGTTTATACCAAGGAGATCAGAACAGTTTCATTCCAACTGTGTGGTATTTTTCTATCAATTTCATGGTTTTTAATAGTTTTCATTTTTCACTCGTTTTATCTTGAAAAGTTGAAATAAAATAATCAATTAGATTGGTTGACAGCTTTTCCAACACTGATTCTAAAGAAAGGCAATATCTAAAAACAGCTATAAACGGATTTTTCTAATGAGGATATAATTCCAGCCTCAAAATCTTTATCGATTTGATAATTTTCAATAGTTTGCATTCTTGATTCATTTATTATGCAAAGTTTTTTTTTAATTGTCTGCAAAGTATATGTTTTTATTGCCTCGTTCTATAAAATAAAACACGTACAATTTAACAACACATTGGAATGAGCGGGAGTGAATGTTTCAATACCACTTATTTCTATTTACGTTTTTATGAAAAAACAACTATGCATATTACCAACAACGTCCTATGGCACCAACACTTTCTTAAACCAATTTTTTGTTGTACATGTACAGATCCGACTCTGATGGGAATGATATTAAGGAGTAATCATCTGATATAAAAAGTCGCTGATTTTGTATGAGAGTTAGAGAGCCCCCGATGGGCTTTTGCGGTATATCATTCCTTTTGTAACTAATATAACAGGATTTATTGTGCAACTACATTTTTGTACCGAATACTTTTCAACATCTCCATATCCGTACCTTTCTACGATGGTGCAGGTGTGAACGGCAGAAAAAAATGTTATATTCCATAATGTTGACAACAGGTCTTACACTTTCTGAACAGTATTTACAATAAGGGTCGGAGACCTGGTTCTAAATAAGGTTTTCCTTGTCATCACACTGTGGTGTGCCAACTCTGCTATAACCTTGTAGTCAATTTCCTTATCTAACTTATTGGACCAAGAGTATTATGCAGTTGGAATTATACGGCCAACTTTGTGCCAAGCTATCTTCTGGGACCAGAACTCCGGCACCTGTACGGCATCTTTCGCCAACCGCATGGCCCTGGCATTCCGTTCAACTTATGTAATTAGAGCTTTTACTGATAGTGCTTATACGGGTAAATCGGGTGCGGACGGGTCCGGGAGATCTAGCCCGTATGGGATCGTGATTTCAAGCTGGTACATACACTAAGTGTGCCGGGCTTGTACGAGCCTGATATTCTAGGTCCTGCTCCGGCCGGGTTCTGGTACTGACATGAGCTCGTACAGTGTCGACATTTAATTCCTGCACTAAATGCGCGGGCAGCCCGAGCATAATACACGACCGCACGCCCGATTGCCATCTAATTCCCTATCATGGCTGAGCTCACACCTGAACGTACTTTCGATTTGCAAGCTTTAACGTGGGTCATTGATGTGTTTGGCGTATTTTTTGACGTGTTAGCCATGGATGTTTTTACAACCAGGCACTGGCAGACGTCCGGTGGACTGGTGCAGGTTTTAAATGTCTGTACTGTATGGTAGCCAGCCATTCTCTGGACTTGTACGATCCCGTGAAATTCTTCCTATGTAGGATGCTACTGGTATGAATTGGACTTAAGCACATATGCAGGGTAGGGATAGTTTTAGTAATTGGTCTATGGGCCAGTTAATAACTGATTGTATTCCATATATAGATAAACGTTTGACATGTTCATGCGTGAAGGGGACACAAAACCGAACTGTATTAGTGATGTCTTTCTAGCGAAAACAGGGTTAGGAAACTGTTTGATAGAAACCTTCTGTGGAACCGTGAGTGCAATTCTTCTCCTTCAATAACATTACAGCGTTACTCCTAAGTTATTTTCAGACGATTATTTCAGGCGGAACACGCACACACACACGCACACATATACACACACACACACATATATATATATATATATATATATATATATATATATATATATATATATATATATATATATATATATATACATATATATATATATATATATATATATATATATATAGAGAGAGAGAGAGAGAGAGAGAGAGAGAGAGAGAGAGAGAGAGAGAGAGAGAGAGACAGACAGACAGACAGACAGACAGACAGACAGAGAGAGAGAGAGATTCTATAATGAAAATTGTCGACGACCCTGAAGTTGACATTGTACGACCCTCTCTACCGCCTTGATTACTGTTTTCTGTGGCCAAGCAGAGATTTTAATTGAATCTTGGCAAGTGTCAGTTTGTCTTACACCTCTACACATGCAGTTTAATCTCAACAGTCACATACATGTAGATCGTGCATCGTGTTTAATAATAGTTTCAATAATGAATCTTGTAGGGGTGGTATCTAATTACATGGCGGTCATCATGTTTACCCATTTCATCATTCAAGGTCAGCAAAAGACCAATTACCTGTCGTTGTTTGTTTTCTGTTTTGAAAACAGTACTCCACCATCAATAGACCGGTAACCCGTGGGTGAAAGAAAATTGAATTATTTCTACACCTCCAATAATAACTGAAGTTTGTATATGCATAAGCTATAAGTGGACAGTGTGACATTTCCTTGTGTATCTTAGGAGATTCAATCTCAATATATTACTTATTGCACTCTAGGAAGTACAGTGCCGACATATAATTCCTGCCGCAAGTGCGTGGGCAGCCCGGGCTTGATACACGACTGCACGCTCGATTGCCACCCAGTTTTCTGAGCATGGATGCATAGATGAGCTCACAACCGGACGTGTTTCAATCTGCAAGCTTTAACGTGGGTCATTGATGTATTTCGCTTACTTTTGACATGTTAGCCATGGATGTTTGTAGCACCAGTCACTGGCAGACGTCCGATCGACTGGTGCAGGAATTAAATGTCTGTACTATACATAAGCATGTTTACGTAAATAATTATGCCCAAAACTCATAATTTTGCAGCTACACAATGCCAGTGTTATTTAATATCTGATCTGTATTAACAATAACAAACAAGTATAGAATCTATTGGTATGAAATAGAAACGATTTTTATTCATTCTTTTCGCTTATCACCACTCGAATGAATTCACGTTAGATTTTGGTCCTGATTTGAAGTGATTATCTGGGTCGCTGCGTATTTTTTGACTAACGCGTGGAGTGCCAAACTAAACTGATTAGTGAGTGGCTTTTTATGTATCGGATATTTGAACTGAGCCCATGCCAATGTCTGTGTACATGTGTATGTTTTAACAAAGAACTGCAGTGCCAGCATTTAAATCCTACACTGAATGATAGGGCAGCGCGGGCATAATTCACGACCGCACGTCAGATTACCACCCAGTTTCATGGACATGGATGACCTCAGAACTGAACATAGCTTTGATTCGCAAGCTACATGGGTCATTGATGTGCTCGGCCTATTTCTTTACGTGTCATCCATGGGTGTTTGTACAACCAGGCACTAGAGGACGTCCGGTCGACTGGTGCAGACATTTAATGTCTGTGCTGTAACAATCAGATAGGAGTCGCAGCACCGACACATAAATAGTATTTCCATTACATACAATGAAGGTCTCGGCCACTCGGAGACTTCATTGCTTTGGTTTCCTATTCCCATTGGCACAGCCCTCAATCTAGCCATCTGCAGGGCCTGAGTGAGAAAGTGAGAAAATTGCCAATGACTTTGGATTTAGGCGGTAGTTTGAAGGCCAGTCCTGATGGCCGTGTGGTCTAAGGCATTGCTACTTGGGTTTAGGCGGTGGTTTTAGGGCCAGCCATGATGGCTGAGTGGTCTAAGGCGTTGCTACTTGGGGTTAGACGGTGGTTTTAGGGCCAGCCCTGATGGCCGTGTGGTCTAAGGCATTGCTACTTGGGGTTAGACGGTGGTTTTAGGGCCAGCCCTGATGGCCGTGTGGTCTAAGGCATTGCTACTTGGGGTTAGACGGTGGTTTTAGGGCCAGCCCTGATGGCCGTGTGGTCTAAGGCATTGCTACTTGGGGTTAGACGGTGGTTTTAGGGCCAGCCCTGATGGCTGGGTGGTCTAAGGCATTGCCACTGGCCTCAAAATGTCTCGCCACTGCGCGGATTCGAGTCCCAGTCGGGGCAAGTGAGAAAGTTGCCACTGGCAACTTTCTCACGGCCCAGTGACTTGATGTTATGCGATAGTTTTCGCCGGGTACTCCGGTTACAACTGGCTTTACCACTTACAACTGGCTAGTCACGACTTAACCGCAATATGGCAGAAAAAGTAACGAAACATAAAAAATCCAATTCCTGGCCATCTCCACGGCATTGGCATTAAGATAACTTAATGTATATATATATATATATATATATATATATATATATATATATATATATATATATATATATATATATATATATATATATATATATATATATATATATATATATATATATATATTATATATATATATATATATATATATATATATATATATATATATATATATATATATATATATATATATATATACGATGTGTGTGTGTGTGTGTGTGTGTGTGTGTGTGTGTGTGTGTGTGTGTGTGCAGCGTTGTGGAGGGCAGTCTCAGTCTGCAATTCTAAGAGCCCTTGGAACTATTCGTGGAGAAACATTTACGCTTCCGGGTATCTATCTCGTCGCGATATGACATAATGTGTTGAAAGTCTCGTAAAACCAATTCCTTTCTTTCATTATGCAGCATGTCTTAATCGCACTCGCCGACTGTCACAGGACTTGTTACGTACATAAGGCGGCGGGAATCTTTGGCTTGGATTAAAAGCTGAAAATAACGGACACGATGCTAAATTACGCAGAGAATGTGTGCGTGTGTGTGTGTGTGTGTGAGAGAGAGAGAGAGAGAGAGAGAGAGAGAGAGAGAGAGAGAGAGAGAGAGAGAGAGAGAGAGAGCGAGTTTGTGTGTGTGAGAGAGAGGCCATTGAACATTGAATAAATACGAATGTGTTATAAAAGGCACTTCGCCATCTCTCATATATCCAATGTGTGTGTGTGTGAGAGAGACAGAGAGAGAGTAAAGTATCGTATTGTTTGTTTATTGACTGTATGTATAATACAAAATCATACTAATACAACAATAAAGCATTGGTATGGTGAAAAGAATACAAAATATAACATATGAGCAATCAAAAAATATATTTACCTAAGGCGTTTCTTGGAATACTGACTTAGTTGCGTGGGTAATTGAAGTTATCCAATACGATTCCTGCTCTTCAGTATAGTGTTGTACATTTGATACATGTATTTCCCTGCAGTTGTCATAAACTCAGTATTGCACCTACCTCTGTTTTGCCCAAGGAGTGCTTCTAAAAAAACATCATGTTTTTTTCATGAATTGATGGCACTCACAAAAGCTGTTTTACTAAGGTGATTAAGCATCTCTGATCTCATATTCTCAAAATGCGGGCACTGTAAAATGAGGTGTCTAGCATCTTAAGGCCATTAAACATTGAATGAATACGAAAGTGTTATAAAAATCACTTCACCACCTCTCATATATTCAAATTATGGAAATCCTGACATTTCGGTATTCTTCCTGTGCGTAGTAATAGTGAATTACCATGTAAAACTTCCCACAATACTGCATATTAATCTGATGAATGAAATGCAGTATAGAGTTTGAGACAACATGGGCGTGTAGCCTTACGATAGCATTTTTCGTTGATAAAACGATTATCTGATATTTTACTGCATAGTGTTTTTTCGAGTACTCGATAAGACAAGCTGAAGAGGTTGAATTTACCGAAGAGATTCCTAAGTTGTATTCGACCTTGCCTCTTTCAATTTCATGATTCAGAACCAAAATGTTTATGATTTTATCACCATTGAAATTATTACTATCATTATTATTATTATTATTATTATTATTATTATTATTATTATTATTATTATTATTATCATTATCATCATTATTATTGTTATCTTTGTTTTATCACTAATAGTAGTAGTAGTAGTAGTAGTAGTAGTAGTAGTTGTAGTAGTAGTAGTAGTAGTAGTAGTAGTAGTAGTAGTAGTAGTAGTAGTAGTAGTAGAAGTAGTAGTAGTTAACTAAGCTAAGGCTGTCTTTCGTTTTCTACACGAAAGCCAACTGGATGGCTGATCATGACTTAACCTTAAGATAAATTCTTCGACTAACTTTTCCCTACCTCGCTCTTATTTGACTATTTAGTCTATACAGAGAATATATTGTCTGAAAGACTTTTGCATCAGGAATACATCAGAATTCACCAGATTCTTCCGACAGTGTGTTTTAACGAGATAAATTGACCCTTCCAATGCTAAGGCTACTTACATCCAAAACACAATGAAGGAATTAAAAAAAAATACCCATCTTAACCCGGTCATGTTGGTACTCATCGGAAAGCTCTCGCTGAGTGCGTTCAGATGAGTACCCATGTGCATGGGTTTCAGTGATTTTTTGCATCATTTTCTATTGGCCAAATTAGCCATCAGCAGCATAAGGGTTGAATATAAGAGACAACACCTTCTCTACTTGTGAAAACGCCTCTGGAAGGTTTTGTTTTGTGATATTTAGTCGCTCACTCTGCTCAGTGACTGTTAATCTGAATATGAGGAAAAGGGTGTAGGCCTTAACAGGTTAAATCATAATTGACTCTATATTCACAAATTCGCCCTATTAACCATGCATCTTAATATAGAAGAAAATATGGCTTTACCTCCGATTCAGATTGAGATACCAACTATAACTTGCAACTCTGTGGAATTTTGACTTTTTTCACTTTATCTACCATATTGCAGCCAGTTGTATCTAATTGGGGAAACCGGAGTGCCCGGCGAAAAACCACCGCCTAACCCCAATTTGCAAATGTGTACAAATGCACGACATTACAATAAGTTAACAAAGATATTCTCCCTTTTGCAGAAACGTGATAGCCTGGCGATAATGTGTTATATATCTGGCAATGGTAAATGTTGTTGTCCTACGGGAACAGGTATGGGATGTAGGTGAAGGAATCGCCAGGTAATTTCTCATGTTTTTTGCCACATAAAAGCGGTGATAGATCTTCATAATATCGTGTTCATTACGATAAAGGTCACCTCCCTAATCACGTCTAATATATATAAATCTCGCAGCTAAATAACGAAGAAATATTATGCAGCAGGTATTCTTTGATCACACTCGATCTTGAAACAGAAAAGAATTTCGTGGATCACTCATGGTTTAGCACCTTATCCTGCTGCAATGTTGTATATATATATATATATATATATATATATATATATATATATATATATATATATATATATATATATATATATATATATATATATATATATATATATATATATATATATATATATATATATCTGCGACAGTAGTCAGAGAATACTTCTATACTACTATGCAGACCATCTGTCAATTCTAATATAAGCACAGCATCACACAGTACAATGAATAACTTTAATATATCTACATCCGCTCTTCCCCCAATCCATTCAATGATTCCTCTAAATCATTTATAATCATGGCAAAGTGAGATATTTAGCGAATCGAGTGAGATTTCTCAGGGTCATGGTAATGAAATTCATGATACCGAGCATGACATCTTGTCTGTATGTATGGGCAGATGCTTCGTGGATTTCTACTCCGAACAAATGGAAGCCATTTGGATTATATCTGGTAGACATATCTGCTAAATGTATCTTAAAGTCTTAAAGCAGAGGGATGGAATAGGATAAAACTCCCCAATAACTTTAAGTGTGTCTTAAGTTGATTTTGACAAATATCTAGTATATAGACTTATGATTTAAGATCACGACTATCATATTAATCCTCTCAGTTTGTCTTGAGTATCACTAAGAGTTTCTTACCTGTATCTTATGTGATTATACTTTTTGTCATTTACGCATAATTTGTAGTATTGCTACAGCCAATAAACTATGTTAATACTAGTATATCATATTTTCTTATATAAGAAAACTTGCAATAGATTGACATATTTTCCGCATGTTATTACACCATTTTCAAATGATTTGGAACGTCGCATGCAGTATCCTTTACTGTCATAATCGACAAGTCGTGAAAAGCCATTTGGGAGTATTGAACGAAGACGGAGAGCCGGGAGAAAAGCACCGCCTAACCTAGAGTCACTCACAACTTAAGTACATGTACACTGCCGACAGTTTATTCCTGCACTAAAAACGTGGGAAGCCCGCTCATA
This sequence comes from Maea johnstoni, assembly GCA_963942565.1. Classification (NCBI taxonomy): domain Eukaryota; kingdom Metazoa; phylum Annelida; class Polychaeta; order Spionida; family Magelonidae; genus Maea; species Maea johnstoni. The sequence continues at coordinate 15,159,305 of OZ012691.1, read as the reverse complement.
ATACACGACCCGAGCCCAATTTCCACGCAGTTTTCTGAGCATGGATGCATGGATGACCCCACAACCTACCGTTCTTTTGATTCAAAGGTAAGTGTGCAATTGATGTGTTTGGCTAATTTTTTGACATGTTAGTCATGGGTGTTGTTATACAACCAGGCACTGGCAGACGTTCGGTCAACTATTGCAGGAATTAGATGTCTGTACTGTATTGAGCTATATGCCAAAGAGCGTGTAGACCACCTGGGTATATGGGGCTGCCCCCATATGCAATATATCCCATCCCAGCCCCACATTACTCCTCCTGCGATCAAGGCTTATGTGTATGATTGCGTGTCATCTGGATAATGATGAAAAGTGCTAGATGTTGCTATACGGCGGCTGACAGAAACACGCGCTTGTCCCCGAGGCCAACTTGTGTACAATTTGCAGACATGTTTTCCTGATACATACATTTAGTTATAGGTTCCTTAACGCATTGACGCAGTTCTTTGAAATTTATTCTGTGAAAAGAGAAGCATTGCATTAGTGACATATGTTACTACAGTACAGACATTTAATTCCTACACCAGTCGACCGGACGTCTATTAGTGCCTGGTTGTATAAACACCCATGGATAACATCTCAAAGAAATAAGCCAAGCACATCAAGTGCCCATGTCGAATTATTCAAAAGAGAACGTTGAAATGCCTGCTTCTACGATTTGATTAGAGATGAGGATTGCCATCGCTTCTATCTACAAACAAATTTGGATGTGCAGGCGCTAATCCTCAAAAGCCAAAGATCATATTTCCAGTACCTTACCCCTTCTGTGCATGACCAAAAATGCCGAAAGGGAGATGATTCAATCGCCACGTGATCTAAAGTGCAGACATTTAATTCCTGCACCAGACGACCGGACGACCGGTTGTACATGTACAAACAACCATGAATGACATGTCAAGAAAATAAGCCAAGCACATCAATGGCCCACATAGCTTACAAATCAAAGCTACGTTCAGTTGTGAGGTCATACATGCATCAATGCCTAGGAAAAATGGGTGGACATTGGACGTGCGGTCGGGCTGCCAACACATTTAGTGCAGCAATTAGATGTCGGCACTGCAGCATGTATGTCCAATATTTATTTTCAAGAATCGATGACCAGATTAACTCTTATCAGGTTTTATATTTTAATTACGTTTTGTTGTGCAATAATCCATATGTTATCAAACGAAATGGTCCTCAGAGTTTCGTGTAAATGTAATCTTGATAGATAATAAAAATGGGAAAGTATGGGGATGTTTTATTACGCAACTGAGTAGGACGAGATTATGTGGGATCAAAGTATATATTTCTAGCGTTGCGACCTCATTGAAAGACCGAGATTCGATTTCTTTGGAGTGCACACATCAGACGTGGCTTTCTCTGAAGTTTTCTTTTTAATATAGCCATCCAAAAGCAATCAACGAAGTATGGCCTTGCTCTATACTGGTCATACAGTAAAATATAGATTAATCTCTTACAACAAATGTGTCTTTGATTCAATGTTTCTTGGTCTACCTGTGTCAAAGGACAACATTAATCTACATAGAAAGTGGTAAGGGCTAATCAAGACTGTATGCGGGACTTTTTGATGTTGTAAAGGTCAACGACTAGCCAGAAGTATGTAGCAGCAGCAGCAGCAGCATTAGTAGTAGTAGTAGTAGTAGTAGTAGTAGTAGTAGTAGTAGTAGTAGTAGTAGTAGCTGTAGTAGTAGTAGCAGCAGCAGCAGCAGAGGTAGTAGTAGTAGTAGTGGTAGTAGTAGTAGTAGTAGTAGTAGTAGTAGTAGTAGTAGTAGTCAACAAAAAAATCTACAATTATAGACCACATCGTGACCATCCATGATGATTTGGGAAACCGGGCTACCCAGGATAAAGTCGCCAATTAACCCCCGTTTACTGTCAACCCCAGGCGGTGCGCCATGGTACGCAACGCAATATATTAGACCACTCGACTATGGAGGCTGGCATTTAGTTAAGATGAAACAGTATGTCTCCTAGAACTTGATGGCTCTCTGCCCGTATCTTTGAGGCTTAAGTGCACGTCGTGACAACTGGATTATCTGTCACCATTCTTACCTTTGTGATTCTTCCCAGAAATGAAGCTACCGGAGAAGAGAAGTCAGATAAAGAAGAGCACGGGAATTTGTATTTTCGCATTACAAACCTGGCACCATTGACGACAGGATCATATGGATCTCAGGGAAAAGTTCTCTAAATTTGTCAAAAATTTGCATTACTTGAATCGCTTAATTACACCATGTATACAATTTATTTTTTCAAGATTATTTTAGTTCTAGAAAAATTGTTATAACTTAGTGAAAGAAACAGGAAAGAGGAACACAGGTTAACCCTGTCACTGCTACCTCTTGACCACTGGTGGTGGTACCGGTTCTCACGCTGTGCAATATCGTTCATGGGTCTGGTCAAGATGGCTGCCTTCAAAGGATATCGACGACCTATTACTAACTCACATGCTAAATCTAACTGGGAAGTGATGTAGACGACAGGTTTGGAGGGAAGTCTTATTCGAAAGGTGACATGAATAAGCTCATTCTGAACCTAAATCATTTTGATGGTAGATTTGCCCTTTAAATGAGAATTAACTGTCAAAAAGCAAATATGAATGCATAACCTTTTTTTTGTTTTTATGAACTTTGGATAACCCATAGTTCGTTTATTTTGTTTTTCAAATTTTAAAACATGAAAAGTATTCAAAAACAATACAATAGACAAATATACAGTATTACAATTATACAAATATCTTAACTGTATCTATACACAATATCTCTGTATATTACCTGCCTCCTTGTACTTACTTTTACAAACATCGCGGAGGTCTTCTATAAACAATTTTTAAAACAAATAAAGAGAGAAAAAACACACATATACTTTGTTGCCTTATTTTGTCTCTGTTCTTTCCAATATCTTGTAACCGATTCTCTTATGTATTTCTCCCATTTTCTCTCGTATAACTCAATCTTATCCCGAGATAGAGCATGTATTTCTTATTCTATAATGAATGTATAACTTGACATATAACCAATATATAAATACATAGATAGGGAGACTATGCGTTCTCATAAAGGGATACATGTAAGCTCTGTATCACTGATTAGCGTCTATATGACCTTTTGGTACTAGTATACAGAAGTTGCAAGTTGATATTCGACCAGGATAAGTGTAGATGGATCAAATTTCACCATGGCAACTGTCTGTCAAGACTCGCAGGTTCCCACCCCAACGTCAATTAAGTTGCTAGTCTAATCATATAGCTAACTTCTTGGATTCACATTTTCACTACTGTCTAAGGCAAAGGGCGAGAGTTCAAATCAGGTTCGTGTACGTGAGAAAGTTACTTATTGATGAAGTGGGTGTTAGTTTGCAATTTCCCTGTGTTATTCGCTTACTTCCACAATGGCAATTGTATTGCAGTGTATCTTTTATTGACTGTACGCAAAGTAACAAAACTACAAGACATACAAACACTTTTTTCCATCAAAATACCAATCAAAGATAACACAGGGAGATAATAACAAAACTGAATTCAAACGAAAAATTTGACTGTGTAAATACATATAACAAATTAGAAGTGGTAACATATTTGGAAACCCAAAATAGCAGCGAAAAACTGCAGAAACGAACAAATTAACATAGACTAAGTAAGGATTATTTACTAATTAATATTTTCAACACCAGTTCATAATTCCAAATTAATGAGAATGGGTCGTTGTCTACTCAGGTTTTAGCCTTAATATGACAGAAGAGTTGACGATAAACAAAATTACATACCTTAAATTCCTATTCCTAAATCAATCAATAGAAATACCCAAAATTATCCAAAACTTTCAATAGGCTTCTAACTTTACTCTCTCTCTCTCTCTCTCTCTCTCTCTCTCTCTCTCTCTCTCTCTCTCTCTCTCTCTCACACGCACACACACACACACATTGCCTTAGTTACGCCTTGGACATCCAGGACTTTGATGATGACCAGTTTCATCGAATTTAATCCGTGGATTTCACATTGTGGTGTCAATGCGCAAATGTCAGTCACAAATAAGACATGCATAAACCACATTCACTACCTCGTTTGAAGTTTTACCTGAAAGGCATAGTTGGGTCTGCAGCATCTCATTTCTTTTCATCTTGCAATCTGATACGAATACTTCTCTTTTTTAATGTAGCTCATAACCAAGTAATACTCTTATGGCAGAAGATCACGTGTCAACCGCCTACAGTACGAGATTGCATATCTAATATGAAAAAAATATATGAGAGAATGGATGACACCTGGATCCAGGGACTAGTATCACCCCTTGTATCTGCTTCATCGACATGGCTCTTATTTATAAAGAAAAGTTCATGTGTCAAAAATTTAAAATTGATTTAAAATGTTGTTTTCGTTATTGATACATTTTCTATGATTTGGGGTTATACCGGCGGTAAATGGGGTAAATGTTATGAAATAACAGAACATTGCAAAGCATAATGTCAAAATAATCTTAGAAAAGTAATCTGTCCACTAGTGTCCAGTGACTGTTGAAAGCAAATTCCAGGACCTAGTGGCTAGACCGCTTGGCAAGGCGGGGACCCCCTTTGACGATCTTAGCCAAGACCTGTGACCGTAGCAAAACACTATGAAACCAAAGTGCTTTGTAAAATTGAATCAAATATGAAACATGGCATAAGCTAATTTTGTCTATGACTCTTTATATTGAATTGACTCTTCATATTGAATACCTGAAGCCTAAAGGCTAGACTGCTAGGCAAATGAGATACACTCTTTGACAATCTAAAACCTAATCTAATCTAAAACCTAATCAAATATGAAACCTGGAACAAGTTAATCTGGTATATGACCATTGATAGGCAATAGCTGAAACCTAAAGGCTAGATTACTAGGCAATACCTGATCCGAAACTGTGTGTTGCCAAACGCTATGAAACTAAAGTGCATAGTGTAAAACCTAATCAAAATAATATGAAACCTGGATTGAATCAATCCGGTCTACTACCCAAGAAAATGAATTCCTGGAACGTATGGGCTATTGCACATAATAGGAAGAAATGGAAATATGATATCTGAAAAAAGTATATTTGGTCAACGACCCTTGAAAATGAAGTACTTGACATACATGCTAGACCCATGAACCATTGAGGCACCATCCTTTTGAAAATCTCGGTCATGAACAGGATGTGCAAAGTATTGGAAATATGAAACCTAGAATAAAGTATTATGTTCTTTGGCTCTTGAGGATACTCGTAATGTCAGTGTTGACATGTTTTCGCCACAGATGTCAAGTGCAGTTGTGAAGACTTGCTGTTGACGTCAGCAGTACGCTTGAAACGCGATCGAGACAAACATGCCTATTTCCGGTTAGAGGCAAAAAAGTTGCAATCTGTGCATGTCAGAATTCTTCAAGTATTATTTTTGGCAAATGCAATATAAACGTTCGTGATATTTTATGTTGGAACATTACCAAGGAAGTGCTTACCCGATAGACGAGTGGTCTAAGGCCTTGCCTCTGTTTGGTTGCTGTATCTCGCCACAGCCTGGGGTCAGCCCCGATAGCCGAGTGGTCTAAGGCCTTGCGACTGGTTTGTTGCTGTATCTCGCCACAGCCTGGTGTCAGCCCTGATAGCCGAGTGGTCTAAGGTGTTGCCACAGACAGGTTGCTGTATCTCGCCAGCCTAGGGTCAGCCCCGATAGCCGAGTGGTCTAAGGTATTGCCACTGCCTTGTTGCTGTATCTCGCCAGCCTAGGGTCAGCCCCGATAGCCGAGTGGTCTAAGGTGTTGCCACTGCCTTGTTGCTGTATCTCGCCAGCCTAGGGTCAGCCCCGATAGCTGAGTGGTCTAAGGTGTTGCCACTGCCTTGTTGCTGTATCTCGCCAGCCTAGGGTCAGCCCCGATAGCTGAGTGGTCTAAGGTGTTGCCACTGCCTTGTTGCTGTATCTCGCCAGCCTAGGGTCAGCCCCGATAGCTGAGTGGTCTAAGGTGTTGCCACTGCCTTGTTGCTGTATCTCGCCAGCCTAGGGTCAGCCCCGATAGCTGAGTGGTCTAAGGTGTTGCCACTGCCTTGTTGCTGTATCTCGCCAGCCTAGGGTCAGCCCCGATAGCCGAGTGGTCTAAGGTGTTGCAACTGCCTTGTTGCTGTATCTCGCCAGCCTAGGGTCAGCCCCGATAGCTGAGTGGTCTAAGGTATTGCCGCTGACTGGTTGCTGTATCTCGCCAGCCTAGGGTCAGCCCCGATAGCCGAGTGGTCTAAGGTATTGCCGCTGACTGGTTGCTGTATCTCGCCAGCCTAGAGTCAGCCCCGATAGCTGAGTGGTCTAAGATATTGCCGCTGACTGGTTGCTGTATCTCGCCAGCCTAGGGTCAGCCCCGATAGCTGAGTGGTCTAAGATATTGCCGCTGACTGGTTGCTGTATCTCGCCAGCCTAGGGTCAGCCCCGATAGCTGAGTGGTCTAAGATATTGCCGCTGACTGGTTGCTGTATCTCGCCAGCCTAGGGTCAGCCCCGATAGCTGAGTGGTCTAAGGCGTTGCCACTGACGAGTTGCTGTATCTCGCCACAGCCTGGGTTCAGCCCAGATAGCCGAGTAGTCTAAAATATTGCCGCTGACTGGTTGCTGTATCTCGCCACAGCCTGGGGTCAGCCCCGATAGCTGAGTGGTCTAAGGTATTGCCGCTGACTTGTTGCTGTATCTCGCCACAGACTGGGGTCAGCCCCGATAGCCGAGTGGTCTAAGGCGTCAGTTCCCGGGTTTGAATACTACTCGGGGCATGAGAGGCAGTCACTGAAGCATGGGTGCGCTGTGAGATTGATCTCACAATGCTTTTACAAATATATTTCTTCTTTTCTGTCAGATTATGGTTAGGGTTAGGGTTAGATTAGGGTAATATCATCTCAAAACATGCCCAAATAAAAAAGCTGGTTATAATGGGAAAGATAGTGAACGATTTTACAAATCATAATTACAGGGTTGAGTGTGTGTGTTTGGTTAACCATTCCAGCTTAGCTTGAGAAATCTTTCTCCCTGGAACAACACGTCATGTAATCTAGGACTCATCTACATTTTCCCGTTTTTGAGGCATTTCAAATCTCTACGGTAGGCGACATTAATATGCGTTATGAAATAAAATTCGGGAGGTTTATTGTCAAATTTGGAGTTTCTTTTTCATCATTATATGTTTTTATTCGAGTGATTTGAAGTTTCTGTACTAGCTTAGAACCTCTCCCGCCAAATTGATAACACTCTAAAGATTCATTTTTCCCCATTTCTTGCATAATCTTCTAATTGACAACATTTATCATCATGATTGTGCCCTAAAACTTTGGCATAAAGGGAGATTCACGTTAACATAGATATCGTCAGAAGATGGGTAATTTTCCAGTACCCGGTAAAATTGGCAATTTACTTTCAGTCAAATAGTTTATGAAATATTGATCTGTTGTCGAGATATCTTCTTTTATGCCTATGAATCAGAAACCCTCCAATATTGACAAGGTATTTACATCTATAGTGTATGCATTGTCTGACATATATGCAGATTTTATTTCATTATTTCATAATAGAGCAATATCTAGAGAGAGATTAAGCGGGAAGTTGTTCCTCCACTTGGGTTTATAAATATTTAAAACTATTCCCATGTTAACGAGTATACTTCAATATATAGATAAAAGGTATGAGCCATTTCCTCCATCCTATTAGATTATGCTAAGGAAGGAAATAGAGGTTCCATCACTCGCGGGTGGAAAGACAAGGTATCTTGACCGAGTGAGTGATTTTGCGTTTGTTGTGACGTGCACGGTTTGTTTTCCCTAGAAACTGGCGCCAGATCACGTACGTGACGCTTGTCTAAGTCCACGCGCGCCATTGTTGGGTATACCTTTGACCCAGCAGCAGTGACCGCTTGATTGAAATTGCGTGATCTGATTGGACAATCACACTAGTCACTCTCTTTTTAATCTGTTAGGCCATGGCGGCAAATGATTTATTGTCATTTTTCACATGCGCTTATTGAATTGCATATTAACTTCTTTTAATAGATAATACTGTAAAATGTCACCATTGTCCTATTACTAAACGAGGTAAAATTTGAATATAAAGTCTCCTTGGCAGCGCGGGCTTGCCCTGCTAGCCGTGTGGTCTAAGGTGTTGCCACTGTCCGCTAGGTGTTTCTCACCACTGTTCGGGTTCGAATCCCGCCCGGGGCATGTGAGAGAGTTGCCAGTGACTTGGGGTAAGGCGGTGGTTTTCGCCGAGCACTTCGGTTTCCTGCAACAGTTACAATGGGCTAGTAACGACCTAGCCGCAATATGGCTGAAAACAAATTTCTTTTATGCTAAACGTAATTCTCCATTTCACATTAACCATCACAAAGCGATAGATAAAATGTCCAAAAAATCCTAATCAACCTAAAAATGGCAAAAAAGTGACAGTCAACGAGGATTTGAATTCCAATTCGAGAAGTACGCGCATGAATGGATTCAACACTTAAGAGATAAATGTTTTCCACTGAAATCCAAATTAACTTGAAATGGCAAAAAAGTGAGAATCGACGAAGTTCTAAATTCGAATTCGAGGGGAAGTACATGTACGATTATGAATGGATTCAACAACATTCAAGATACAAGTGTTTTCACTTCGCCTTTTCAGGAAGCAGCTAATGCCTATTATGCAATGTGCAATGACATTTTCACCTTGCTACCCAGCTAGACAGTATGACGGATAGGAAGAGAGTCTTACCCCGCCGGGATGCTTGACCTATCTTAGTCTAGCTACGAAGGCGCCTTAACCCATGCACGCCTGAAACGTAAACATGGTCTGACAAATATGGCCATATCTTGATAAGAAAGTGACAATTTGAGAAATATTTGACTGAAAGTTGTAGATCAAGGTGTATTTAACAATACCTTTTGGAATATTTTTCAAATACTATTCTATTTGATGATTTTAAGTCAAATATGTCCGACCGCGTGTGTGCACTTATGTTGCTAATGGGTGAAATACTGGATTGGATTATTTAATGAGTGCGCGCGGATGCCATATCTCACTGATTCGTGCAATATTTATGAGGGATTCCTAATTGCTACGGACATAAAGGCATTTATAATGTCCCCCCTAGGGGTGGAGCATCAGCATGGATACTCTCGCTCCTCTATGCATATGCACTGAAGGTACCTAATGGGGAACCAACAGTACTCAAAATCCAGGAGCGCTGTGTTAGTTAGAGGTAGATCATATACATATGCATATACATGGGTGAATTTTCTACATATACATATAGAGTTCCTCTAATATAGCGATGTCTACTGGGGAACTAGTAGTAGATCCAGTGCTGTGTTAGTTAGGTATATATATATATATATATATATATATATATATATATATATATATATATATATATATATATATATATATATATATATATATATATATATGTGTGTGTGTGTGTGTGTGTGTGTGTGTGTGTGTGTGTGTGTGTATATATATATATATATAGCAATATAATTCAAAATCCATGGGGCGCTGTGTTAGATATGTATTATCTACATATACATATAGAGTTCCTTTAATGTAGCGATATCTACTGGGGAACCAGTAGAACTCAAAATTCAGGGAGCGCTGACAGTTTAACTCCAGTGCTGAGGATACTTTCGTCCAAAGTGCAAGGACGCAAAGATATTTTGAAAAACATCTTAACCCTGTCGTGTTGGTATTCATTGAATAGCTCTCACAGAGGACCCTCAGAGAAGTACCCATGTGCAAGGGTTTCAGTCAGTTTAGTTTTTCTTGCATGATTTTGTATTGGCCACGTCAGCCACCAACAGCATAAGGATTGAGGCAAACTTCCAGAAATACTTATGCGCGGAAGTAACGATAAAAAACGATATCTTTTTGATCAAACTATCATTCTGCAATTTGTAGAAGAATACATAAACTTTTCTAGCCAGGAACTGTCATTTGGTCAATTGCACAACGTTTTTGTATCAGACAATACCCCCTACACATCTCATTATTACCTCGTATTATTGATTCTCAATAACCAAATGACTACTTGCCTTGACGGCCTAGAAGATACATCACACATGCCCAATACTACTAGAATATCGCCTCTTACAGTCTCTACAAATATTGCTCCCAAAAGGGGAGCCAAGAGCAGAATACAAGCCAGCCGTATACCTCTTTAACCGTCTTTCCTCCATAATACTCAAATAAATTAGTACTTGGCCCATGTACTCACCCTGACTCAGTACCCAATTGCTTTCACAATCTCCAATGCCACGCCCCTTATATTATACTTTCCACATTCCCATGCTGATGCAGTACCCTTTGCTTACATGATGCCCGAATAACAAACCCAACCCTGCGAACTGGCACCCTCCCGCGTACTTACGCGGTAGAGATGTATGCCCCCTATTCCCTATGCCCTTGTACCAATTCCATTTGGTTAAATCTCGCGTGTGTAGTGGTCATTCGGCAGTCTTTGATCTTTTAGATCACGTAAACACATTTATGTGTTAACGGAGAGATTCCCTAATGTGATATTGGCCGTCATACATTCAAATTATACTATGATGAATAAATGCATACTGATTCATAATACGGGCAGTGCTATCTCGAGCAGTGGGGAATTCCTGCATGTGAAAAGAAAGGGAAATGTGAAACGATTTTGTTATAAGTAAATATACACTCAGACACATATATAATTATATATATATATATATATATATATATATATATATATATATATATATATATATATATATATATAGAGAGAGAGAGAGAGAGAGAGAGAGAGAGAGAGAGAGAGAGAGAGAGAGAGAGAGAGGGAGAGAGAGAGAGAGAGAGAGAAAAAATGAGTGAATGTATTGAATGGTTGATTTAAAGTGCCATAAAATCTGTATAAAATACTGTGGTCCTTACAACAACAAAGTTTTAAGAGACTATAAAAGTGCTCAAAACAATGAACAGTTTCACTGTATAAGTTGCACATTCATGGTTGATTCAATAGAAACTAAATTCTTAAAATGATTTACAATCGGTCTTGAGATACCTTTCAATGAGTTCCTTAGAGCTATTTGCATTACAATGTCTATTTCTGGATTCGATGAAATCAATACCATCAGTCAAACGACAATCACAGGCTACACATTGGGTACGGTCTTCCTTTCTCAAAAGGGAAAATTCATATTCTTGCTGAAACACTTTCCTCACACCTAGTGTTTCTAAAACCTCCAGGGTACAGCCCAAGCCAAAGCTGAATTTCCTGTAATTAGTTGTTGACTGCTTCATCCCACTCAGATTGCCATATGCATTTTAAAAGGACCTTGATGTGTTTCTTAAAATCACAAGAAAGAATGGGAATATGTGTGACTCTTCTCAATAGGCCTGCCTTGGCAGCAGCATTTGCCTATTCATTAGCCCTAATGCCAACATGACTGGGAATCCATTGAAAAGACATTCTTTTCTTGTGGTACTGTACTAGCCAATGAAGGCGTAAAGGCCCGTTCCCACTAGGTTTTTTTAGTGTAGCGACCGAACAGCGAGCGTTGCGAATTATAAATCGCTGCGTGGTCGGTGTGGATTGACCCAATTAATGTTTGTAGCGACCAGATCGTTGAGCCCGTTCCCACTAAGGTTTTTTAGTGTAGCGACTGCACAGCGACCGCAGCGATTTATAATTCGCTGCGGTCGCTGTGCGGTCGCTACACTAGATCGCAGATGTGGGAACGGGGCTTAACTGAACTTTCCATAGGTCGTTAGGGTAACGATAGATTACGAGTACGTAACGAGTGAGACGATAGCATAACGATGATTAAGATTGCACAGCGACCTCATCGATAGCACAGCTACCTCACAACGACCACAACCACTTTACAGCGACTGCACCGCGGACCATTAGCAATCCAGTGCCCTACTTTTTCTACAGCGATTTTTTTGAACATGTTCAAAAAAATCGCAACAGATGCTCGCCCACAGCGAACCGCTCCGGATGCGTACCGACCGCAACGAGGGCATAACGGACCACACCGATCTACTTACCGACCGCGCAAAGACCGCAGCGACTCATAATTCGCAACGCTCGCTGTTCCGTCGCTACACTAAAAAACCTTAGTGGGAACGGGCCTTTACAGTACCTTGAGGATAGGAGGATGCGTCCAGTTTTGGCCCCAAATTGCCTGAAGAGCACACTTTGTATCACCATCTGCTGTTTCAATCCGATCAAGAGCAAGATACAGAGCATGCAACGCTGCGGAATATATATATATATATATACATATATACATATATATATATATATATATATATATATATATATATATATATATATAAATATATATATATATATAGTGTGTGTATGCATATGAAAATACATAATGGATATATATATATATATATATATATATATATATATATATATATATATATATATATATATATATATATATATATATTTGGACACGGTATGATGACTATTGGGCAGAAACATCCTGAAGCAGATGAAGTACACCTGTGGGAATGGCGCAACCTGCACCATGTGATTTTGCTTTGCGGTTGTCTGGAGCGACGGTGAATTGCTGCTGATGTCATGGAATGTAAATGGGAATACAATTCTTATGTTACAGTACAGGCATACAATCCTGCACCTGTCAACTGGACGTCTGGCAGTGCCTGGTTGTACAAACACACATGGATAACATGTCAAACAAAATAAGATAAGCAAATCAATGTCCCATGTATCTTTAGAATTAAAGCTACTTTCGGTTGTGAGGCCGCCCATCCATACATCCATGCCCACAAAACTGGGTGGCAATCGGGTGTGCAATCATGTATAATGCCTGTGATACCTACACATTTAGTGCAGGAATTAAATGTCAGCACTGTATGTACAATATGCAAAGTTACTACTGTATGATATTTGCGGTATCGACCCACTCTGGTCTCATCAGAGGATTTTACTTGCGGCAGGGGATTTATGATAATCCCCAAACGTGTTAACCAGTGGCAGTATCAACGGTATGGTTGATAGTATGGTTGCCAAAATAGTATCGGGGCACTTTTTACTGGATTAGTTTTTGGTAAATGTTGTGCAATGCGATGGATTAGTAGTCATTGTCTAATACGACTAATGGATATGTGTTATGAAACCTGGTGTCTGTTAACCACAGGGTGCTGATGCGGTACTTAATGACAGTATTTTATTCATCCTTTTGAAGAAAGTCCCTTTGTAGTGGATGACTAGCCATGGGGGTTCTGCATTAAGCAGACAATCTGTTATGAGGTAGAGTGGTTTAATGATTATAACGGGGTATGACCTTATGACAAATTGTGATCTTGAGTGGATGCTGAGTATTGAGGACAATTCAAAAGGTGAAATAGGATAATGAAGAGTCCACTATGTTATCTTATGTGCACTTTTGGAGTTGTCCTCCCTACTCAGCTTCCACTCATGATTACCATTTGTCATAAGGTCATGCCTAGTTCTAATGAAAATTATAACAATATATATATATATATATATATATATATATATATATATATATATATATATATATATATATATATATGTATATATATACATATATATATATACATGTATATATATATATATATATATATATATATATATATATATATATATATTTATATATATATATATATATATATATATATATATATTATAGGAATAAATATAGATAAAGATAGATAGCAGAATAAAGATGCAATGATCAGGGATCACCTAGTATTAGATAAGAGCAAAATTACACCACATGGAATGTATTTGCCCGCTAAGGTATTCCTTTATTGACGAAGAAATTAAATAAGGGCAATGGTGCACCACATAGAATTAGATATGGGCAGTAATACATCACGTAGCGAATGCTTTCTCACGAAAAACTTATCCCACCACTTCTCTGAATAGACCTCTGAAATCCACTAATACAGGCCTCAACTGCTACATGTTTATTCCCTGCTGTGATGTAATGCCTGGTTTTGTTCCTTTACTTGGTTGAATGCACTTTCTGCATTATCTTCCATTTCTTATTCCATTAAGGTAATTTCATTATCCAATAAGTGGCGCTGATATATCTTCAGGCTTAAGTGCAGAGTGCCTTAAAGTCACTTAATGGTTCTCTGATTGATCCTGATACCATCTGAAGGGTATCATATTTTTCTTCGACATGTTTCATCTTTTTATTCTTATATTATTACCTACTTGTGGTTAGGAACTTCTGAATTTCGTGTATGGTGAATTTTTCTCTTTTATGGAGGCTAAATTGGCAATAGTCAGTTTTTGATGATGGAGGAAACTGGCGTACACGGGGCAAGGAAACCACTGCCTAGCAACTAACCTGGGATACAAATCCGATGAGTGTTTGTTTAGATTAAAACCTCCTTTTTAAACTTCTTTTCAAAATGAACTTTTTTTTCAAATCTGATGAGATTAACACCTTTTTTAAACTTCTCTTCAAAATATTTCTTTAAGATTCTTTTCAAAAGATATTGTAATTGGTATTTTATTTTACTTCTGCATTATCTTTCATTTTTTATTCCATTAAGGTAATTTCATTATCCAGTAAGTGGCGCTGATATATCTTCAGGCTTAAGTGCAGAGTGCCTTAAAGTCACTTAATGATTCTCTGATTGATCCTGATACCATCTGAAGGGTATTATATTTTTCTTCGACATGTTTCATCTTTTCATTCTTATATTATTACCTACTGGAGGTTAGGAACTTCTGAATTTCGTGTATGGTCAATCTTTCTCTTTTATGGAGGCTAAATTGTCAATAGTCAGTTTTTGATGATGGAGGAGACTGCAGTACACGGGGCAAGGAAACCACTGCCTAGCCACTAGCCTGTGATACAAATCCGATGAGTGTTTGTTAAGATTAAAACCTTCTTTTTAAACTTCTTTTCAAAATGATCTTTTTTTCAAATCCGATGAGATTAACACCTTTTTTAAACTTCTCTTCAAAATATTTTTTAAAAATTCTTTTCAAAAGATGGTGTAATTGGTATTCTATTTTACTTGTTTGAATGGATTTCTTTCTGCATTATCTTCCATTTTTTATTCCATTAAGGTAATTTCATTATCCAGTAAGTGGCGCTGATATCTCCTCCAGGCTTAAGTGCGGAGTGAGTGAAAGTCACTTAATGGTTCTCTGATTGATTCTGATACCTTCTACGTATTTCATATTTTTCTTTTATGTGTTTCATCTTTTTATTCTTATATTATTAGCTTCTTGCGGTTCGGAACTTCGTTTATGGTCAATTTTTCTCTCGCATTGAGGAATAATTGTCAATAGTCAGTTGCTATTGGAGGAAACCTAGGAGAAAACCACCGCCTAACCCTTAACCCCGGATTTAAATCAAAATAGATAGATACATACATACATAGACACACCTACATACATGCATACATACTTACATATATACATACATACACACACGCACACATACATACATATAACATACATAGGTTGACTTTTCAATAGGACAAGAAGCTACCCAATGAGTGTACATTACAGCTGCGCGTGTTTGTACTGTTACTATACCTGGTAATAAGTTGTATCAAAGTCAACTAATTTTATTTATTCCATTCACGTTTGCATGGTTTGAAACAATTTGACATATACATGTATATATATACTAGAGGAATACTAAGAAAATCAGGGAATGATATTGTGCATCATATACGTTAGGATATTGAATCTGTAGCAGAATTTTTAAAGAATATGCAATCGATGTTCTGTCACTTCAATTTCATTCAAATAACCATCAGTCATCATCGGACATGATTAACCCACATATACAGTAATTCAAAAATGAGGGAAAAGTGCATAATGTTTTATTATTTCTAACACGAAATTTGTCCCTTCTACAGATTGACAGTAAAGATGGTGCCCATTATGCTGCAATATAATTGGCCTTGATGGCGCTAGTACTGTATACTTTACATACACATTAATATCTTATTAGATAGCCACACCGACCACTTTGTCTCTTTTCCCAGGAGTAAGTCACTCAATGACCATGAGCTATTGACAAGGCAGTTGGGTCGACACGACTTGTATTGACATACAACACGCTTATACTTTTTCAGACAGAATGGCCATGACGTGTATTCACTCCTGAAAGACCCTGGACGTGAAGTATGAATTTAAAGGCACTTTGTATGCCGACTGTAGAAATCACCAGCAATATAATTAGGCAACAACATTGAATAGGATTTTGTAATAGGTATAACGTATCACGGCCTAGCATAGAGCTCGCCTATTTGTAAGTTCTGGAAGAACTCAAGTATGCATGTATAACAATGGCATATAGGTTAGACAATTTTCTAGTAGGACCTGTCAACTTAACAATCTCCCTTTGTTGAACACAAATTTTTGCCCCAAAATGTACGTGTCAGATAATGCATATATTGCAAATGTGACGTGGATGGTGTTTGTGGGCATAGTACATCCTAGATGGCAGGGCTGTTTTCTTCGGCAAACAACACTGGCTGTCGTGTTGATAAGGAAAACGTGCTAAAGGGAATATTGGATAGGGCAGATTTATTACGCACGTGTAACCGCTAACCATGAACAATGTCCTGCTTTAAGATGGAATCATTTAGCATAGTAGGTTTATGTGTTGCGGTGATTATTGACTTAAGGGAAACGTTTCCCTAATTAAGGAAAGAAACTCTGGAAGTTTTTTAACCGTGTTTGTCGATAACATGAATGCCGTTGTGCATCAATCCGTAAGTATAGTATAGTAAACAGTCATTGCCTGGCCTGTTGGTGGATGGTGCAGATTATCACCCCGAGAATGAATTATTTCCCGAGGGAAATAATTCCCTTCGAGGGGTGATAATCTGCACCATCCACCAACAAGACAGGCAATAACTGTGTTGTTATACCGAACGTTTTATAGGCGTAACAAGCGTCAAAATCGTAGGACAGGACCAGACCTGATTTCAATATTTAGCAGCAACATTCATTTAATAAACCGGCTAATTAATCGGTGCACTGCTGCATGATGCAGTGTATCTGAAACTATAATTCTAATCACTAATGAACT
Source organism: Maea johnstoni (assembly GCA_963942565.1). Taxonomy (NCBI): domain Eukaryota; kingdom Metazoa; phylum Annelida; class Polychaeta; order Spionida; family Magelonidae; genus Maea; species Maea johnstoni. The sequence continues at coordinate 15,142,210 of OZ012691.1, read as the reverse complement.
CGATAGGCACGAGTTTGCAGTTAATCTGCACAGAGCTCAGAAGTTTAATTTCTACTCGACATCAGTTGTATTTTAAGGTAATGCAAGTAGACATTTAATTCCTGCAACAGTCGACCGGACGTATGTCAGCGACTGGTTTCCAAACGTTCACGGACAACATGTGAAAAAAGCAAATAAAGTATATTTATTAAGCTCGAAGCTATGTATCTAAGCTACGGTCAGTTGTGACGTCAGAGGCCTGCAGTTGCATCCAAAACCTGAATTACTTGAAACCTAATCGGGCGTGCTGTCGTTCTTTATGCCCGGTCTGACCGAGTATTCAGTGCAGAGACTTAATGTCTGCACTGCAGCTATAGGCGGGAAAAGCGGCTAGGTAAGGGTCAGGTCAGGTATTTGAATACTACAATATAACACATACGGTATTAAATGTACAGGGCCAACATTTAATTCCTGCACTAAATGCATGGACAGCCTGGACATAATAACGGACTATACGCCTGATTGCCATCCGGTTTACCGGACATGGATGCATGGGTGACCCCCAAAATTAATGTAGCCTTGATTTGCAACTACGTGGCTCATTGATGTGCTTGGCTTATCTGTTTGACATGTTATCCAAGGCTGTTTGTACAACCAGGCACTGGCAGACGTCCGGTCGACTGGTGCAAGGATTAAATATCTCTACAGTCAAAATCAAACCTCACTGAATACGTAATCATACAAACCATCATGCAGTTATACGAAGGTATTGTCTGTCTATCGATAGCCCATTGGTTCAAGGCATTGTCACTGATTGCTTTGTAGTCTTAATTATTTTACTGCTAGCCAGGTTTGGATCCGGCTTGAAGCACGTGAGAAAGTTACTTTGGGTTAGGCGTTTTTTGTCTCTAGGTACTGTGCTCCGTGTTTCTCCACCACTAGAAGATGGCAAGCCACCAATTAGTATCAATATGGCACGAAAAGTGATGATCAACGACATTTCAAGACAATTATCGATATCGTCATTTAAAAACCCGCACTTCTTCCCTCCTATGCTAGATTGTTTGCCCAACGATCACGTATCTGTCTTAATATCATAGAGCTGAGGGGAGGTATATACGTATTGCTTATAACACATGTAAATATATAGGAATCTAAGGGCCATCGTCGTACTTCATTATATAGATAAAATTCTCATTGTTGTGGTTACTAAGAGCAGGATACAGAGCACAAACATTTAACGACTTTTAGAAATAATAGAATTAGCACGTTTCCGTGAGTCAGAATAACTTCAATATGCATATAGAGAACTAGAACAGTTGATACCTATACATAATGCGTCATGATGATAGTAGAGCTGGCAGTGATAGTTTTTATATATTTTCTTTTATTTCTCCTTTATGCCTGAGGTTCTATGTATGTACGTGTCGTGATTGACGCATAGTACAGTGCAGACAATTAATTCCTACACTAAATGCATGATTTGCCCGGGCATTAAAACACAACCACACTCCCGATTGCCACCCAGTTGACCTAGCATGGTTGCAGTCACAGCTAGGTCCCTGACTCACAGCTGAACAAAGCTTTGTTTGCAAGCTACGTGAGTCATTGATGTGCTTGACTTATTTTTATGACATTTACTGTAGATACAACCGAACGAGTATCCAAGAAATATGTTTGAGGAAGCAACGCCCCCTCGCGTTGCACAAGGTCAATTAAATTTGTTATGATTCAACTCGCTGACTTGAGTAGCCTTGTGAGAGATAAAGAGTACTCATTCGTGAAACAGGTTGAACCTGGAGTATCTTCATGCTGTAAGAGGATGCCATTATCGATCAAACTACATTTTGAATAGCATTGGATTACATTAGGCTCACGACGATAGACAAGAAAGAAAATATTATAAGATTGATCATGATATCAAGATGGACTTGGGTGTACCCGGATATACTGAGAGATAAGGAGAATTATTTTGTTTTCAGAACGGGTGTTGTCCAAAACAATGAAAATATCAAATCCTATATCATTACTATTATTATTATTATTATTATTATTATTATTATTATTATTAGTAGTAGTAGTAGTAGTAGTAGTAGTAGTAGTAGTAGTAGTAGTAGCATCAGTAGTAGTAGTAGTAGTAGTAGTAGTAGTAAAAGTAGTAGTAGTAGTAAAAGTAGTAGCAGTAGTATCATTATCATTATTATCACTATTATAATCATTATTATTAGTAGTAGTAGTAGTAGTTGTAGTAGTAGTATTCGTATTGGAGTAGTAGTAGTGCTATCCTCTTCGATATTACTGAGTTACCTTTAACCATATCTGGCTGGCACATGATTCGTTAAACTGGCATAGACATCTTGTAACGTTCTTGCCAATTTCTTCCCCATCCCTTCTTCTCTCGGGGGAAAACCTTAATGGGGCTAGTACATCCTGAATGGCAGGGAGGCCTTTCATTTGCAATACACATTGGCTTTTGATGAGGATAACGTGCTAAAGGTAATATTGAATAGGGTAGACTGATCACCCACGTGTCCCGGCTAACTCTGAACAATGTCCTGTAAAAGATTGGATCACTAGGAATAGTAGGTTTGCGAGTCTCATAGACGCGATTTGTGTCATCTATCCAGGCCGATTTTTCATTTTACTGATGTCTGTTTTACGACCTAAACGAAATAGATGCAAGCAGTGTTAACACATTGTCACTGCTGCAGTAGTTTTAGAACTTTACAGCAGATTTCTCACTTGTGGAGGCGAGTTACACGGCCAGATTTATATAATTTAATAATGTGCGTTGTCGACCTGTTAACTTGCCCCATGTCGGCATGTGACGATGGTTTAGTGTTATCATTTTAGAAAGAACTTTCATCTTTGTGAATTCCTACTATTGCTATTAGCTCGTCCGTTATGATGGCGAACAGACGCACACACACGCACAGTGACACACACACATATATAAATATATATGGAATAAAATAGCTCAGTTGGTTAGGTGTCGGACTAGTAATCATAGGGTCGCTGGTTCGATTCCCGGCATTTTGGTCTGTCCTTGGGCAAGACAGTTTTATCCCATATTGCTTCAGTCTACACAGCAGCAAAATGGGTACCTAGCATAAATAAGGCAGTGCTAAGAGCTTGTGCGCTATATGCTCCCAGTTGCTATAGAATATCCCCCCAGGGTATTGAAATGGTTTCCGTGTGTACAGTGCCTGCTAGGCGAGGTCGTGTGTGCGCTTCGGTGGATACAGGACTATAAACCGAATACCTTTACCTTTATATATATATATATATATATATATATATATATATATATATATATATATATATATGTATATTTCATTTAAGAAAGGAGATTTAAAACACTCCGTGAAGTACATTATTTTAGATGGAGACACTTGACTTGATCAACTGATATTTGATTTATCTCATAAATTTGGATTATCTTATATGTGTATGAAAAACTGCGTTATTTGAAACTTACTACTTGCTAAAAAGCTCCAATATAATAAGGCAATACATTGATCAATACTTAATGGGATAATATTCTATTTAGATTAATATACAACGGATGTGAACTTTAATTCACTACGGAGTAAGGTTTAGACACCGGATACTGTTTCTGTAAATGGTTTATCTTGCTGTTATTATATGCTACCATTTTTAGGAAAAATAATATAAAGAAGATCGTGGAGCCCATAATAGAACAGCGTGACAAAAACAAAGCCGTTTTTCAATTAGGTTTTTGACATCCACATGGTATGCAACTAATAGATTGATAGAACTGACAAATGTACATTTACCAAGCAGTGCTCTGATTTAAAATATGCCATGTAGGATCTTGCATTAGGATTGATTTATATTCCAACAAAACCTGTTGGAACTGACAAATTTACATTCACCACGCAGTGCTGTGATTTAAGATATGCCATATACATGTGGGATCTTGCATTAGGATCATGTCCTAATCCTCATTCGGCATTGTGAAACCAAAGCAAGATTTCCTGGTCTCTAATGCTACACCTATTACTCTTCCCAAATGGTGCTCCGTCTTGTTATCTCTGGGAATGGTGAGCACTCCACTTCCCATACACCAGGCGTAATTGCCTCAGTGTCTCACTCCTGATTGCTATGCCAGCGAGATCGTGGTATTCTGGGCTATCTCAGACTCTGAAAATGTTAATCATTGGCACGAGTCTCATCTCTAAATTAATCAGGATCGCCATAGCTCTGCTAATACTAAAGCAATTTGCATGATCAGTAGGCAGCACTTGTTTGGTCAGTGAGGGAGGGGTCCGCCCCAATAGCTGAGTGGACTAATGTGTTGCAACTGACTGCTGACTGTCTCTCACCCTTGTCCAGGATTGCCATAGCTCTGCTAGTACTAAACCAATTTACATGATCAGTAGGCAGCACGTGTTTGGCCAGGGAGTAAGGGGTCGCCCCGATAGCTGAGTCGTCTAATGTGTTGCAACTGACTGCTGGAATGAATGTCATCAAGTGTCATAAATATTACCCAAAAAGTGGTCCTTTGACATCGTTGAAGAACAATGACAATAGCTAAATGGTCTAACGCGTTGCAACTGACTGCTGGCTGTGGCCCACCCTAATGGCTGAGTGGTCTAATGCGTTGCCACTGACAGATGGCTGTCTCTCACCAATGGCAGGGTTCACCTATGTGCAGAGAGTAAGAGACCAGCCCTGATAGTCAGGTGCTTTAAGCCATGGACACTGCCTTCTTGTTGTCTCTCACAACATGGCTCTATTTCAATTCAACCTACGTAAGAAAGTTATCAGTGACTGGGAGTTTCAGACGGTTTGGGTTTTTTCATTACTTAGTCTTTTTCCTCATCCATCAACAAAGAAGAGTTATATAATGGGTTATGTGCCACTTTGCCTCTGTAATATATTCTCCTATAAATGCTTGGGTGAAAATAACACCAAATTGGTATTTTTATTCGCTGACAGTGTAATGGATTATACGAACTAAATCTGTCCACCCAGTCCATTATCCGATTCGTAAATTGAAGAAACTTTTAAAGCATCCTGGCAAGAGGAGCAGAAATAGGTCAAATCCAATCACGTTAAGCTAGTATAAAAAGGAAAAGAGTCTTTTTCTCCATTCAAGGAGAAGAAAAAGACAGAACTTTTCACCAATTATCTCATCTTTCCATCATTCTATCGACACATTATTGAATTTAAGAACCATTGCACATTCGCTGGTTCACGAAAATTGCAATTTTCTCACCATTCAAAATGGGTCTCGTTTGTGGCCTATCAATATCTCCTACTTTTATTGAATATAAAATACCTTGTAATGAGGTTTTTCACCTTCACGTTATGTATCTACGTACGTGAACGTATTTAAGGACACGGTGCACACTGTAAAGCATACTATATTGAAATACTTATTCATGTACTACTATTTCAAAAAAGAGTTCTGGAAATGGTATAATCCAAAAGACTAATACAAAGCTATAAAAATGGTACGGTCAGAAATTGAAAGAGAATGAGTTAAATGGAAAGCTTTCTCGGTGAAAATATTGGATATTGTTTGACTTATTTCGAATGTGTATGGCTGTAATATATATATATATATATATATATATATATATATATATATATATATATATATATATATATATATATATATATATATATATATATATATATACATGTATATATATATATATATATATATATATATATATATATATACATATGTATATATACATGTATATATATATATATATGTGTGTGTGTGTGTATGTATGTATGTATGTATGTGGATATACATAGTACATGTTTACATACTGCTGCTGCCTGCTGACAAGTGCTAGGTTCAGAATGCTATCATTCCGTCTCCAAATATGGATCGGTGTATATATCAATGCTATTTACTTGGGCTTCTGATTATATTCAAACATTGACAATTACATTGCCCTATCCTGTTTTGCAATTTTCCACGCCGTCTAAGCCATTACGTTATTGTGACATGGTATTTCGTGGCAAGGTCTCCAAGGCAGTAAGAAAACTGAAGGAAATAGCCATAAATCACCCAACGGTTAATTCCTCCTGACACGCAATCCCATGTCTAAATGGTTTTACCATGCGAGGGGTTATTGTGTATAGGATTTATCAGTGCAGTGTATGGGTTTGGTGGAATTGGGATCAACTAGAAGGGCGATATTGCTTCAGATTAGTTGAGAAATAGCTAGTGAGCTCTGATGCATGGTAACAGCAGATAGACATACGTCTTGAAAGCATCAGAAGGGGAATCTAACGAAATATAAGGGGCTGCCTGAATAGCAGAGTACTTCAAGGTATTGCCTTAGAATAATGACAAACGCAATCGTTGGCAATAGTTAGTGAGCTTTGGTCACAGCACAAAGACACACGTACGTATTGAAAGCATCAAAAGGGGAATCTAAGAAAATACGAGGGGCTGCAACAACAGCAGAGTGGTCCAAGGTATTGCCTTAGAATAATGACAAAACCAATCGTTTGAAATAGTTAGTGAGCCCTGATGCATGGTCACAGCACATAGACATTCGTATTGAAAGCATCAGAAGGGGAATCTAAAGATATACAAGGGGCTGCCTCAATAGCGGAGTGGTCAAAGGTATTGCCTTCGAATAATGGCAAAAGCTATTGTATCCCTAAATCATGATTAGAGTATTTAAGTAGACAGGCACAATGTGGAATAGAGCTTGTGTATGATTATTGGGAGACAATTGGAAAAAGGAGATTCGAATACTACTTTTATATTTGCCGAAACAAGTTACTTTTTTATATTGCCTTTTAATCTACTTAAAATAGTTTGTGTCATGCACTTTGAAAGCACCCAAAGGAGAATTGTAGGTTATATAAAGGCTGTCCCAATGGTCCAACATTTCGCCTCTAAATAACTGAAAATCGTTACATCTAAATCCAAAGGGAACATATAAAGGTTACCTTATTTTGAGATCAATATTATGAGATTTTGCCACGTGTTAGATGTTCCACAGCAAGGATGTAATACTACATGGTCTCTCTCTCTCTCTCTCTCTCTCTCTCTCTCTCTCTCTCTCTCTCTCTCTCTCTCTCTCTCTCCCCCCCTCTCTCTCTCTGTCTGTCTGTCTCCCCCTCTCTCTCACGATGTCTCTCTGTCATTCTCTGTCTCTCTGTCTCTCTGTCTCTCTCTCTCTCTCTCTCTCTCTCGTGGCATTTGATGGGATACTCGCTGTGATTCCTGATCAAAGTGCCTAAGTTGCTGTCCGTCATGAATGCCCGCAGCATGAAAACATACATGTACGACTACCTAAAGTTACAGTGCCGACATTTGATTCCTGCACTAAATGCGTGGGCAGCCGGGGCATAATACACGACCGCACGACCGATTGCCAGCCATTTCCCTGGGCAGGGATACATGATGACCTCGAAACTGAGGGTAGGTTTGATTCGCAAGCTACGTGGGTTATTGATGTGCTTGACTTATTTTTTGACATGCTATCCATTGGTGTTTGTACAAGCTGGCACTGGCAGACGTCCGGTCGACTGGTGCCGAAATTGAATGTCTGTACTTTACTAGTAGTAGGAATTAGAACAGCTAAGCAACCACGTGTTCTGTAAGTGCACGTATCTAGTGGTAGGCATTTTATTACCATGCCCGGTTCTTTTTCCGAAAACAACTTCAAAGTTATAAAAATAAAAGCAATAACTATTTGGAAAACAAATTATAGATGATAACATGTACACGACAGGACGTGCCGCAGTTATTTTATGTTCTTGTTGTCTTTACGCAGGGTAAATTTTCAAAGGGTCATCTTGCAAATGTGAAATCAGATAACATGGTTTAGTGTAACAACGCTATTAAACTACACTGCGGTTACATTTTATGGGGTGAATTATCTCCAAATTACCGTCTCGTGGGTATGTTTAAGAGACAACTGGCGCAATAAAAAGTTACGTTCGCAATAAACATTACCGTTAGAAAGTTTTCACGAGATAACTTAAGAAAAATGATTTGCTTCTATAAGCAATTTGTTGTTATTATCCACATGCTAACTGTTATGTGTTAACTAGATGGACTTATCCCCCTATCGTAATAGTTCATATAATGCTGTTCATTTTATATATAAGCAACTCCTTCGTATTATTTACACTAAAACATTACTATTATCATGAAATGGAAATAAAGCTGGGAATGTACGGAAGTACAGAAGTAATAAACTGATTCCACTACATGATTTTGATTTTGATTTTATTCGGTCTAGTAAGACGTGTATTACATAGCATTTGGCACACAAAAAATCTTTATATAACAGTGACTAGATGGAGAGTCATTAACTGCTATGCAATAGAATTCTAACCAGACACAGGATTTATACACTAAAAGTTAGAAACTTATTTCCATAGTGGTCCCAGTCTGCCCAGAGTCCAATGGCATCCCATGTAATGATCAACTCCACTGCTCAAGATTGACAAAACAACAATATCATATCTAATACATACATTCGGACTAGAATTGAAGAATTTCTTCTTATGTCTCAGAGATGACTGACATGAAATGTTTTTTGCATCTCACTTTAAAAAGAGATTTACTGGACGTGGTCTGGATCTCGTCTGGCAAAGAGTTCCAGATTTTGGCCCCTATGTAGTGGAAGGACTTCATACCATATGAACCAACCTTTGGTAAAATCAGAGCATTAACACTGTGTCTGGTGTTATAGTGGTGGGATTCATTTACTCTTTCAAAAACTTGAAGGTACTCTGGAGCCTGTTCATCAATGCAGTTAAATACATGGCTTGCGGCCAGATATTTTATTCTGTTTTCAATGCTCATCCACTTAACCTCATTAAAGTCATTGGCTACCAAGTGAGTTCTGTTTGAGTAGTTTAAAACATATCTAATCATTTTGTTTTATACGACCTGAAGGCGACTCTGTAAGAATTTTGGTAGACCGTGGTAATAGAAATTGCTGGCGTAGTCTATTCTCGACTGAATCATTGCCATGCAGACAGTTTTCCTGCAGTACTGATTTAGGAACATTTTCTTTCTGTAAGGAATTTGAGACTGGCATTAGCCTTTTGGATGATTTTCTGAGCCATAGATTTTCCTGACAGGTCTTGGTCTAGTTGACCGCCCAGGTATGTTACAACCTCTTTCCCCCCCCCCCCCCCCCCCCCCACTTTGATACCATTACATGAGATTCTTAGGAATTTATGTTGTTTTAACTTCCTATTTGAGGCAAATAGGATAGACTCTGTCTTTCCCAGGTGGAGTGAAAGTTTGTTGTCTATCAACCATACATTTAACTTGGCAAGTTCCTCGCTTAGCTTTTGTTCAATATCAATGATGTCTTCCCCTCTGATCAAGAGAGCCGAATCATCAGCATACAACAAAAGATCACAGTCAACAGCTGATTCCATATCATTCACATAGATTAAAAACAATAGAGGTCCCAATATAGAGCCCTGGGGTACGCCACACGTAACTTCCCCTCGGTCTGATAAAGTGCCCTTTATGTCTATAAATTGAGATCGGTTGGATAGGTAGGAGTTGAACCAGTTCACTGACGAATCATCACATCCAATAGCACCAAGTTTATCAGACATTATAGCATGTTTGACTGTATCGTGTCGACATGTTGACATGTCGTGAATTAGCAAATTGGCGCGATAAATGTCTCATGTCTCCGTTCGTCGTCTATCATACCCGACATAGGTATTAATAAACATTGTATTTCAATCTCAGGAATCGTGGTTTGTCTGGAATGAAAGTATTAACTGGTCATCTTCACTTGCTTGCCATTTGAGGCTAAATTGCAATACATACTGTTGAATCCGAATTAGCTGAGGAATTCTACCCGCAAACACTATTCTCACAAAGGCCTTTTTATTTGAGAGATCCGCCATGGCTTAGTGGTTACGATGCCTACCTCCGAAACGTACGCAGTGATGGCTGTGCGGTCTTAGGCGTTGCCACTGACTGCTAGCCGTCTCTCACCACTGCCCACTGCCTGTGTTCGAATCCCAGGCCGCGTAAGTGAGAACGTTGCTTTTGACTTGGGGTTAGGCGGTGGTTTTCGCCGGGTACCCCATTTTCCAGTCATGACTTAGCCACAATATGGCAGAAAAAGTGACGAAACACGAGTTTCCAAATTCCAAATTCTGAAGCGGATGTTCACACTGGTTCGAGTCTCCGCCGAATTCCCCTAAGCGGGGTGGCTTGGTCGCTATATAAATGTGCGGCGTGGTTAAGCGCTGTCTATGATCCTTCTGCAACTGAAACTTTTCGTGAAGAGAAGGGATTTTCCTCCGGTTCCAAGTTTCTATCTCGTCGCGATATGACCTAAGCTGTTATAAATTTTACGTAAAAGCACATCCACTCCTACCTTCTCACGCGGGTTTCGAACACAAATCCTGTTTATCCGAGAGACACGGCAAATACTCGAAGTGCAATACCCCTTGACCATGGGGGAGCCCCTACTTGGTTTCTTACTGACTGAGATTGGATCAATACGAAATAAAATGCAATGCTGTCTCCCTGTAGATAGGTATTTCACTTTAACCCATTAACAGTCAAGAGTATCGTCTGCTCCTCTCATACGTTTGAAAATAATTTTGTGAATAAAGCAAAAGTTCACAACATATTTGAAGGAGTATTACTGTTTCGCTTCTGATCAACATTTCACCGTCAAATGTTTCCAAAAAAATGCTTTTGTTACTGAAATATTTCTAAAATTGTCAGGCCTCTTTGGCTGCTCTTAGTGTAGATGGGTTAAAGGGAATAGACAGTTACAGGATAGTCCAAGGATTAATGAGAGATTCACAATCAACGTTACATCCAGACCAACCATCAAACACGAAATTACATGTTTAGCGTGGCTCGGCTCTGTGTTCGCGGAAGTGTTTGTGCATATACCGTGTCAACCCTTTTGCTGCTGGTAGCTAATTTGGCCAACACAAAATGATGCAAAACACATGAAAAATGATTGAAGCCCTTGCACATGGGTACTCATCCGAGAGTAGTCAGTGAGAGCTTTCCAATGAATACCAATAGTACAGGGTTTAGAGGATTTTCAAAATTCTTTGCATAGTTGTGCTGTGGCCGAAAATAGCCTCGGCATTGAAGGGTTTAAGTGAAGGTAAAGGTATTCGGTTTATAGTCTTGTATCCACCGAAACGCTCACACGACCTTCCTCCCCTAACAGGCACTGTACACACGAAAACCTTTTCAATCCCCCGGGGGATATTCCAGAGCAACTGGCAGCATATAGTGCACACGCTCTAAGCACTGCCTTATTTATGCTAGGTACCCATTTTGCAGCTGGGTTGACTAGACTAAAGACACATGAATAAGGTCTATGAATGGAAAACCTTTTTAGATTTCTGCACAACGCATTTTTAGTACTGTGGGAAACGATCGAAAACTCGAAATCAAATTATGGTACCGTCCGTCTTCCTTTATTTCTTGTACTCAGGCTCGCCAATCAGTGTGCAGACTAGGAAGAATCGATCCTTAGTTTAAGGAAAGTGAACTAATTTGACACTTAAAACTCACATGTCGGCACCCGTTTTAACTATTTACGAACATTTTGAGGGAGACTTTTGGTTTTGGCTCTGATCAACATTCATCTTACAAATACACGTGAACTGACGTGTTTTTCCGGATTTCTGGATATACCGTACAGATTTCAAGGACCCGGTCCCTCCCAATACATTTACATGTACATTTCTGTGCTTATTACGGACAATACGATTTAATCCGTACCTCGCCTAAACCGGACGATTTTCGAGACACGCTCTTTGCCATTTAAGGTTTAAGAGCATGCTTTTATCCGGATTGCCGAGCATGCATTGAGCGCGCCCTATCACATGATACGACGCGCCCAAGTCATTACCACAGAATGCAGAAAAAATGTCCTCTCCCAAAAATAAACGAAGAGGACAGACAATTAAACAGACTGGGGGTGTGGTTGGAGGGTCAGGGAAAGAGGGGAGATACGGGGGGTTGTAAATATATAGTCGATGGTTCCCGATTCTGTCTTGATTTTTAAAATGTCCACGCCTAAAGAAAGATTTAGTTTCTTAATGAAAGCTAGG
>OZ012691.1:15104057-15129950 GCA_963942565.1 Maea johnstoni | reverse complement strand
CATTACCAGACTGGGGTGTGGTGGGAGGGCTATGGAAAGAGTGGATATATGAGGGGTTGTAAATATATAGTCGATGGGTCATGATTCCATCTTGATTTTTAAAATGTTCACGCCTTGCCGTGCGTGCTTGCCAAATTCTTCTATTTCTGCCTGGGTGTCTGCTTAATCCGGATATTGCCTAATCCGGACAGAAATTTAGGGTCCACATCCTTCCGGATTAAGCCAGTTTACCTACATTGTTCTAGAATGTTCTTGTCACAATAATATCACAAACAGGAATATCATTTAGGTAAGAGGTGCGCTTGCTATGGATCTGTCGTGACTAGGTAGAGTTTCAATATGAGGTGGACAGGATGGTGAGATGGGATCTGGTTGAGGCCAGGATTGGAAAGTTGCTGCTTTTGTGATGAGGTGACTTTTCTGTATAGCTGGGGGTAATTTGACTCTAAGTAGCAGTATTGGCATTAATGGTAATAATAGTAGTAATAGCAGTAATTGCAGTAGTAGTAGTAGTAGTAGTAGTAGTAGTAGTAGTAGTAGTAGTAGTAGTAGTAGTAGTAGTAGTAGTGGTAGACGCCTACCATAGTAGTAGTAGTAGTAGTATGTGTATTTGCGTAATTGGGATATTACAAATTATACAGATCTACTTTCCTTGTGCATGTTAGTAGAAATATTGATAAAATCAATCAATAGATAAATAAATTGAAATTCATGATATCATAAGATTATAATATTCTTTATTGCTATTGTATTTTATTGTATGTTTATTGACTGTTTTTACAAAATCATACTAGTACAAAAATTATATAAATACATAACAAAATTCTTCTTCTAAACTAAATAAAAGTTAAGTATAACATAAACATATAAACTGACAGAATATAATGAAAGGCACAGAGTATTCAAGATTGTTGCACAGCCGTGAATATAAAAAGAAAAGGAAAGAAAATTGAAAAGAGAAAAAAAGGTAAACTTTCATTGTTGCACATTGAATGTGAAATGTAAGCGCATTGCAGGCGTGTCATAGTGCCCACTTTGAGAGAGAAATAAAAGAAAGATTTAGTTTCTTAACGAAATCTAGGAAACATTAGTAATAGTGTCTACAGATGTTTCTTAAGAGTGACCGCAATTTGAACCCTTTCCTAAATACCAACTATTCGATATATAAAATAATACGGGCTGCATTGGGCAAGTGTCCAATTTTGGCTTTAAGAAGTATCATAAAGTTACTTGTTCACAATCTGTAGGTAAGCTTTGAGCAAAAGAAACAGAGTTGTTGCAAGGTTTCTTTTTAGAAACCCGTGTGTATTTGCAAGCGTATTGAAGGTATGTCTTAGTCCCCTCTTTGAGAGAGAAATAAAAGAAAAATGCTTTCTTAATGAAAGCTAGAAAATAGTTAAGTGTGAGTTGTATCTTGAATATGGCCGTAGTTTGAACCCTTCTCAAAATACCAAATGTTCGATCTTTAATATAATACGGATTGCAATGGGCAAGGGTCCAGTTTTGGCTTTAAAAGTATCTTTAAGTCACATATTCACAATCGGAAGGTAAGGTTTGAGCAAAAGAAACCGAATCATTGCAAGATTTATTTTTAGAAACCCATGTGTATTTGCAAGGCAGTTTAAGAAGCCTGCATCTAGATTAGCCATGTATTAAAAGAAATTGGACGACATTGAGTTGTATAAGATTAAAGCTTTTATGTAATAGAAACTTAATAGACCGTATCACTAACGGGATTATTCTAATTAGATTCTTACTCCAAGCGTGTACGACTTTTATCGACGAGGAGTGATATTAATACAGATACATGTGTGTGTGAAAATGCATTTAAATGTACAGGGTGTAACACTAAGATCTCCAATCGTGTATGAATCTGAATTTCGATACATTGAGGCTAATTCTCTCTCTCTCTCTCTCTCTCTCTCTCTCTCTCTCTCTCTCTCTCTCTCTCTCTCTCTCTCTCTCTCTCTCTCTCTCTCTCTCTCTATATATATATATATATATATATATATATATATATATATATATATATATATATATATATATATATATGAATATACATATCAATGTCTATATGTATATATATATATATATATATATATATATATATATATATATATATATATATATATATATATATATATATATATATACATATATATATATATATATATATATATATATATATATATATATATATATATATATATATATATATATATATATATGTATATATATATATATATATATGTGATCTAGTATAATGATCTAGTCTACAATTAGTACAAAAGTTATATGAAAGCAATCATTTTATATTATGGCGCTTGGATGTAATTTCTCACAATTCTCCTAAGATTATATCTTGACTAGCGAATACTAATTGCGGAGATAATTGCAGGTCCTGAAGGAAATCACGCAGTGTGTTAGATCACTCGACTGTGAGGGAAGCCCTTTGATAGCAATAAGCACGTGCTGTTTGAAATATCATGAGCATTATGGTTCCTGGATTTCGTATCTCATTAGTCCCTTTAGGCGTGCAGATGTTTCTCATTTACCAAACATAGAAATCAAGTATTTGCTTTCTTTAAGGTTAGTATGATGTATCATTCAAGCATAATCATTAAGAAATTTGTCATTTCAGACTGAAATGTGTTTATGACCATCTGTAATAATAATAATAATAATAATAATAATAATAATAATAATAATAATAATAATAATAATAATAATAATAATAATACTCATGATAATAATAATAATACGTTTATTTGCTGTAATATGTAATGTACATGTAGCTGGTATGAAAGTACTATTCCATGTGTATGTTTACTATCATTATCATTTTTTCATGCATGAAAGATGGAATAAAACACGCAATGTTTGCAGAAAATTATATAAGAAAAGAAATGAACGAAACTTCATTTGGACTGAATAAATCTTATGTATTCAGGGGAAATCTATCACTTCATAAAGTATCTTTATTGTTCTGACAAGATAAGCAGATAATGGATAAGCTGAATTTTTACATTGTAAAAGTTAAGATTCTTAAAAAGGTGAGATTTAAGCAAATTATTAGGCTATATGTAATGTAATGTAATATTGACCATGTACTTCGATATGAAATTACAAATACATAGGAAAGAAGAAGAGAGAGTGGTATCAACGCTGAAACCTACAGCAAAGAACAAAAATAACTAGCTAACAAAGAAAGGAAAATCAAACTAACAGAGGAAAGGAGAACTAGACACTAAGCAAAATACAAAATAAACATCATACAATAAATACAATATTGTCAAATATCAGTTGTGACTAGACAGGCATAAAACCTCCATTCACTCAAAGATCTGCTCATACTGCTATAGCGCGATCAGTAGCTTAGTAACATAGACTAGGGATCAAAAGAGTTATGTTGATATGGCTAGCCCATCCCAACTCAACTTTTCACGACTCTATTGTACATATATGCAATGGCCTTTCCAGAGATTAGCCAAAACTCAAGCATTTCATCAAAGGACAGACCATCTGAACAAATCTATGTTTGAACAAATATCAAGCTCCTGTTGTGACCACCATTTTTCCTTCCCTAAAAAGGTACCAGATGCTTCATTTGCTAGAAATGTACGGCCAAAAGAGCTGGGCTTTGCAGAGTCTCGGGGGAAATATTGGTTGATGGGATAAAAGCATTGTTTGAGATAAACATGAAAGCAGTCAGCCACATGTCATGTAAAGTTCTGTGCTTTCTTATCCAGATGTGTAGCAGTATTGTTTTGTCATGCGCTACGGCGATTAGCATTGAATAGATACTGACGGCAGCATTTGATTCTTTGACTCGCATTGATGTCAATATTACACCCGCATAGCAAACGTGGCTCGTTGCATTTTTCTCAATATATATATATACAAATATTAGTATATATATATATATATGTGTATATATATAAACATTAACATATATATATATATATATATATATATATATATATACAAATATTTGTATATATATATTTATATATATAAACATTAATATATATATATATATATATATATATATATATATATATATATATATATATATATATATATATATATATATATATATATATATATATATATATATATATATTATATACACACATATACGTCTTCGTGCAAGTGTTTCTCATAACGATCATGCTTATCTACTGTAATTGGTTATAATTTGTAATTTGCTATCGATATGTTCATCTCTTTATCATTGATTTCATAAAAATGGCTTGATTGATGCTTCGCTGTTTTATAAAGGAAGGCACTGTTTGCAGTATGATTGAAGGGAGTCTGAAATAGAGACAGAACCTCTTTGAATGATTTCCAAATGTTTTATAACCTTGTCCAGAGAGCTGTAGGGTGAATATGCCTGGCTCTTGAGACAGCAGCTGTTGACATCAGCATATATGGAACTCAACAATCCCTGCTACTTGTCAGGTAAATAACATACAATCTACTGGCTAATTACGCATTGGCTCCTTTCAGCGATTTATAGACCAGTATAGCCTGGATCTCAGACTGAATCAACATAAATACAATTACCCTTACCACAGGTCAATACCACAGATATACAAAATAACTGACCTTTAAAGGGGAACTCGGGGAAGAGCAAATCATAGGTTTATATGAAGGTTTATGAACATAGCTCAACATCTGTCATATACAGGGAAGCCCTAAAGCTCCACACAAAGAGAAATCTAAAATTGCAATTAGTGAATAGCACCTCCTCTGAGCCAGGGCCTCTGCCATCGTGAATCTGGGTCATCACTCACTGCTGTGGTCAGTGTTAGTGGGTTGCAAAGGAGCTTGGTGGTGTATAGGATAAGCACAGAGGTAGGGGCAAGGCCGTGATCTCTGTCACCCAATTGAAAAACATGGCCGCTGGGCAGGATGATGGCAATATGCAAAAATCTCCCCTCATGGGATCACTGAGAGAAAAAGAAGAACAGCATCCTGTTCTTAAAGTGTATTACTTTCATATATAAATTTATATGTATATGAGCCTTTAGGGCCCCTTTTATTGTTTTATCTTCGTATCTGTTTATTTAGAATATCTATATATACAAATTTCATAACTCAATTAAGGAGCAGAGAACGAGGTGTAGAGCACCGCACATAGTACATGTACTACTCATTTGAACATTCTAGAATTTTACAGATTGACGTTGGTCTAACAACTGCTTTTGAAATAACTCCAAACTAAGAAGAAAGTATACAAAAACAGAACTAAAATATAAGATCAAAATTTCAGATTCAGAGAAAATATTTGGTACTGCCTATAAGAACTTGACTAAGAAGAAAATATACAAAAACAGACAGAAAGGAAAGATGACTAATATCGCAGAAATCACATATGAACTATCAGTGCAGTTACAATATGAAAAGTATTATACCGAGATTGAGGGGAAACTTCCACATTTTAAGGTAATTTTGGAAATCTTATCTAATATTTACGAAATGTAGGGGATATCATTTAAGAATTTTGTTTCTTAATCCAAAATCCTCCTAATTTGTAGAGAAAGCTGCGGTTGTTGTGGGGTATATGTATCAGTATGTGTTTGTTTTTGTGTTTGTGTGTTGTCAAGAAATAACAAACATTCGTTTTGCAGAAATTAAAAAAGAAATCTGAACATATACCGTAGAATGGCTAATTTGCCGTGAGTTTTATTTTCCAGTTTATCCCCGAATGCTTTCAAACAGGAATAAACATCACAGGAAAAAACAATAAGGTACATGTCCGGACTTCATAAAAACGGAGAAATCCTTGTCCTTACCCATCATATCTACTCTTTGATACAATAAAATTAAAAATCTACATACAACGTGAAAATTAGAAACGAAAAAAAAGGTTCTCTCTTCGGAAATATTAGAAATGGAAACACCCAAAACGAAAAATTAGGGAAAATTGTTACGCGGAAAAATTAGCCATTCTACCTACAGTATTGAAGATCAACATGTATACTCTGACCTACATGTCTCGCATTCGTGTAGGCCAACAGGTACCTAACGCCTACTCTCGGATGCGTTCATCAGGCTCTTGATGGAAATTCAACAGATCAGTAGTCGCGATAATGGGAAGCGTTGGATTTTAAATGAATACACATCCGCATTTTCCTCTAGGCGAAGTACTAAAATATCTATTGGAATTCAGATCCATCCACTGGAGTCAAATTCTTGATTAGATTTCCTATGTATTTAATTACCTAGTTTGTACTTAACCCATTAACGCTCAAAGGCTCCTCTGGAAATTGGCGTCTGGATCTATAATACTTTGGCAATAACTTTGGAATTGAAAATGATTTTACAAAATATTTGAAGGAGAGCTGTTGATAGTGTTCTAGTTAAGATTTCTCCTTCAAATATTTTCCCGAATATGCTTTTGCTTGAAGGAATTTATCAAAATTATCCGGTTAATATTGATCGCTACGAGCATTTATGGGTTAACACGGTGGGAAATTGTCTCCTCTATTGATGTGTTATGGATCGATTGCAAGTGAATTGGTCAATTTAGTGAATTCTCAACATGTTCTGTAGCATACAGCATTGCAATGAAGTCGGGTATCTGAGAATAAGTATGTATAGATTTTAGCGAATTCTAATCATGTTGAAAATTGTGAATTGGTGAATTTAGTGAATTCTCAACATGTTCTGTGGCATACAGCATTGCAATGAAGTCGGGTATCTGAGAATAAGTATGTATAGATTTTAGTGAATTCTAATCATGTTTGTTAGCTACAGTACATACACTCAATTCCTGCAGAAGTCGACCAGACGTCTGCCAGTGCCCGGTTGTACAAGTACCCATGGATAGCACGTCAAAAAATAAGCCATGCACTTTAATGACCGACATAGCTTGTGAAGCGTGTGGCAATCAGGCATGCGGTCGTGTATTATGTCCTAGCATTC
Organism: Maea johnstoni; assembly: GCA_963942565.1. Classification (NCBI taxonomy): domain Eukaryota; kingdom Metazoa; phylum Annelida; class Polychaeta; order Spionida; family Magelonidae; genus Maea; species Maea johnstoni. The sequence goes on along the minus strand of OZ012691.1, from coordinate 15,123,020 downwards.
AGTGCAGGAATTAAATGTCGGCAAGAGGTTGGCGTTGGCGTATTCTGTCAATTTATCGACGGACGTTTTAATAAAGTATAAAGGTAGTCAATGATATGCATATAACAATACTCTTCGAGTAGCTATTTGTTTAAATGAAATTCACGAATAGTGGGCCATTAGCTAATACAAATTAATGCCAGGAATTCAAAATCGGTTGTCCATAGGAGTAATTGTGGTTGTCATTGACGAACGTTATAATAAATTATAAAAATAGCCAATGATATGCACGTAAAATAATCTATTCGAGCAGCTTTTGTTTATGTTATTCATAAATACTGGGTCATTAGCCAATACAAGCCAATGCCAGGATTTCAAAACCGGTTGTCCATAGAAATTATTATAATAGTTCGGAAACCATCTTCAATAAAGACCACACTACAGTACAGGCAAGTATTTCATACACTAAATGCGTGGACAGCCCGGGCATATTATACGACCACACGCCCGATCAGTTCTCCGGGAATGGATGCATGGTGGACCTCACAACATTGACGTGCTAGTCTTTTCTTTCAACCAGGCACTGGCAGACGTCCGGTCGACTGGTGCAGGAATTGAATGTTTGAAGTGTATATATTGAGAAAACAACAATAATCGTCTATACACCTACTGTGAATTCATCGTATTCCTCAGAAATATCCTTAAAGTGAAAGCGAAAATAATCATTCACTTGAAATCGCCATTTCAGGAAATGCTAATAAGATTATTTTGGTGTCAAGATATGGGTTTTCTATTGCATGGCTTTTGTGTTCAGATGACGCCAAAACCAAAACTAAAGGTTCTGATGCAGGACCATTGTACAGATGTCGATGTTATCATATCCTACACATTTCCCACAAGTCAGCACTACGCAGGGGACAAAGTAGCTCAGTTGGTTAGGTGTCGGACTAGTAATCAGTAGGTCGCTGGTTCAATTCCCGGCCGGGGCACTTTGGTCTGTCCTTGGGCAAGGCAGTTTATTCCATATTGCCTCAGTCTACCCAGCTGCAAAATGGGTACCTAGCATTAATAAGGAGGTGCTTAGAGCTTAGCTGCCAGAGCTTAGCGGGGCACTTTGGTCTGTCCTTGAGCAAGACATTTTTTTCCATATTGCCTCAGTCCACCCAGCTGCAAAATGGGTACCTCGCATATAATAAGGCAGTGCTTAGAGCTTGTGCGCTATATGCTGCCAGTTGCTATGGAATATCCCCCGGGGGATTAAATTGGTTTCCGTGTGTACAGGCCTGTTATGGGAGGAAGGTCGTGTGAGCACTTCGGTGGATACAAGACTCTAAACCGAATACCTTTATATAAGATAGCAACGTGACACACCATGTTACATTTCGAAAATGCCCAATGTAGCCCAATTTGCCTTTCATTTGTGAGTCGATTCGAGTCTCGCTATTCCTTTAGAGGGTAGAAAGTACCGTGTGTTCTGATACGCATGGGAAATTAATGGGGAAATGAATTAGAGTATTGGACATCTTCCTATACAAGGATAGGGACCAATGGTCATCAGCGCATTGAACTATAGCTCAATATATATGGCATACATGTAGCAGCAATACCATCGAAGTTATGTTGAAACGAAAATAATCATGCGGTTAACCCATCCAATGATGTGGCTACTTTCATCAGATACAACGACACAAAGATTGTCATGTTGGTATTAATTGGTTAGCTCTCGCTGAGTACTCTCAGATGGGTATCCATGTGCCAAGGTTTTAGTCACATTTCATTTTTTTTGCATTATTTTATATTGGCCAAATTAGCCATCAGAAGCATAAGGGTTAAATGTGCAATATTCAGAATATCCTGATCAAAATATGAAGCTGTGCTGAAGAATGTTTGTATATATTTTTCTTTGAAAGTCATGTTCAAATGATGCCCAAACCCACCTGTAAGCCAATGCCCAGATACAATAGCAGATGGTATACATGTAGATGGTATACCATCGTTAACATTATCCAAAGAACAGGACATTATTTCAGGTATCAGCATGGAACAATGCCGACTTCTAATCCCTGCATTAAGTACTGGCATAATACACGACCGCACACCCGATTGCCATTCAGTTTCCTGGGCATGGATGCATGGATGACCTCACAACTAAACCTAGTTTTGATTCACAAGACACGTGGGACATTAATGTGTTTGCCTTACCTTTTTGACATTTTATTCATAGGCGTTTGTACAGCCAGGCACTTGGAGACGTCCGGTTGACTGGTGCAGGAATTAAATGTCTGTACAACTGTAGATAGTATGCCATTGTAAACATTACCAATAGACTAGGACATCATTTGAAGTAATAGCATGGTAGTTCACGTCACAATTAATGGAAGTGGAAACCCTTAGGCAGCAAACCTGATTGCCTTAAATTACTGAACTCATTCGAGTCGTTCTATTGCTTTAGAGGATAGGAAGTATTGGATGTGCTGATCCTCATGGGGAATTAATGGTTAGTGGACTTGTCTGGTTCAACCTTCCAAATTAAGGATGTGGGTTTCTTAACCTTGTTTAATTGTACCCCTCTATATATTATTCGTTGGATTTCTTCCATATATAGTTGTGATGCTTTTCACTTTTCATTTTATCTACATGTATATTGATCGTTTCATAGGTAAATCATGTTGAGAATCCAATGCAACCAATCTATTGCCCCCATTTAGTAAAGTCGTTTTAAATCTTTAATCCTTTCCAATTTTATAACCACCTTTGTTGAAAATGAGAAAAAGTGCATGTTCCACCTTCAGATTCTGCAACGTTGATTAAATTCAAAATTGAAAGAAAAGAATATATTCTTAACCATGACTTTGCCAAATTTAAGGAAATCTGAAGCGACCATATATTTTGGGAAAATTCGATATGGGGAAAAGGGCCAAACACATTCCCTGCTTGTATGTAGGGGAGCCTCTATTGGAACTTCCGTAATTTATGGTCCCTCACTCGGTGATTTCCTAGACGTTCATAATTGATCTGATTACGAGGAAAAGGATGTAGGCTTTAGCATCAAAATTATCCTATATTCACAAATTAACCCCACAGGAACTTAAGTATCGTATTGATTATCGTTGTACTGGAGCATTATAGGGGCACACCATTGAAAATTTCGAACAACTTTGTCCTTCAAAATCCAAATCCCACTACTAAAGAAAAAAGTACAAAACTATGGTAAACTAAATTGAATTACAGGGAGCCATATTGATCCCACCCTTTTTAACACCAATACAGGTTGATAGTTAAATTAACATATTGTACAGAAATCAGTTACATGCCAAGAAGACCGGGTGGCAATTAGTTGTGAGGTCGTGCATTTTGCCCGTTCTGCTGTAGATTCTTGTGAGGTAAGGACAGTATAGACACATGAAATACGTATCAAAGATCTGAAACTACTCCTTCTGCCCACCCACCAATTATTCCTCAAATAAGTGCCTCCAGAAGATTATTAGAATTGGACAATAGGGTCATTCCCCTATGGTTATTAGGATCAAGTGGTGAAGTGTTCTTGCCCTTGTAAGGTGGGACCTGCACACTAACATTAAATAGTCTAGGAACATATTCTAAGTTCACAGTTTATTGTATAATAAACCAAGGCATTTCCAGTACTGTAAAATCTTGTAAATTTACCGATGTTTTTAATTTGCCTGTATTTGCTGATCAGACTTGATCGGACAAAGAAAATCCACATCCAAAGTTATTGCAAGAGAACCCATGCTACTTGTAATCCTTTTTGACATTAATCAGTGCAAGACATGTTTGTGAGATCTCTTTGACTGTAGGGCTTTCGCGATGGCGTATAGGGAGAAGTGGTTTAATGTCTTTAATGAAAATGCCATCCGGCTTTTTATATAGTTCCCCACAAACTACCATCAAAGAATCAAAGTTGCTTATATATTCCTCATTACACGTTTTTAAGGTGGCAGATCTAAGGCACACTCGCCGCCAGGTTAATTATAGCAATGCAATTAGCACCTTGTGAGGTCCACACCTGATGCATGGTAATAGATGAGGCATATTTCACAGGTAGAAGGCAAACTCTTTCATGGCTAAGTATACGTATAATGAGCCATCGGGATTCGCCCGCCGCCATCTTGGTTTCTTTGAGGTGGTGTGTGTGCCTTGTAATCAAAGCACTCAACGCCGTCGGACATCATGCATCTTTATGGTTATTGCAAGGCGAGGTAAACTTAAAGAAAAGGGCCAGGCTTCCGTGCCGGGGAGAGAGATTCTGCAATTGAGTGAAAATTTTCCATTGGCATAATGAGAGATGGATCATTAGCGATGCTGTGGGAGCTAAGATTTAGGATATGACAGCGTGTCCTGTGTTTGATGTATGACAAAGATGAATGCATAAACCTTGCACATGATTAAGTACAGTGCCAGCATTTCATTCCAGCACTAAATGCGTCGGCAGCCCGAGCATTATCCACGACCGCACGCCCGATTGCCACACAGTTTTCTGGACATGAATGCGACCATAGGTCCGTGACCGCATAACTGAATGTGATTTTCATTCGCAAGCTACGTGGGTCATTCATGTGTTTGGTTTATTTTGTTGACATGTTATTCACTGGGTTTTCCTTACAAACAGGCACTGGCAGACGCCCGGTGGACTGGTGCGGGAATTAAATGGCTGTACTGTACTATAAGACCAACAAGGCACCAATATCCCATCATGTTTCCCATATAGCTGGACAGGCCGTCGAATCAGGGTTGGCGTACAGTACCGACATTTAAACCCTGTACCAGTCAACCAGTGCCTGGTCGTACAAATACCAATGCCTAATGTCAAATAATGAGCTAAATACATCAATGACCTATGTTAAAGTTTTCAAATCAAAGTTCGTTCAGTTGTGAGCTCATCCATGCATCGATGCCCGGAAAACTGGGTGGCAATCAAGCGTGCGGTCGTGTATCATGCCCGGGCTACCCACGCATTTAGTGTAGGAATTATATGTCGGCACTGTATGCTAGAGAGTTCCCAGTGACTTAGGGTAAGGAGGATGATTTTACCCATGTAATCAGGTTTCATCAACCATTCACAATTCGCCTGTCATGATTTAACTTGAATTTGCTAGAAAAAGGGGACGATACAAATTTAATCCTATATATAAGGCGTCGCATAAAGGGAACACACAAACGTTTCTGGAATTTTATTGAAACTGTGGATCACTGAAAAGGTCAATGTTGAAATGATACACATGAGAGTTAATACCTTAGTTTCAATTTACTATGAAATCATAATAGCCCTACATCTGGCCACTCGTATATAAAGGGGTATAAGATCGGTGTATTTTACGAGTAGAAGGTACGAAATCCTTCCAAAATTAACTCGTTATGTATAGTATTTGTACAATATAAACACCATAAAAAAACAGTAAAAATGGCATATTCTTTCAAAAAACCTCCAGCCTAGATTAAAAGCGTTTTTCAAAACCCTCATGTGCCATGTTAATTTGAAGGAAACATTAACTACTAAAGGTTCTGAGTATCCCAAACCATCCAGCATTGTGTGTCATGCTGCTGTCTCTGCAATCCCCAATTTTCACAACTTAAGTTTTCTTAATATTTATTGTTTAGAACGTTTTGAAACTGATAAGTCTGTGCTTGCTACATGTATACTAGTACATTGAGAATGTTCGAATGTATTGGAAACATATGTACAGTGATCGGTTTATACCATAAACTAATCTATTCAAACTATCAAAAGTAGTTTACATTTCAAAAAATGTCGAGTGCCCCCCTACTCTTTCAACAGATGTAATGTTTTTGAAATGCTGTTATCGATGTGCCAAAGAAATTTATACCATTTTCAGTGCTGTTTATAACCCTACCAATGCTAAGGCTACTTTCATCCAAAGCACAAGGATGTAAAGATGTGTTAAAAACCATCTAAACCATGTCACATTGGTGTTGATTGGATATCTCTCACTGAGAACTCACAGATGAGTACCAATATGCCAAGGTTTCAGATATTTTTTGGCTTTTTGCGTTATTTTGTATTGGCAAAATTAGCCACCAACAGAATACAGTACAGGCATTAAAATCCTGCCCCTGTCGACCGGGCGTCTGCCAGTGCCTGTTTGTAAGGAACACCCAGTGACTAACATGTCAACAAAATAAGCCAAACACATAAATGACCCACGTACCTTGCGCATGAAAATCACATTCAGTTGTGCGGTCACGGCCCTGTGGTCGCTTTCATGCCCAGGAAAATGTGTGATAATTGGGCGCACGGTCGTGTATAATGCTCGGCTGCCGACGCATTTAGTGCTGGAATTAAATGCCGGCACTGTAAGTGTTAAAGCTTTGATACGTTCGCCCAAATATGACACAATGCAGTAGTCTTCCACCCTAAGTGCTGCCACTTCTACTGCTTTATGAGTGTACACAGTGTATGAGTGATGGTATTACTTATGGCCTTATTGTCTACTAAATTGTCTCCTTTATTGCAAGCTTAATACCAGCTCATTGCCAGTTTATTGCACGTTCAGTGCCAACACCACTCATATATTTAATAAACGCCAGTAAATCGATGTTCTGTATGTTATGTGAAGAAAACTACCTAGTGTTAATGACATAAGAAAGCTGTTGACATCAGATGCATGAAATATGACGTGATTAGTTTGCTCATTGTTCCTGGGAATGTTGTACTATGATTCTGTGGTGTATACTATAAACAGCCGAATGAGCTCTATCTCTGACACTTAAGGCCACAAATTCCAGGATACTAGTCTTCCAGCTGCGTCCAATGGTTTGTAGGTTTTAGTTCACCAAATCGCCACCAGGGGCACTTTGCATAGTAATGTGTCGTTAAAAGTCCCACTCACACATTATAAACACGTGGGTCTGTATACTAGATGCAAGTTCTGTGGAGGGACTTCTGGTATTGACAATTGCAATTAGAGGATAAACTAACCATGAATGGAAAATGCCAAATATGATTGTCACCATATCTTCAGTGCTAGGACAACACTAGTAAAACGATGCAAAATCATCATTCAACACTTGGTTTGGGTCAACAAAAGATACTTGTTTTTACTATACCTCACGTAAAGATTCTTGATTCTGGTTGGTCAAGAGTCATGGATTAATCGTCATGTTTTCCTCACTCCTTAGTGACAGGCTGCTGTCCTTAACAGCTTATGAAATAATTGAATAGTTCAAAGCAACAGCTATGAAATAGTTGACTAGTTACTGCTAGCCCGAAGAATACCCACGAACACCCACGGAGTTTGCCGAGTGACCTACCGGTGAAACTAGTTCAACAAGACGACGAATATTTATCCAAAATCACCGGTGTTTGTAATGTTTCCCCCTTTTGTGTTTTGAATTTTGTTCGGTATAATATAACAGATATGACATCCCTGTGGAGTTTCCATTAGGATTGACATGTATCACATGTATTACATGTATCAGTCGTGGATTATGGCCAGGCCGCCCAGTCATTTAGTGCATGAATTAAATGTCTGCACTGTATGTCCTGACTGTGGTCTATCACAGAAAAGCTGTGCTCGTAAAAAAAATATTTCCCAGTAATGCATATCCGCACTTATGCGGAAATTGCTGCCGGTATCACACGAACTCTTTTGTGCAAATGTCTCGCGCAGGTGAAACCGCAATTATCACCCCTTGGATACCGTATCTCTCGTGTGATAAATGTTTATGAGTCCTTTTTATCACTGTTTTGAAATGTCTCACGCGGGTGGAACCGCAATTATCACCCATTGGATACCGCATCTATCGTGTGATAAATGTTTATGATTTCTTTCTTTAGCAGTTTTGAAAACCCCGTTCGTTGAACGTAAGCGTGCCGACGTGTTTATTATGTCTGTAACATGATTATTGACTATAAATGCCCCGTCAGCGTACCCTGATCTAGTCCGTTAACTGTTTTCAAAGCGTTATAGGACCATTCTTGTCACGATGTATTATTTTCAAAGTGTTATAGGACCATTTTGGCATGATGAATTATTCAATACAAACTAAGCTGTCCCGAATTTAACCCTTATGCTGCTGGTGGGTAATTTTGCCAATACACAATGATGCAACAAAGTTGAAAATTGACTGAAGCCCTGGCACATTGGTAATCATCTGAATGTACTCAATGAGAGCGTTCCAGTGAATATAAACTTGACAGGATTTAGATAGTTATCAAAGATCTTCGCATCCGAAAGTAGCCTACACATAAGAAGGGTTAATTAAGAAAGAGTTTGTGTGTAAAATGTGATTTTTTTATGTAGTTGGCCTTAGTTGTATAATGTTTTTAAAATTTAATTTCAAAACAATTATCCATAAGACTTGATGCGCGTATCCATATACCTTTCAGTTATGTGCATAAGTATCTTATAGATATTGTCTTAGGAAACTACGAACACTTCCTGAAGTGGTAGTTACCCTGCTTTCCCAAAGTGGGGCTAAACAGTAGGTCAAAACCATTATCCTAACTCGGGGTTGATTGCTTTATTGTAAGTGCTATCATGACAAATTCGATCTGACGGTAAAATGTGAAAATGTCTTTTCTAGAATAATTTGTTTTTTCCATGGTACTTAAGACGTGTTATAAGTGTTATACCAGTCTAAAAAGTTGTATTCAACACGTTTTTATTATTGTATACTTTTTAATCGATTTCCTCATTTTAACATAAGAGCTGAAATGTCTTTTCTAGAATAATTTGTTTTATCCATGGTACTTAATACGTGTTATATGTGTTATACCAGTCAAGAAGATTGCATTCAAAACGTTTTATTATTTTATAGTTTTTAATCGATTTCCTCATTTTAACATAAAAGATGATCTACTGGCATGTTATATGTACGTCAGGCATAAAGGGGTCAGATACTCTTATGTATTTCCATGTTTTATGTTTCATTTTTTTTTATAGCAATGTTTTGTAGAACTGTTTTGGGTTGTAGAACTTTTTTGACTTGTAAATCAGTTTCCCGAAATCCTTATTGGTTTGCTTATATTGCTAATGTTGCAACAGACCAAAACCAATTCCCCACTCCGAAGGGAAAATCATAAAGACGTGTTACACTGAAATTAAACTTTCAGATGTGAAATTTCTCAAAGATTAGCATGTAAAAGAATATAAGCATAGTCCCAATGAACTATTTTCTCATCAATATTACTGAACATGAGTGCAACTGTTAACAGAACGACCAGGAGCAACATGTTTCAGTCAAATATATATTTGAAATATTGATTTGTAATAAAGATATTTCCACATATTTAATATCTCACTAAAATGCAGCCTAAGAAGTTAAAGGGTGTGGGTCAGATGCGGCTTCAATGAAATAGAAGACGTTAACCACATTCTTATGTCATGTCCGGACTCCAAAGAAGTAATTGATAAAGTGTACCAAGAAATCCGTGAAATTGGAGAAGGGTCAGGTAAATTTCTCATGGACAACTGTCGTAATAATATTCCTGTTATATTAGGAAAACACTACGAATTGCTATGCTTCGAACAGATGATAAACATCTGGTCGATATCAATGAATTATATAACATAAGAATTAAAGACCGCGGAGAGATAGGTTAGTAAAATACAATTTGAACGGACTTAATCTAAGAACGGCTCCTTAAACGGTTGTATATCCCAACCGCTCACTAAAAATTGAGTTAAATCTGTTTACTTACCCTAAATTGCGTGTATATATTGTATTTTTCTTCGATTCTCAATGAGCATAACATGTTCTGATGTACTTGTGTTTGAAGTTGAAAAGAAATGCTCTGTATGTCTCACCTTTTTGTAAGCTTAGATACTCGTAACAGTCTATAAAGACATTTATCATCAGCTCCAGTGTCTCCACTCTGATACTAGCAGCTGATTGGTCAATAGCTGTGGTGTACTGGACTTTATTGGATCCTAGCACTGCTTTCATTAATTGTCAATGTTAGTATCCCAATAAGAGTTTTATACCCATTCTGAATGTTTTATAAAAAATATAAAAAATACATATATATATGAAATAAAAATAAGAAAATTAAAAAATAAAAATAAAAATAGAATTTTTTTTAAAAAGAAATTTAAAAATACTTTTTAAAATGAATTTTTTTTGAATTAAATAAATATAAATAAAAAAATACATAAATAGATTAAAAAAAATTAAAAAATTTGATTTTTTTTTTAATTAGAATTATTATTTTTTCAACTGATGATAAATTCGTCATCCTCAGCTACAGCTGGCTTCTCGCAGATACCAGGCCGTATCCCTTTTTTACAAGGAGGAGATAACTTATAGTATCAGACAATGAGTACACTGCAGCTATTAGGTAGTTTACGTAACAATTACATAGCTAGACCAGTGCCTAGGCGAGGGAAGATTCAAAGATAATGGATATATTCTTGGCACCAGGAACTCCCCCATTATGTGCACTCACCGACATTATTAGGACTATAAACAATGTTCTGCGAAAATCCGGTATTTATTGGATGAATGCCATTTGATATGTCTGGCGCGTGAGTGAAATCATAACACATCACATTGACCAATCCTCTTATTAAGATCAATTACAGGCAAATGTCAACAGCCTTCGTGTATATTTAGAAAATCGAACACAATGGCAGCCAAATAATTGCTAATGACTTGTATAAAATGCTGACAGGAAATGTTCTGTCAGCTAACCAAAATATAGCAGACCTCAAAATTGTATATCTTTGAAAAACATTAAAGTTTGTTTATTTTATGACGTTCGCTCCAGCATTCAAAGATAAAATAGTGATACATACAAAGACAATTTCCTGCCAATAGGTTTATCCTTTTTTATTTATTTCCGACTTGTTTGTTTTAAATAATTTCAAACAATGCAAAAATATAGTTCGCCATTCTGATTTTCGTTTTCATGTTATAAGGGAGCGTGAAAATGTTACTAGATTTCATTTGATAACGTTTTACTTATTTACTTAAACCAATCCATGCAAGTTGGGGTCAACAGATTGATTACTATTCTTATGATGCCTTTTTAACCGAAGCGTTTTTCGCTACATCTTTGGAGGAGAGACATTCAAAGGTAGTTAAGCTAACTACGACTTTTCAACATATATTTTATGAATTTATGCTGAATTCTTAATTTAAATTCAAAATTATCAAAAGTACAGTCGATATTCCTATTACATGTTTTAATATGAATTTGGGTTCTATGCCTTGTCCTTTTTTTTTTACTTCATACATATATGTCAAATGTATTCTTTTACAATTACATCAGATTATGAGCGACCCACGTAACGTGTTTTGTTCTCTAAATTATATTTGATGAAAAATAGCTAAATTGTATCCCACGCCATTTCGTCGACATTCTATCTCCACCCTCACCTTACACATTTAACCCTTATGTGGCTGGTGGCTAATTTTGCCAATACAAAATGATGCTAAAAAGTGACGAAATTACTGAAACACTGACATGTGGGTTCCCATCTGAGAGTACCAACATGACAGGGTTAAGATGGTTTTCAAAAATAGTTTGCGTCCTTGTGCTTCGGTCAAAAGTAGCCCCAACATTGGAAGGGTTAAGACTCTAACGCTTGCTATAGAATATCTTGATACCTACAAAATGCCATATGTGTCATGTTTTGTAAAAGTGTACAATAACCGTACCGGTGCTTTCACTCTCTATTACTTCTGTACATGGTCATTACACCATCAGTGCAGCTGGTATCCGGAAACTAAGCCGCAGGGGGTTGCTTAATCTCCATATGGTGTTATTGTTCGTTGACATCGCTACATAACCCTTGATATAAAGTTCCCCCGAGGCTTAAAGGAATACCACGGCTTTTGTTATATGTTTGTTAAAGGAGCACATCAGAGGTTGAAGTTCGTCCTAAGCACTATTAGAAAAAATGAAATAAAATTCAAATATTCAGAACTCAATATGCTATTGTAGTTACCTGAGCCTGATAGAAATTCCCAGATTGAAGTACAATGGAATGGAAGCCGACGAATATGATCATGAAATAAATAAAACTCATACTTTTTTTTTTATAAAAGATGGGATGTATGTGAGTAATTATTGCGCACAGCATTTGGCTTATGGAGTACATGTTTTCTTTTGATGTCGAGAGAAGACCTTTCTACCTTTCTAAATCCTGTTTAAATCAAGATTACCATTGCACCCAATTCATTTGTTTTGCTTGGTTTGTTATTTATTGAAATATTTATAGATGATATACGTACAAAATACTTATCTATGTCAAATACAATCCGCGTACACACTTACGCAGTTTGAAATTAAAAAGAAATGTCTGAGATACCCCACCTTCACACGATCAATGTTTTTTAGGCGAACATAATTACAAATCGGTTTTAGGGGCACAATGGAGGCTGCCATTATAATAGATTGCCATTTCTAATTACTTCTACTCGTATGTAGAGTTCATCTTGGGCAGGGGGGCAGAAAAGGACTAGACAGGAGATGAAGAAGAAGCCTCATAAAGTACATCTATTAGCACCTGCCCCTAGAGGAAATTATAGATAATATGTGGAGATTCATAAAGGAGATTTATTTAGCTGTTGTTCTTGGAAAAGCCATTCATTGCTGTCTCTTACACTAGGCTTAACAGACACAACGCGTAAACCTGACAATAACAAATTCTCTGCCACATGCACAATTTGAGTTTGTATATATATATATATATATATATATATATATATATATATATATATATATATATATATATATATATATATAAATATAAATATATATATATATATATATATATACATACATGTACACACATACATACATACATAAATGCATACATGCATAACATACGTGTGTATATATGCATACATATATATATATATATATATATATATATATATATATATATATATATATATATATATATATATATATATATGCTAGTATATATATATATATATTTATATATATTTATATATATATATATATATATATATATATATATATATATATATATATATATGTGTGTTTGTGTGTGTGTGTGTTTTTGTATGTATGTTGTATGTTTGTATAATGTGGATTTGCGATACATAGACTATTCAAAGAATGGTATATACATGCATGTGCATTTAGGTGACCTGTAAAAGTGTGGACCATAATAAAGGTACATGTACTGTACGACATATAACTTTCACGTTTCCACACGTTTTTAAATCTGTACATGAACACTGCACAAGTGGTGCAGCTGGTATCCCGAAACTTAGCTTAATGCTATATTCCCACTGTCAAGAACCAAGACAAGAACTTAAGAAGAATTTAGAAGTTTAATTTTTTAGAGCAAAATTCTTGTTAATTCTTGTCAAAAAATAGGATTTGGTGCATGCAGAACGAGCTAGGACTAATCTACGCCTGTTCTAGGATGGTGACAGGACTGTTTGAAGAAAGTATTAAAACTGTCCAAGAATATGATAAGAAAGTGTTGAGATTATTTCCAGAACTGTAAAAAATGTATTAAGAATAAATAAGAACAAGGCAGGACTACAAAGAATGTACTGAGACCATAAAAATACTGTATTAAGAACATACTACGACTGTTGTAAGACTATACTAGGAATGAAAAATAACATTCAAGAATCAATGAACTTCAACTGTTTTATTATGTCAATTTGGGGTCAAGTCACATGATACACTGACCTACTTCCCACTTTCACCATTTATAAAAAAAACCAATTTCCCTGTACCATTCTGCCAGGTCCTTCTCGGTTTCAACAACAAATGAATTTTGGTCGGATTCATCAGGTTGGGTCTTTTTCTTAGTTAGTCCTTTGGCTGAAGACTTGGCCCCCTTCTTAACTGTTTTGGGGATTTCTTTGGGCGGTTCATCATATATCTCTGTGTCCTCCACCACTGGAGCATCCACATGCACATCAACAACAGCCATGATTTCAACTGTTCTCAGCGTCTGTTTCTTCAGGGATTGAGGTGGTGGTATCTTTCGATACTGTCCTATCTTCTGTATCCATGGGTGTTTCCAAATGTAAATTATCATTATGTCCAGCATCTTTGTCGGTCTCAACATATTCCACAATAGCATTTTCATCTGGAATATCAATCTATAGATCCCTAACCCCCACTTTATTGTTTGGTGTATTGTGTGAGTTGTTCACTTTTTTCTTAGATTTCGCCATTTTCATCATAGATTTCCATTCTGAGTCACAATCGGAGGCATACATTCTGAAAATCTTGTAGGGATCTGCACGTACAATCACAACTTTAGCTTGTTTACCTTTTTCCATGGCTTCATCAGCTGATTTATCGCCAATCTCGCTTTCCTCACCACATCTGTTGCTATCCTCTGGTTCCTCAATATGTAAGACATCTTTTTTGGGTACTCTTTTAATCCGTATATCCCTATTGGTGGATGATTTCCGTGAATAAGTCGCCATAGCACGTCTCGGTGGTCCTGCTTGGACTGACATGTTCACTTGTGGTGACCTACTTACAGCGCAGTCACGTGATATCCGGCCATATGTTAATGAGTTCTTATAGATTGCGTAGTGCATTCGTCTTCATTCCTAGTACATTCTCAGGAATGTACCACACCTTTAGCAAGAATTATGCCCCCAAGAACTGGGAAGAATCAACAAGAATCAAGAGGAATCAACAACAATGCAACACTAACGTTTTAAGAAGGTGTTACAACTGTACTAGGAACTCAAATCATTGCCTAGAAAATTTTGAACATTCCAAAACTTTCTTGGGGGTACCAGAATATAACAAGAACATACAACAACATACAACAACATATGACGAACAAACGGTGAACATATAAGAATCAACAAGAAACATGCAGAATTTTTCCAAGAACTGGAAACTTTCCAAATTCTTGGTCTGTCTTGCTATGGTCTTCGTGACGTTCTTGACAGTGGGAAGGGGGCTTAAGGGTACCCTTATCTCTGGTTGACGCGACCGTTTATTGGCATCGCTACACAGGTAAAAGCCCGTACGGCCCGTAACAGGCCCGTTTTTGGTCCCTCAATATATCTACATATCGAAAAAAATATGTTCCAAACTTCTTCCGCAGGATGTATACCAAGTGATTAGTCTATACATACCCATAAGACCTCACTTAGTAATTCCTCGCTAAGTTATTAGATCGTGCACTGACAATGCTTCCCATATACTAATCAATGATCTCTGACCTCTCATATAGATACCATTTTTACGCATCCCATCCCATGCTTTGTAAGTATCAGTGCAAAGAGGAATATTGCTTAGAATAAGAAGACTCTGCTCAATTGAACATTTTGGAGATATTGAATATATAAAACACATTCTTTATAACATTTTCAAAGTTTTATTTGAGGGGAAAAACATTTGATTTGAAAATATTTTATGATTTTTATGATAAAAAGATATGGCCACCAGATGTCTATGTAAACCTGTTTTAACGGGCTTGTTACGGCTTGAAAGTCCGCAACAGGGCCATTCGGGCCCGTTATTTTGACGGGCTCACCACAACGGGCCTGTAACGGGTTCTGAGCACCGTGACGGTCCAGTTATAGGCCTGTAAAAATAACGGGCCCATCAATTTTTAGCTGTGTGCATAGCCCTTGATGTACTGATCACCTGATACCTAAATGAATACCACGGCTACTTGTGAATTAAAGTGGCAAATGACATGACCCTTCAATGGCATGTGTACAGAAACAAACCATTTGGAAAATATAATAGAATCTTAACGCAAGCTACTACTTTTGTTGTGTTTAAAGAGCAGTATGAATAGCACTATCATTTCAAATTGGCCTGACCCTTTGTTGACATAGATAATGTACAGAAACAAACCATTTGGAAAATATAATAGAATCTTAACGCAAGCTACTACTTTTGTTGTGTTTAAAGAGCAATATGAATAGCACTATCATTTCAAATTGGCCTGACCCTTTGTTGACATAGATAATCTCTTTTGATAAACAATAAAAGGATGACCTATAGTGAGGCCTAGGGAAGTTTTCTGCTGTGCAAGAGTTCTCATCTGTGTTTTTCTAAAATGGTCCTTATTTAGATAGTGGATGGTACTATTTTAGCAGAGATATATGAAGGAAATGTCTGGAGGAGAAATATCTAAAAAAATTAAACACATTTTGTGTGATAAAACTGCATAAGTACCACGCATCAATATGAGCTTTTCATAGATAAAGTTTCGAAGCTTTAAAGAGCTCATTGAGGGTGTCATTCGTGAGAGATAATAGTGTATTGGATTTTGGCGAGTTCGATTATCGTCATACTGCCATATTTTAGGCTAATTCCTCACTAGCCAGTGGTAAGGGATTCACCTCAACCTCAAGTCACTGGCAACTTTCTCACATGCCCCACAGGACGTTCGAACCCCTGTAGTGGTGAGAGACGGCGAGCAGTCACTGGCAACGCTTTAGACCACTTGGCCATCAGTGCAGACCGCTGAACATTTATTGACATCGTTATACTGCATACTCTTTGGTAAACGTTTATGGGGTACTTCAAGGTGGAAAACTACCGTGCAAAAACGAGGAAGAATCCCCATAAAGTATAGCTATTAGCACCTGCCCCGACAGGATATTATGGAAATTTATGGTGAGATTTATTGAGGCGTTATTCTTGGAAAAACTATTCATTTCCGCTTCTAACACCTGTCTCCCCAGACATCGTGTCAATCTGACACTAACAAATATCCTGTCACATAAAAGTGTTTTTATAGGAATACCTTCTTTAACGCATTCTTGCTTAAAGTCTGATTCAAAAAGCATCGTGTGGATCTGAAAATAATGAATGAATGAATTAGGGTTCATAGGCACATCGGCACACAAAGGCAATTTAGTGCAATACAATATTATCATAAGAACAATGTCAAAGCATAACTTAGAAAAACATAAATTTGCAACATATATGAATGGTCGAATTTGGTTATCGTTTAGTAAACATTTTTCCTTTAACCAATTCCCAAAAGAGATTTTTGGAAAACTATTTTCAAACTCTTTTGGCGTTTTGGGGGCACTACGGACATAAATGGGTTAATCCTTCATATTTTACTAGGCACATCCTGCGCTAAAACAAAGTATTACACAAATTTGATATCATAATCAGTAAATCTATCAAGCAAACATCAAAGCGATCATTAAATACACCAATAAACCCATTAACGACTTAAGTGAAAAGGCCTGGCGTCTGTGGAAATGTCTTGTTAATAACACAGTTGATGTTCACCGAAATATCTTACTGAAGGGGATTGTTACTGACGTGTTTAACAATCCCTCTGTAGATACCTTTTAAAATACTCCTTTCCATAGGTTATGCGCAAGGTGGTCATGCCATGTGTTCATTTCAGATCCGTTTGGATTAGTCGATCGATACATATGCCACTATATCAGTCCATAAACCAGGGAAGCTGCGCATTTATATATTCACAAGATTTGATTTTCAATCAATCATCTAATCAATTTGCAATATATTCTCTCTGACGGTATATCGACCATTCAATGACATACACTCTGTCATTGTATCCTTTGATGAAAGACTTGTGATGTGCACCATGGTCTGCGACAACATTTGTAATAACTCGTCATATATATATATATATATATATATATATATATATATATATATATATATATATATATATATATATATATATATATATATATATATATATATATATATATATATATATATATATATATATACGGACTCAATGCATGCCATATAATGATAATATATAGCAATATCTTGATAACATGACGCTAATTTGATTAAGGTATTTGGCTGGAATTTATTCAAGTTAATTGCCCTCTTGGATTTTACCAGCCTATTATATAACTACTTCTCAAACACTACCCATTTTGATATTGATGATTAATGTTCTAGATTACAAAACCACTGTTGCATTTGAGTTGACGATGAGTTAACTAGAGTTCCAACATTTAATTCCTGCACTAAATGCGGGGGAGGTCCGGGCATATTACACGACCGTACGACCGATTGACCCCCCCCCCCTCGGATATCTGGGCATGGATGCATGGATGAACTCAAAACTGGTGAGCTGGCTAAGGAATTGAACGTCTGAACTGTATCTTATTAAACATTTCATTCATCTAATAAAACATTGTATATTTCAGGTAACGCCACGTGACGATGCCGTGTTTGTGTCTTAAGAGAGATGTCGCTATCATCCTAGGAATGTTGGAATGCCTAATCTACTCCGGATTTCTCTTCGGCTGGAGCAGTTTCACGCATATCCTCAAAGACGAGGGATACTTCGCCAAACTATGTGACCTATCCCACGTACACAGTCACCACAATACATCTAGCAGGGTGAACAAGACGTTTGTCTTTCAGCAGTTTGATACCACAGGGGTGCTTCCGTTTGTACCGCCGGCGAGTGGGAACGAAACCGGCGAATTTCCCATACTGCACCGGCGACACGGCGCATACCGAACCGATCTCCGCCCCCGGAAAAAAGAGTTCTTCGCCCAAAAACTTAGGCAAATTAAAAACCAGAAAGAGGCCCTCACGCCTGACAGTGAGGCTGTGAACTTCGCTGGAGATCAGGTATGTTGGAGTTTTTGATCAGTTTACTATTAAAAATAATGGAGAAATGTTTTGTTTGTTATTAGCCTACAGCTTTTGAAATAATCATTTTAATGATTTTTGCATTAGAGGCTTTTTTGAACGCATTTCTAATTGTGAATTCAAAGGTTGGTCTTTGAAAAGATGATATATCAAACGTAGAAAAAAGAGCAGACAAGAATATTTCAGGATAAGGGAATATCAATTTGTTTCTACAGTCTATGGTATTTTGTTGTGGCAATTCAAATAGTCTAGTACACTGCATCAATAAAATGGTAATTTTGCATCGTTGGGAGTTTATCTTAATTTTTGCACATCCGAAGTGGTAGAACATTAAATAGTGTTCACGACTGGTGCGTTACTGTAGCAGGATTTTCGTTATAGGTACATGCAATTATTCATATTTGAATATCATAAAA
>OZ012691.1:15028872-15096372 GCA_963942565.1 Maea johnstoni | reverse complement strand
CACGTAGCTTGCGAATCAAAGCTACGTTCAGTCGAGATCATCCATGCAGATTTGCCCAGGAATCTTGTTCGCAAACGGGCGTGCATTCGTGTAGTATGTCCCGGCTGCCCACGCATTGTGTGCAGGAATTATATGCCGGCACTGTTACACGAGTATGGTATTTGTATTGGCACTTCTCTCAAGATTATAAGGTTAATGCAATGTCTGGTTCAATATACGTTAGACTCATCTAATCAAAAGGATTAATATATGTTTTTTTTTGTTTTTGTAGGTTCTCCTTGGCTTTTATTTCCATCAACTGCATTATTAAACCTGACAGGGTACTGCCTTCTTCTAACTAATATCCAGCTGGGTAACTATGGCAACAGAAGCAGATATACAATTGTCGTCATTTTCTGCGCCCTTGCAGACTTCAGTATGTCCAATCTCCTCGTTAAGGTAAATATCATTACACAACATCCTCTCTCTCTTTGTGGTAGATTAGTTTGTACTAAATGGTAAATGGCAAACCTTGATGAGTTACTTGTCTTTCTCACTTCCTATGTTGAACTGCGTTGAATGATATCTTTTTCGTTATCCTGATGGTTTGCATATGCAGTTTCCTCTTTGTTGACAAAGAAAAAAGATTATCGTTGAAATAACGTGCAATTATCATCATTAACTATTAACTAGATATAGCCAAGTCGATGCGCCTTGATGTTTTGCGATAGTTGTGTCAACAGAGCATATTGTATAAAGAAAACAATCTTTCCCTAGTGAAAATAATTGAGTGTAATGACGTATGCCAAATACAACAATTAAAATCAACCTTTTATAGAAAACTAAAATTAAGATTAGAATGAAAAATTAAAAGAGCAAATGAGCATTTAATTTTTTTAAAACGCCGATAGACCACATTATCAGTCATTAATATCAAGCATTATCATCAGTTATTATTATTTGTCATTCACCCAGCTCAGTATGTAATTCTACTTATTCTCATTAGGTTCTATACCAAAATGGAACAGCTCTCCAGATGTTCTTTATGTTCATGGCTGTCGGGGTCCTACCTTTACTCATACACACAATAGCAACATTACCCAAGGATCGACTACCCTGGCCTGTACCAAAAAATACCCGAAACGTTGGGCAGAGACCCTCGAGACCATCGACCAATGGAAATGTTTCTGGGAACGGTAAGAAATGTAATTGCTTGATTGAAATCATAAAAATATTCAGGTATATGAAATGATGAATATATCTTAACTAGACCTTAGTTATGGCAAATCAATTTCACGAAGTGCTACAGTGCCGAAATTTGATTCCTGCACTGAATGTGTGGGCAGCTACGTCATTATACTCGACCGCACACCTGATTGCCACCCAGTTTCCGATGATGGAAGCATGGATGACTTTACAACTGAAAGTAGCTTTGATTCGCAAGCTATGTGGGTCACGGATGTGCTTGGCCTATCTTTTGACATGTTCTCCTTGGGTGTTTGCACAACCAGGTTCTGGTAGACGTCCAATCGACTGGTGCAGGAATTGAATGTCTGTACTGTACATAACTGAACTCAAAGAGTTGATTGTCCATGTTAACCTTTCCAATGCTGAGGCTACTTTCGTCCAAAGAACAAGGACGCAAATAAGCTTGAAAGTTCTTTAAACCCTGTCATGTTGGTAATTATTGGATAGCTCTCGCTGAGTACTCTCAGATGAGTAGCCATGTGCCAGGTTTTCAATACTTTACTAAGGTTTTTTGTATCATTTTGTATTGGCTTAATTAGCCACCAGCAGCATAAGTTCTAACCACTTGTTTTTTTTCTGATGGGAGGAGACTAAGTTACCCAATAAACCTACTTTTGCATGTGTCCATCATTAAAGAAAAAAGCCTTATCCTCTCATTGACAATCAAATTTATTCTAATGAGTAGCGATCGGGAGAGAATTGACAGAGAAAAGATTTCGCGATTTGCGTGAGAGTGAATAAGATAACCTTTTCTGCTGAGTAGATTTCGTATTAATGATACTTGATAGACAGAAAATGTCATCATTTGTGCTTGAGAATTAATGAGGAAACTTACGGTTTGCGTGGTTTACCTATTGATAAATGCAACAACGTAAGCCGTATGGCACACAAAGGAATACTCTTTAGCATTGCCTCATGGCATTTAGCAGTTATGTGTTATTTCCAGTATAAGTACCTCAGAGCAATTGGCATAGTTTATAGTACTTGTAATAGACATATTTGCTCATCCTTATATATGGAGTGCTACTTATATGTCACTCTCTTGTATATGTATCCTATAGTATAATTAGTAGTAGTAGTAGAAGTAGTAGTAGTAGTAGTAGTAGTAGTAGTAGTAGTAGCAGTAGTAGTAGTAGTAGTAGTAGTAGTAGTAGTAGTAGTAGTAGTAGTAGTAGTAGTGGAAGCAGTAGTAGTGGTACGACTACTACTACCATCATAATTATGATTATTATTATAATTATCATATTTATTATTATCATTATTATTATTATTATTATTATTAGTAGTAGTAGTAGTAGTAGTAGTAGTAGTAGTAGTGGAGGTGGTTGTGGTGGTGGAAGTAGTAGTAGTAGTAGTAGTGGTTGTAGTAGTAGTAGTAGTAGTAGTAGTAGTAGTAGTAGTAGTAGTAGTAGTAGTAGTAGTAGTAGTAGTAGTAGTAGTAGTATCATAAATCCCAGAAACTGGGACTGGTGGCTCGGCCATTCCTGGTATCGTATTACATATGTTATGTTTATTATTTCATATTGTACTACGTATGATTTTATATTCCGATTGAATATAGTCAATAAACATACAAGTACAAAATAGGTTTAATTTGCAGGGAATACCCAAACGTATAATAACACCAAGTATCCATTTTCAGTTCTCTTTTCGGTTATATATATATATATATATATATATATATATATATATATATATATTTATATATATATATATAAATATATATATATATATATATATATATATATATATATATATATATATATATATATATATATATACATATATATATATATATACATATATATATATATACATATATATATTTATATACATATATATATATATACATATATATATATATATATATATATATATATATATATATATATATATATATATATATATATATATATATATATATATATATATATATATATATATATATATATATATATATATATACATGTATATATATAATTTCATATTGTACTACGTATGATTTTTTCAGTTCTCTCGAGTCCACCCTTTCAACATTACGCATTGTCGAAATTGTTCCTGGGGCAAATGGCCTGGCTTTTTCTTCTCTACATCCCACTGGAGCTATTCATAGCTTTCTGGAACGAATGGATCAGCGACTTAATCCAACATCACGGGAAAGACAAAGGTCAGACATGGTTTTTTTTATCTTTCATCAATGTTCCCATCCATTCGGTAAAATTGCAAGGGGAACCTTGCTTCTCGTTATATTACCTTACTATCTCGTCCTGTCTTGAGTACTTATACGTTAACCTTTATATCATTCTCGTTCATTTGCTTGTTGGCGTACCTTATTTGCATTATATACGTGTACTTATAAGTTAACCTGTATATCATTCTCGTTCATTTGCTGGTTGGCGTACCTTATTTGCATTATATACGTTCTGTTATTTTTACGTGTTCATTAATGTGTTGCTATGTAGTTTACTTGCATTGTTCACCATTTGTATCCACTTAGTTTATTATTATACGTTGAACATTATTTGTATGCATTGTTACGGCGAGAGCTGTAGTCAATGATGATACAGTGCAGATATTTAATTCCTGCACTATATGCGTGGGCAGCCCGGGCATAATCCACAACTGCACGCCCGGTTGCCACATAGTTTCCTGGCATGGATTCATGGATAATCTCAAAACTGAACGTAGCTTTGATTTGCAAGCTACATGGGTCAATGACATGTTATCCATATGTGTTTGCACAACCAGACACTGGCAGATATGCGGTCGACTGGTGCAGGAATTAAATGTCTGTACTGTACATACATACATACATTATCTTGGTTGTCATCTTTTTTTCTCTTTGTAAAATTTGTAATTCTTAACTGATTCCTCGTTAAGTGCTTGTTGTATTTCCCTCAGCAGGTTTTATATTTCATAAGTGTTTATTTAGCATATCCATGCGTAAGAGTTCCTCGAGAATTTGTCGTCTTGATTCATGATACTTATGAGTTATGACCATAATTTCGAAATTAAGAAAGATTTTTAGGAAAACCTGAAAAAAGTTGTTGATATTCTGAATAATATTCCACCTTTAAATCTTTTTATAATTAGGCTGTAACTTGAAATATTTCACTTGAATTGTCATAGTGCTTTTGGTTGCTACAATGCCGACTTTTAATTCCTGCACTAAATGCGCGGGCAGCCCGGGCATAATACACGACCGCACGTCAGATTGTCACACAGTTTTCTGGGCATGGATGACATCACAACTGAACGCAGATTTTATTCGCTAGCTACATGGATCATTGAGGTGCTTAGCTTTGTTGACGTGTTATACATGGGTGTTTGTTTAACGTGACACTGGGAGCCGCCCGGTCGACTGGTGCAGGAATTAAATGGCTGTACTGTATGAGCATAAATACGTTAATATGATATTGCCACAAGAGGTATGTCATGTTGCCTTGGTAACCATAAACCAGTGTCTTCATATAAAGAAGTAATAGTTTCAGGGCATTCTCAAATGGTAATGGTATATCTTAACATTTTCAGAAAAACGCATATTAATTTGTGTTAGATAAGAATAAATTAAAATGGAGATCGAATGCGGTGAATAACCTCAAAATACCTGTACACAACAAATTCCTTTCTTACGATCCCTTACCCAATCAGATGAAATGCACAGGTGTCTTGTAAACATTTGGAATAACTCAATTATTTACATTGGAATTGAAGAGGGGTTGTTAAATCCAATAGGAACAATAACTTTCGGTCTGATATTTCTCAAAAAAAATCTTCATTACACACCTGTTTGAAAATGCGTCAGATCATGCATACACTACTGATATTTAATTCCTGCACTGAATGCGTGGGCAGCCCTAGCATAATACACGACCGCACACCTGATTGCCACCCAGTTTCCTGAGAATGGATGCATGGATGGCCTCAAAACTGAACGTAGCTTTGATTTTCAAGATATGTGGGTAATTGCTGTGCTTGGCTTATTTTTTTACATTTTGTCACTTGGTGTTTGAACAACCAGTCACTGGTAGACATCCGGTCGACTGGTAGGAATTAAATGCCACAGCCCATTTGTACATTCTGTACATAAGGACATGGCCTCCTAACGTTGCCGTATATAATATTTTGTTCATTATACAAATATGACATCCCTGTGAGGTTTCCACCGGGAATAACTTAATAAGGAGAAGTTATTCATGGTAGAAACCCCACAGGGATGTCATATCTGTTTTATTATACCGAACAAAATACAAAACACAAAAGGGGGAAACATTTCAAACACCAGTGATTTTGGATAAATACTCGTCGTCTGCCTTGTTGAACTAGTCTCACTGGTAGGTCACTCGGCAAACTCCGTAGGTGTTCGTGGGTATTCTTCGGGCTAGCGGTCACTATTCTTCAGGCTAGCGGTAACTATTCAACTATTTCATAGCTGTTGCTATGAACTATTCAATTTTTTCATAAGCTGTTAAGGACAACAACCTGTCACTAAGGAGTGAGAAAAATATGACGATTAATCCATGGCCCTTGACCAACCAGAATCAAGAATCCTCCCTATGTATCTTTTCAAATGTGTCGCGTTAGCTATATTTAAAGCTGTCAGAATGAAGGTACTCCAAGACATTACAAAATGGCCAAGCACCATGTTGGGGAGATCAATAGCATGATGCAATTTATTCCTTAGGCAAGTTTTACTGCGGAAGGAAAACAGACTGAGTGAATTAACAGTCCGCTTTCCACGAACTCACAGGATGTACTCTCTGCAGCGAAGGTCTGAAATCGTTTCCTTTAGAAACAGGAAACTGTCTCCGTTTGTGTCAGGAAATTTGCTTTTGATTTGATATTAACCCTTTCATGCATGAAGCGTCCAAAATTCCAGCTATTCCGGCGCTGGGACGTCTTCTTCGCAAGGGAACCTTTCGAAAAACACAGTACAGACGTTTAATTCCTGCACCAGTTGACTGGACGTCTGCCAGTGCCCGGTTGTACAAACACCCATGGCTAACAATGTCAAAAGATAAGCCAAACACACCAATGACCCACGATCAAAGTACGTTCAGTTGTGAGGTCATCCATGTATCCATGCCCGCAAAACTGGGTGACAATCGGGCATGCAGTCATGTATTCTGCCCGGGCTGCTCACGCATTTAGTGCACAAATCAAATGTCGGCACTGTATTTCAAGGTGAATTGTGAATCGAGAACCAACCAACAATTGTTCTTCAATTGCCTTGCAGATCTATACTTAATTCAAGTTTTAATCTTCAAATAATTTATAGCAATACGACACCTATCAAGGAATTCTATAGGCCTGAAGTGGTTGAGGGGGACATGTTTGAGTATTTTGTGAATGCATAGTTGATTCAAAGTTATTTTCATACTTATCGTAAATTCGCATAACACCTACATATAAGCATGGGGATTAGGTACAGTACAGGCGTTTAATTCCTGCATCAGTCGACCGGACGTCTGCAAGTGCATGGTTGTACAAACAACCATGGGTAATGTGTCAAAAAATATGCCAAGCACATCGATGACCCACGTAGCTTGCGAATAAAAGCTACGTTCATTTACGAGGTCATCCATGCATCCATGCCCAGGACATTATGAGGCAATCGAGCTTGCGGTCGTGTATTATGCCCGGGCTGCCCATGCGTTAAGCGCAAGAATTAAATGTCGACACTGTAGGATGTATACACTGTATTATCCGGATAGGTAGTAGAATCGTTGAGTTGTTCAAAATTCATTTGTCATTACCTCTTCCACGTCAACTTCCACTATGGGAATGTAACTGTGGAAGACAGTGTCAATTTGATTTAATGATAGAAATAATGTGCGTTTGCTGTTTACATGTATTCGTCTCAGCGTCATGGGGATGTGTCTTTCCCAGCTGTTTAGTAATTCCAATGTATTATTGCTTTGAGATAGCCACCTGGGCACATTGATAGAGTACATGTCCTATTGAAAGCCAATCCAGCAAGTAAACAAGCGAAAGCTATATTGATATATAAATATATACTAAGATTTAACCTTATGGAGAGAAAGAGAGCGAGGCCTTTCTATGCGCCCCGGGGAAGATTTGGTTAACGGAGGTCACCTTCACATGGCAGAGAAGATTCTCATTTTTCCCATTTACCGAGTGGGATTGATGTAATATGTCTACAAGATATTATTTCTACAAGATATTATTCTTTGTAACAAATGACATGTCGTTGCATAGCCATGTAAGCTTCCTTCGCTGAGAAAATATGCTCTCGTATGGATTTTTTTTCTTTACGAAAATGATATTTATCAGATTTTGGAGAGTCAACGTAGAGACATGTCATAGTTGAGATATTTGCATTTTTTTGTATATATATATATATATATATATATATATATATATATATATATATATATATATATATATATATATATATATATATATATATATATATATATATATATATATATATTTATATATATATATTGAGTATATATATATATATATATATATATATATATATATATATATATATATATATATATATATATATATATATATATACATATATATATATATATATATATATATATATATATATATATATATATATATATATATATATATATATATATATATATATATATATATATATATACATATATATATATACATATATATATATATACATATACACACACACATATATATATATATATATATATATATATATATATATATATATATATATATATATATATATATATATATATATATATATATATATATATATATATATATATATATATATATTCACTAAACGAGGCTGTTTTCGAAGGCGTTGTTTGAGGTAATATATTTCGGCATGGACCTCATGCTCCTCATTTATTATATTATACAGATTTTTGGTCACGGGTGACGGCTCAGGTTTTGTACATTATGGTCAAGACTAGGATATGTGTTCAGAACGTTTTGGTATAATGGAACATCAAGTCCGATAGCTGTTTACAAAATATCTGAACTCATAAGTAAATGTATTTAACAGATGGCCATCAGTGAATGTGGTAGTCCAAATAACAAATTTTACTTAAACATGCGGAGAGAATTTTCCTTGAATTAGGTGGGCACGAGGAAGTAAACGACGACCCATACGTAACTAGTAATCGCATGAATGTAAACATGTTCTTTTAATAGTGCAGCCTTACAAGTTTGTTTTGTGAAAAATAAATCAAAAGATAAAACAAGTATTTGAGTTTTATCCATGACAAGTGAATATTGATGTGATACCAATTTTACACGCATGTGAAGATCCTAATAATAATGATATAACACGTTTCACGTTTTACTGCGAACATGTTGTGTCTTAAGATGTCATCACAGTAACTTATAACAATCATCTTGCTTCCAGTTTCCCAGCTGCAGTTCGCACATGTCATCCTACAATACTGTGGTGTACTGGTAGCTCCGCTTCTTGGACTGATATTGGACTGGAATGGATATAAAAAGCAAACGCAGTCTAATGGTAAGTTACATATACTAGTACTTGGACCTGTGCTATCCATGGGTTAAGCACCTGAATATCGAAATCATATATATATATATATATATATATATATATATATATATATATATATATATATATATATATATATATATATATATATATATATATATATATATATATATATATATATATATATATATATATATATAAATATATATATATATATATATATATATATATATATATATATATATATATATATATATATATATATATATATATATATATATATATATATATGTATATATATATATATATATATATATATATGTATAACCCATACACACATGTATGCATACACACATACATATTTACTTACATTCATACACTCATATATAATATAGCGACTGGATGTCCTTTTCTTACACGTTTTCAGTTTAAACCCGATAACGTTTTTCATTTTATGGCTGGTAAGCAATGGAATGAGCATTAAGCTTTTTGAGATGGATTTGATGAAGAATTGCATTCTTCAGTAGATAGGTATGTTACAATTTTACCTGAGTCTCTTTTTCTTTTTTTGGGGCTAGTTTATGGAATGGACTTGGAGAATCGAAGCGTGTGTTTAGGCAGAATTTGGATGGTAGTAAAATATTCAGTAAAGTGTAGGGGCATTTAATTCCAGTACTAAATGCGTGGCCTGCCCGAGCATTATACATGACCGCACGCCCGATTGCCACACAGTTTCCTGGGCAGGAATGCGACTATAGGTCCGTGACCGCACAACTGAACGTGATTTTCATTCGCAAGCTACGTGGGTCATTCATGTGTTCATTGTTATTCACTGGGAGACGCCCGGTCGACTGGTGCAGGAATGAAATGGCTGTACTGTATGGGTTGCGAATCTCACTCAAAGCATGTTAGGAAGCTTCTCAGTGCTTGAGTTTAGGTAGTTTCCATCGGATTCTCCAGTTGTTCCACCACTGTGTCTTTCCTTGTATTTCTTTTGTGTCATTGCGTCCGGTTTGTTTTCCAAGAATATTTTTTTCTTTTGTAAATTTACACATTTGGATAGTTCTAGAAGTGTCATTTTCAAAACCTCTAAACCTCCTTGTCTCAATATCGTGTTTATAAGTTTTAACTGGATAAACATCTGATGTCGGCCAATTCGAGACATCCGGTCGTTTCACTGTGCACGTTTTGCCAATCATTTTGTACAGGAATTACTAGTAGTATCGTATTGTTGTAAAGAGAAGGTAATACGGCAAAAAAATCACAAAATAGTCGAATGACGTCATGTCGTTGAAATGAAAACCGGATGTTTAGTATGTCATGTATTCAGTGTTTTTAAAATGGCGCTTATTTTCCTCAATATTTATCTCATAATACTTACTTATAAAATAATCGAATGAATTCAGGTCGGTGAAATGAAAACCATGATGGTTAGTATGTCATGTCTACAGGATTTCTCAAATAACGTGTAATTTTCACGATACTTTTTTTAGATTTGAAAGGTTTTTTGTTTACTGCATATCTCAAATAAACAAAAATGTCTCATCTCATTTTTCCTACAAACAGAATGAGAGCGAAAATACGGTACAAATAAAAAGACCTTCGTCACTATTGACAACAAATAAATGTAGTACAAAGAGTAGAAAAATATATGTTTATTTCCTCAACACCTTTTGAATTTATCTAACATTATCAAAGTGACTTGGGGTTAGGCGGCGGTCTTCGCCAGGTGCTCTGGTTTTCCCCACCACTTACAACTGGCTAGTTACGACTTAGCGGCAATACGGCAGAAAAAGTGACGAAAACCGAAATTCCAAATTAGCATTATCAACCACGTGTAGTGTAGAGAACATCCCGCTTTGAAGGACACATGATGTTCTTCTTGTTTTTATACATATTTTCAAACATCCACGCTGTACGTCCCTTACCATGCCTTTTATATATGAGATCGACGACCTTTTGTCTGCCCCAGACGTTACTCATTCCATCTCATTCCTAAGGCAGTCCACAGAGAAAGCAATCATGCCTTGAATGCCTTGTGATGGGGAATGGCTTTTGACAACAAGCATAAAATGCTGAAGACCTCGCCGAAGATAACTTGCACGTGGCATTTTAGCGTAACAACACAACATTGCACCTCACATGTAAAGGCAATACTTTTCCAATACATCATGATATATCTATATATAAGAGGAGGTACCGCTTCAATTATACTACAGTACCGGTGTTTAATTCCCGCACTAAATGTGCGGACAGACCGAGCATGATACACTATTGCCGCCCAGTTTCCTGGGTATGGGTGCGACCGGTTGCTACTGACGTCACAGTTGAACAACGATTAGAGACGCAGCTGAACACGGGTTATCAATATGCCTGGCTTATTTTTATTTTGGTATGATATCCATGAACGTTCAAACAACCAATTGGTCGTTCGGTTGACTGGTGCAGGCATTAAATGTCTTCATTGTATATCCTCCACCCGTACACAGTCGGAGAACACACCCTAACGGATGGTCATATCTTTATAACAACACACTATTCTGCGAAATACGTATATTTGACTGACAGTTGCTCACCATATTTTGTTGAACGATCCCTATTCAAACTCTTTTTAACATTACTTTTGAAATTATATTAGTTTTAACATGATAACAATACGCTATTCTTAGAATTGTTCGATTGTTTGTTGGTGTTCACATTGTGCTGAACGATACATAATCAAATTTCTTTCAAATATTACTTTAATTTACGAGTCATGTTTAAATTTGTTAGACCTTATATGCTCTCAAGATGCAGTTAGATATTGAAATATCATAATGAGTTACGGACCACTTTGGCCCTAGAAAGAAAGAGTTAAGCTTCTGCTTGTCTATCTACATAATGTGCTTCGACATGTTTTGCGTTATTTGAAACAAACAGTTCGGAGCATACCCCGTGAGCCAGTGTCGTAGTGAGCTGCCTTTGTGTGATGTGGCATAATTATAGGAACACCTCATGTTGAGGCAATACCTCTACTTGTATATCAACACAATGTGCTTCGACATGTTTTGTGTTATTTGAGACAAACAGCATCCGGCGTGTCACATGGGCCTGTGTTGTACTCAGCAGCTTTTCTGTGAATGGCCTAATTATTGGAAACCCGACACAAACGTCGCTTCTCCGTATTCAACGGCTAACCAAACTTGATCCAAATTGGATTTTGCTTTGGCAGCGACAGGATATAATTGCCAAAAAATGACGATCGTATCTCTTCGCATTAGGTATAATGTAATGTGCAGTACAGTACAGGCATCTAATTACTCTATCAGTCGACCGGTCGTCTACCAGTGTCTGGTTGTACAAGCACCCACGGATAACATGTCGAAATATAAGCGATGCACATCAGTAGCCTACGTATACGTAGCTTGCGAATCAAAGCTACGTTCAGTTTTGAGGTCACCCTTACCAGGAAACTGGGTGGCAATCGAGCGTGCGGTCGGGTATAATGCCCGGGCTGCCTGTGCATTCAGTGCAGGAATTAAATGTTGGCACTGTATTTGTACTGCTTTATTGGTTGTCTGAACAACTTAGCCAATGATGGCGTGGAGCATATTGACTACAGTACAGATGTTTAATTCCTGCACCAGTTGACCGGACGTCTGCCAGTGCCTGGTTGTATAAACAGCCATGGCTAACATGTCAAAAAATTAGCCAAACACATCAATGACCCACGATCAAAGTACGTTCAGTTGTGAGGTCATCCATGTATCCATGCCCATAAACTGGGTGACAATCGGGCATGCAGTCATGCAATTTGCCCGGGCTGCTCACGCATTTAGTGCACGAATTAAATGTCGGCATTGTATATGGATTGCCTCTCTAAGGGCGGTAGGTTGTGCTTGTAGTTTTGTTGATGTATAGAATCAGGACAGTTCCTTGCACACAACTTGCTTGCTGTGGTAAGATCACTCTGACAGTAGAAGACATTGAGGTGCAGTTTCCAGATTTCTCAAACGAAGTGAGGAGCACAGCTTAATACATCACAACATGCAATTCTAGGTAAATAAGTGACAGGGGCAAACGAAAAATTCAGCTGCCCTTTTCCAAAACCCCAGTCTTATTATGCAATTTTAGGTAAAGCTAGTGGGCGTACTGGACTGTGAGTCACTTTACATTAACAGAGGGGAGAAGTAGTGTCAGTGCTACCCATATACTACACATGTGCTACACAGTCTCTGGATTTGTGTCTACTCGGATCAATGGCGTAATATGTCTCGCAGGATCCCAATGAGCGGGTTGGCCAGGTCACTTTTTAAAATGTGTGGCGGTTTGGAGGGCTGTCTTTGGTCCTTCTGCAACTGAAAGACCCCTTGAAACTATTTGAGAAGAGTAGGGGATTTCTCCCCATTTCCGGGGTTCTACATGTACCTCCTCGCGATATGACATAGCTGTTGAAAGCGACGTAAAACCCATTCCTTTCTTCTTTCAACGATGACGTTATACGTCTCGCAGGCGAACACGTCACCTACAGTCATAGGCCTAAGCTGAGTGTGGACTAATTAGTAGCCATCTACTAGTACTGCTGCTGCTGCTGCTCCTGCTGCCACTACTACTACTACTACTACTACTACTACTACTACTACTACTACTACTACTACTACCCGCAGGTCAAATAGATTTATCAAATCAGGTTACTGAAGCAAGATACTTTTATTTCAACTTGATATGGATTTCATTATCAAGGATATTATTTTTTTCCATAGAGCTTGGATGAGGAATAATCTAAGCATAGAGTAATGCTTGATTTATAAAGTTTGATAACTGTTTTCTCCATCTCTCCTTTCAGAATCTTCGTTTATGTCACCAGTCCGCCAGCGGGTCAGGAGCATGCGCAATAGCATCGTTCTCTATCTCCTCATGCTAACCTTTGCTACCGTGTTTGCGGCCATTAACCTTATGACGTCATTCTTCGGTGTGCTGGCCGGAAGCTACTTCACCTTGGTTCCCCTGTCATTTCTCCCAATCTGTCTGATGGCCTCAAACGCCGCCTTCCTGCTCATCATGTAAGTAGGGGAAGTGACACACGTCACGCTAAATCCGAAGTGGGCCCGGGGAAGTGGGTTATTTCCCTAAAGGGCAGTTCCGCAGCTAACATTCACGTCCAAAAGAATATCGAGGAATTCTTGATCTCTTAACTTTTTTTCAAGATCAGTGTGTTTTTATTGCAAAATAGTGTTCTATTATTTTGGTTCGTGTACATATAATATACAATGAAATAATGTTTTGAGTGCCTTAATGAGTTATTTGACCGAATATGTTGACACATTTTCAGCCGTTTCATAGTTTAACCATTTTTACGCAAAACTTGTTCCATATTTCAAATTGTTTTAAAGCTCCCTATATTATACGTGTGTAACAACACCAAATGTAATAACTTACACCAAATGTAATACCAACCACAAATGTAATAAAATATTTACACCAAATGTAATACCAACCACAAATGTTATAAAAAATTTACACCAAATGTAATATCAACCGTAAATGTAATAAAAAATTTACACCAAATGTAATATCAACCACAAATGTAATAAAAAATTTACACCAAATGTAATAACTGACCGTACAAACAGTCAACCACAAATGTAATAAAAAAATTTACACCAAATGTAATATCAACCACAAATGTAATAACATTTTTACATCAAATGTAATAAGTTTCAATGAAGTATATGTCCATGCAGCAATATATCTTAACACATATAACTAGTAGTCCGGCACAGAAAGCTGGATTTTTGGCTGAACCTTTTTTTTTAGATATAGTTTTTTTTTCAACTGATTCTGGTACCCAAGGGTACCCATTTAAAAGAATCTGCCAGGTGTCGGGCTGGCACCCTTGGGCAATTTGAGATATTGACCCATCTTTACTGAGAACAGGGGTCAAGAAGTAGGTCATTTGGATAGTATATACCATTTATTGCGTGTATTTTGCTAATATTTGAGCATCATTAAATCACAATAAAAGAGTCCACCACTATTCTAATTCTAAATATGACTTATTCAGGTAGCAAATAAATTGACATTTGTATTTGACCAACGTAAGGCTCCCGCTATGCTGAGAACAGGGGTCAAAAAGTAGGTCACTTACCTACAATGTGCGATTTTCACCTGCATTTTGAACAGCATTATATCGACTTATCTAAAACTTTCATTATTCTTGTTCTAACTAATGACTTATTTAGGTAGCAAATAGATAAATATTTGTACTTGGACAACTGTAGGTTACTGTACCCGCACTGCTAAGAACGGGAATTAAGCCACTCAGCTAATACGACGATTGTCGCATGCATTTTACTCCTTTTGAACAGCGTTATATTGACATGTATACTTTTCAGTATTTTCGTTCTGAATATGACTTATTTAGGTAGCAAATAAATTGACGATTATAGGTGGACAACTGTAGGTACTCGCACTGCTAAGAACAGGGGACAGAAATTAGGTCACTTAACTAAAATGTGCAATTTTCACTTTCATTTTGCTCTTTTTGGAAAGCATTATATTGACTTATATAAAACTATCACTACTCTAGTTTCAAATATGACTTCTTGATTAAGAAAATAAATTGATATATTTATAGTTGGTCAACTGTAGGTACCCGCATTGCTGAGAATAGAGGTCAGCAAGTAGGTCACTTAAGCTAAAAATGTACGATATTCGCCAGCATTTGGCTCTTTTTTGAACAGCATTCCATCGACTTTTAAAAGAATTTCACTATTCTAGCTCCAAATCTTACTCATTTGGGTAGCAAATAAATTGATAATTATAATTGGACAATGGTAGGTACCTGCAGTGCTTGGAACAGAGGTCAGAAAGTAGGCCACTCAGCTTAAATGTATGAATTTTGATTGCTTTTTACTATTTTTTTTTAGATAACACTTTGTCTTTGCACTAGTTGCTTTGTGTGGGAAAAAGTATGTTTATTGTCACCTTTTCCACCATACAAACGATATGTTCTGACTGCTCTGTTGTAAATGGTGGAGAACAATATTTTCAAGTCAATAGTAACCTTCTCGCATGCCCCAATAGGATTCATAAAAAGTAACCTTCAGCGTGTGTGGACTCTTTTTATATGATTGATTTTGTCCTATAGGGAAAGCTATGCAGCTACATGTAAGTGAAATTGGCCGACAGGGATAGCTACATGTACATTACAGACATCTAATTCCTGCACCAGTCGACCGGATGTCTCCTAGTACCTGGTTGTACAGACACCTATGGATAAAATCATTTTTATCGTCATAAAAAATAAGCTAATCACATCAATGACACCCATGTAGCTTGCCAATCAAAGCTATGTTGAGTTGTTAGGTCATCCATGCATCCGTGCCCAGGAAACTGGGTGGTAATCAGACGTGCGGTTATGTATTACAGTATGCGTGCGCTCCCACACAGTTAGTACAGGGATTTAATGTAGGCACTGTACTGTATACAGTATGTCTGATGTGTCTATGCTGAATATGTATGGTTATGGTTTACACATTTTGGAAAGTAATGGTGTCCTACTAACCATATGAATTCATTTGTTTCATAAATGAGTCACATCTAGAACTAGATGGTGTCTTATATGGTATGTGAAATCAGGAGACTTCGTAACCAAACTGGTTCGTAACCAAACTGATGCATACCCAAGTAGCTTCGCACCCACGATATTTCGTTACCATTGCATAATAAAACCATCTACCAAAGTCTCGCAAAAATCGACAGTTTTTGTTAATTAAGATTTTCGTTGGCTGATGGTGGCCGAAATTTTCCGAAAATAGCAATCAAAGCTCAGACACTGTTGCCAAATTATTAAATTTAGATGGAAAAACTGGAAAATTGATCGCTAACTTCGCACACAAGAACACAATTTTCCCCCCACAACCTTATTGTCCACCTACCTGACTTGTCATTCCTCTGCTATAGATACTAACAAAGGAACTTGCCTACCTTATATGTTGTTAACTTGTTTATTCTTGATGCCACACGCCAATTACGCATTGAATTATACTTGTTGACAAGTCTATAATTTCAAAATGGTGCTACTTCCAGTTTCACGACCAGCGTGTTTTGGCAGATATTTGGACCAGTATAGATTGTGGTTGCTCATCTAAGGCAGACATAGGGGCACTGGAAATGTTCATTTATAATCTAAAATCAAATTGGATACAGCAAATTTAAACATTTCTTTCAATGCTTACGATATTACTTGTCAATTGAAACGAAAGCAAGATGGAAAATCGATCGCTAACTTCGTACACAAGATTGTCAAGAAGTGAAGAACACAATTTTTCCCAACAAATTCCTTATTTTCCATCTATCTTTACCTGACTTCAATTATAAAGTACGTGATTTATTTGCCATTACCCAATTCAATCAATTTCCTTTGGGTACGAAATCGTGGTGACGAAAGCTGTTGGGTACGCATCAGTTTGGTTACGAACCAGTTTGGTTACGAAGTCTCCAGCTTGCGTTGAGAAATCGTACACAAGATTGTCAAGAAGTGAAGAACACAATTTTTCCTAAGAAATTCCTTATTTTCCACCTATCTTTACCTGACTTCAATTATAAAGTACGTGATTTATTGGCCATTACCCAATTCAATCAATTTCCTTTGGGTACGAAATCGTGGTGACGAAAGCTGTTGGGTTCGCATCAGTTTGGTTACGAACCAGTTTGGTTACGAAGTCTCCAGCTTGCGTTGATGTAATGCTGTTCAAATGAGAGTAAAAGTGAAAACCGAACATTTTACATGAGTGACCCTTTTCTGCCCCCCTGTTCCCAGCAGTGTAGGTACCTAAAATTTTCCAACTACAATCATCAACTTATTTGCTAACCAAATGAGTAATATCTAGAACTAGAGTAGTGAAAGTTTTATAAAAGTCGATTTAATGCTGTTCAAAAAAGAGCAAAATGCAGGCGAAAATTGTACATAGCTAAGTGACCTTCTTTCTGACCTCGGTTCTCAGCAGTGCGGGTACCTACAGTTGTACAACTACAATTATCAATTTATTTGGTTCCTAGATAAGTCATATTTAAAACTAGAATAGTAAAAAAGTATATATAAGTCAAAGAAATGCTGTTCAAAAAGAGCAAAATTCGGGCAAAAGTGTACATTTTAGTTAATTAACCAACTTTCTGACCCCATTTCTCAGCAGTGCGGGCACCTACAGTTGTCTGCATACTATTATCAATTTATTTGCTATCTAAAATTAGTCATATTTAGAACAAAAATAGTGAAAATTCTATATTTTATAATTTTAAAATTTTATATTTTGTAACGCTGTTCAAACAGAGCAAAATGCAGGCGAAAATCGTAATTTTAGCTAAGTGGCCTAATTCTTGACCCCTGTTCTTAGCAATGCGGGTACCTACAGTTGTCCAAGCACAAATATTAATCTATTTGCTAACTAAATAAGTCATTAGTTATAACAAGAATAATGAAAGTTTTAGATAAGTCGATATAATGCTGTTCAAAATACAGGTGAAAATCGTACATTATAGCTAAGTGACCTACTTTTTGACCCCTGTTCTCAGCATAGCGGGCACCTAACGTTGGTCAACTACATATGTCAATTTATTTGCTACCTGAATAAGTCATATTTAGAATTAGAATAGTTACGGACTCTTCTATTGTGATTTAATGATGCTCAAATATTAGCAAAATCACGCGAAAATTGGTATATACTATCTAAATAACCTACTTCTTGACCCCTGTTCTCAGCAATAAATGTACCTATGGATGTTCAAATACAAACGTTTATCTATTTGCTATCTAAATTGAGCCTATGTAACGTTATTGATCTGTAAGTCTCTTAGATTTCAATATCTGGATCAACCAACACCGGAGAAAGCCCAATTTGTCCATTTTATGTACCATGGGGGGTGGCAAAGATGGGTCAATATCTCAAATTGCCCAAGGGTGCCAGCCCGACACCCGGCAGATTCTTTAAATGGGTACCCTTGGCTACCAGAATCAGTTAAAAAAACTATATCTAAAAGAAAAGGTTCAGCCCAAAATCCAGCGTTCTGTGCCGGACTACTACTAGTAGTTATATTTGTTAAGATATATTGCTGCATGGACATATACTTCATTGAAACTTATTACATTTGGTGTAAATTTTTTATTACATTTGTGGTTGATATTACATTTGGTGTAAATTTTTTATTACATTTGTGGTTGACTGTTCGTACGGTCAGTTATTACATTTGGTGTAAATTTTTTATTACATTTGTGGTTGATATTACATTTGGTGTACTTTTTTTTATTACATTTACGGTTGATATTACATTTGGTGTAAATTTTTTATAACATTTGTGGTTGGTATTACATTTGGTGTAAATTTTTTATTACATTTGTGGTTGGTATTACATTTGGTGTAAGTTATTACATTTGGTGTTGTTACATACGTGCCTTGCCAAAGTCAAGAATTTAATTTACAATAAAATTTTACTTGCATGAGATTTAAAAAAGAAAGAATATGGTTTTTTGAGTAACTTTAAGATCAATAAACATATGTCCTAAAATTTTGGTTTTGTGTGTAACTTAAAGATCAATAAACATATCTAATAAGCAGATCGCACCCACATTCTTAATTCTACACAATACAGAACAATGTGAAAGATTATTGGTGGCCATTGTATATATAATGTACCGCTCAAAGAATTGCCTACAGCAGAGTTTTTGTATTTTTCCTTTTATCTAAGGTTTCCCATGAGTCATTTCGGCAAGCTGTTTGGAATCAGTCAAAGTGTACGTGTGTGTGTTACCGTCATCGTTTCTACTCAATCCGCATCAACAATACGCCTCCTTTTCCAACATCGCTTAATTGTAAGTACATTTTGTGTGGCTATATATATATATATATATATATATATATAATATATATATATATATATATATATATATATATATATATATATTATATATATATATATATATATATATATATATATATATATACATATATATATATATATGCATTATATATATGCTTATATATATATATATATATATATATATATATATATATATATATATATATATATATATATATATATATATATAGATATATATATATATATATATATCGAGATATATATATATATTATATATATATATATATATATATATATATATATATATATATATATATATATATATATATATATATATATATATATCGATATATATATATATATATTATATATATATCTCGACATATATATATATATATATATATTTACATATATATCTATCTATATAACAAGTTGTCCTGTAAGTATGATTGAAACGTTAAAAAACAAAGTGAGTTGACACATATCGGTAGTTTTCCTCTTAATATGGGTCTTTTATTAAAATAAAGAGTTGGATTACTAGATCAGAATGCAAGAAATACTCGGACAAGGTCCTTTTCTCCTTCAAAGAAGCAGTCTGTAGTAGTATTAATATTGGCCTATATATATATATATATATATATATATATATATATATATATATATATATATATATATATATATATATATATATATATATATATATATATTCTTCGCTATGGCCTATCGAATATCAAGGTACTCTATCCTGTTACACCTTAATTAACATTTTGATTATATTCATTTTAATAAACATTTTCTTCTCATCTGTAGGTACATGCCGTTACAATCATCATCTCCCTTCTTCCAATACTTCACATTATCAGCATGTACTACCACTATCGACAAGAACGACTCAAGATAAACAACAGAAGTGTAGGTGGGCTTGTACCCACCAGTGAGGAACTAGAACAACGACTTAGTAGTACAGCAAATTCACAAAATGCATCCTAGATGATATTCTGATTGCCCTTGCTTCTTTTTCAGGGTGGGTTAGACCTCTAACATAACAGTTTTAGGCAATTAATTCTTTACTGACCATGTTGCGAGAGTACAAACTTACAAATGCAAGTGAATAAAGAAAGGAAAACTTATCAAAACCATATATACATATGTATATGAATATATATATATATATACATATATATATATATATATATATATATATATATATATATATATATATATATATATATATGTATATATATATATATATACATACATGTATATATATATATATATATATATATATATATATATATATATATATATATATATATATATATATATATATATATATATATATATGTGTGTATATTTATATATAATGTATGGTATACTTTTTCAACAGGATACATTTGAACAAGTTGTTAATGCTATTCTATTCCTATATTAACACATTTATGTTTTCATACAATTACCTAGTGCTCTGACCAACAACCGAAAAAGGTTAAAGCTTACAAATGAACGCTTTCCTTTAAATTCAAAGTCACTATTATTTCGAACATATAATATATATATATATATATACTAGTATATATATATATATATATATATATATATATATATATATATATATATATATATATATATATATATATATATATATATATGTATATATGTACTCATATGTACATTGTAGGCGTGTTGGTCATGCTGGGCAGTACAATCATACATCTACTGCAGACTGGGCATTATTCTATTGTATGTTAAGTGGTCCATGTCCGCGTTTATCTATCGTCTTTCTCCCAGCCTTACATGTTGGGAAAGGGTATGAAAAAGAAAATATGTTTTAGCTATGATATCTACACAAACGGGTAGCTATACTGATCAACCACCTCATTGAAATTTCAAGTAAAAATCAGAAAGACTATCTGTGCAAATGCTTGGTTGTGCCCTTGAGATAACTGCTTGGATTTTGACGATTGGTTCACTTTTGTATCTATAGATGGCAGCACAGAGCAGTATTCAATTTTGTTAGTTTGCTGTCAACACAGTGGATAGCAGTAAACATATGAATCCGATTTCTACCAGAAGGCATTAGAATACTTACCTCTAAAAGCATGATTTAGACTTCGAGAAAAAGTATGAATTAATGCATTTGATAACAATTTGATCATGCAATTTCTGGATCTTTTTACTTGATTGATGTATTCGTCCAATATTGGGAAAGTATGGAAGATAAAGTATTCAAACTGATTTGATTTCCTCCATCGTGCTGCAAATGTTTTATAAAAGATTACCATGAATATGTTATAATAATGAATCTCCCTTCGACAAGGAACATTCATTTGTCAATGTTTACACAAATACAAAGAAGTCTATATGAATTGTTTGATTTACTTATGTGAGGAGGGAATCATTGAAGTCACAAAAGCATCTATGTTCTGATCATCTAATGTGTCCCTTTTTGGGGGGTTAATTTGTAGATGTAGGGCCATTTTGATATTTGAACTTGTTTAAACTAGACATTTCTCTTTAAGGAACATAAACATATGACTATTTTGAACTAGTTACTTATTTTTAGTGGGAATATTTTACGACGCAGGATTTAACTTCATTAAATATATTGATAAAACATCAATTTACATGGCCTGTGTTTTCATTAGGTGTTCCTCAATATATATATATCCTACTGCTGAACATGACCAGATACAGATGGGAGCATTCTGCCATTCCATAAAGAAATATTGGTTACATTTTATGATAAATTTTCATATGTATGAATACATTTCTATGATCTAGAAATAAATGCTGCTTGCCGAACATCGTTTTCTTTACTGGTCATAAATTTGAATGAAATCCAATAGGATTAAGAAGATATTCTATGAGTTCGAGAAGCAAATCATGAAAAATCAAGAATCGAACCTCGACAACTCTTTACATTAAGGTATTATTTAAAATAAATAATGCTTATCTGGTAGAGGAAACTATATCAGGGCACCTACTTCATCATAAATAATTATTTGATTAATTTGAATACACTCCTATGGTTTCGCTGTTTTGCCCATAAACATATAAATATACACGAGATATACACGTGGCTTTTTACACATAAATTCTTTTAAAATGAAGTGATGCTATACCTGAAGGTTGTTCATGTTTAACTAAAAGAAACTTCTTTATTTTCCTTCGGATCGTGTGTGCACTTTAAATGTAAACGTATCAATCAACTGTAACGTGTTTATGTTTTTTAACTGAAATGATAACTAACGTTATGTAAAACTGTTTGTTGAGGTTTTTGTATTTATTTACTTGCATTTCGGGTACGACCATCATGTAAAATTTTAAATCATCTCATCAGAGGCATAGTCTTTACATCATCTTTTAGGTGGTATATTGTTTACATGTATATACATAAATGTATTGACAATGAGCATTGTATTTTAAATAAACCAGGTAAACCATATCCCAGTTGTTGTTGTTGTGTTTGAATTAAAAGAGACCATTTTTATTCAAATGCCTTTAACCTGTCCCTTACAGTTGCTTTATAGTTTTCATCATCATTGAATGATATTTTACCATATGCTCAACCAACTGGATAGAAGGTTTTCGTTATCAAGTTTAGAAGTATATATATATTACTTTTTCTACTGTGTGGTTATTGGTTGTATCTCCCAATAACTTAGTTGTCAGTAAGTGAATATTCTTCCACACCTAAATTAGTTATTCAGGCATGTGTATTTTTCTATAATTTTACCGTTTTTAGGCAGGTTATAAGTATGTGGAAGTTACTATCTCCGAAGTTCACAAAGTGCAAATGTCTATATCTAAGATATTGCATCTATGGAATAAATCGCTTGTATAAAATCTGTAAAAGAGAGTTCTGAATTGTTTATATCTTAAATATTCATCTTCAGGTATTCTGTTTGATTTTGTAAGATTTTTTTTGATCTGATAGAATTATATAAACTTATTCCTCTTGAGATTTGATAATGTATCCTCATTCAATACATCCCCTATAATGTGAATACCCTTTTCATTCCGCAATGGTATAATATCCAATTGCAATTCAGGATTATGCCACAAGGTAGTACAAAGCATACAGTCTTTGTCTAGGATCATTTCGTATAGTTACATTTTTACTTTTCCATAATATTTTCTTTGCAACAATAGCATCTCTTCACAACAGTATAAATATTGCCTCCTCCAAATCTGCGAGAAAATCAGCAGCACGTGTACGTTATGTAAAACATTTCGACCTGTCCATCATTTGTAAGCTTCAAACTCACTCCATCTATTGAATCGTTTAAAAACTAGAATATGCTAATCTCCATTTTACCAGTGGGAACTATATTAGTAGAATTTCGTATCATCGGTCTTTAATGGATGACATAACACGCAAATAAAGAGGCTAATTTCTTGCATACATATTGATGTCTCCGCATATATTCTCTGAATAAGAGTATCAGCCTCTCTCTGATGTCTAGCCTAAAGTGTATCAATAATAATAATAATAATAAAATGATAAAATAATAATAATGATAATGATAAAAATAATAATAATAATTATAATGATAACAATAATGATAATAATAATAATAATAATAATAGATTAATAATAACAATAATAATAATAATGATAATAATGATAATAATAATAATAATAATAATAA
Source organism: Maea johnstoni (assembly GCA_963942565.1). Classification (NCBI taxonomy): domain Eukaryota; kingdom Metazoa; phylum Annelida; class Polychaeta; order Spionida; family Magelonidae; genus Maea; species Maea johnstoni. The sequence continues at coordinate 15,072,141 of OZ012691.1, read as the reverse complement.
TAATATTTATACTGTAAATTCCAATTTACAAAATATCATGTAAACAGAAAATACAAATGATATCAGAAAGCGTATATGATAACCAGACTGAAGTCAATACTCATAATTGATAAAAACATGTTAGATACATTTCTAGAACATACATAATGATACGAATAGGAGCAACGTCATTTTCAAATGAGGCAGAAATTTAATTCTTTCCTCACTCATCAATCATGATCACTGTTTTGGCTTTTGAGTCATTCTTATCAGAATCCCATCGCATGTATCACTCAGGTGAACAGGGAATGGAGAGTCTCTTAACCTATTTAGGCTTACGTAAGAGCAAACAAAGGCAGTTGTGATTTGGGTCGTGTTACTATTGTGGAGGTTTAAGGTGGGTACAATTTACACAGTATTGATATCAAATTTCTGCATAAAATGGTCTTTTAGTGTTTGGTCATTTGAACTTAGTTCCGTTCAACTTTTGGTGCTTTTTACCTAGATGATTTTATACACACGTGCGTATTACACACACACACACACACACACACACACACACACACACACACACACACACACACATATATATATATATATATATATATATATATATATATTATATATATATATATATATATATATATATATATATATATATATATATATATATGTATATATATATATTTATATACATAAATATATATATATATTATATATATATATATATATATATAATATATATATATATATATATATATATATATATATATATATATATATATATATATATATATATATATATATATGTATGTATATATACATTTTCAAACAGTACAAAGTGATCACTACCAAAATGTTCGATACACGTGTTATGTTATCCCGAAATAGTGGAGTGAATTGTATGTATCTTCATTGACGATAAATGTATAATTGAAGGTACATTAAACAATAGAATAATTCAAATAGGCTCAACCTATCAACTTTTACAATAACTATACAATTCAATAATACAAACATACATACATATATACATAGGTCCGGTACACTTCCGCTATTAGTAATCTTATTAAAGATTAAGTGAAATATGATACTAGTACATTACTCTAGGATTAAAATAAATAATTCTGAAAATTATAAGTATACTTATGCTTATCATTTTCGTTTGTTTTACTCTTGTATTTTTCTTTTATTCGTTCACAGAAATGTTCATTAGGTTCATCTATTTGTAGGAAATAACTTCTTATCAGTTTTGTTTGTTTTACTCTTGTATTTTATTGTTCACGGAAATGTTCAATAGGTGCATCTATTTCTAAGAAATAACTTCTTAAATGGGTACGTGACAGAGTTCATCGTGATGACTATGGCTCTTGTCCGTTATAACGAATTTTGGGTGAAATGATATCTGAGAGAGCTGTTTTTACTCGAGAAATAGCTATGTTACCAGAATCGTAGTGCATACATTCCTTAATTGATATGGAAACCACGTGTCAATTACAGGGGGTGTTGCACAGACGTCCCCATTCTCTTAACACGCCTCTGGTGCTTGGATCCATAGGATCTAATACCTAATATGATGAGAAAAGAAAAAAATAACACCGCAAAAACAGCTGGACATCTTAATATCACCTTGTCGATATAGCCAATATATATTCGAGTACAAAATGATACTATATTCAAAATCAAACACAAAGTTTACGAAAAGAAATTCAGAGATTCATTTCGGAAGAAAGACAGCATAGGAAAACACAAAGGTAAACCAGCTTTAGTCTTTTTAAAAGATTAATGACGTATTTAACACCATTTTCTAAACATAGTATTGACAAGTGATAAGGTACTTTCCCAATACCTTAATATAGAAATACTACACATCACAGTGATAGATAAGCATACTTTTTTTCTAAAAGGTCACAAAGGTTTTTAAGGAGTTTTGTACAATCACACATATGTATAAGTATATATGCACACACACACACACACACACACACACACACACACACACACATACATATATATATATATATATATATATATATATATATATATATATATATATATATATATATATATATATATATATATATATATATATATATATATATATATATGTATATATGTATATATGTATATGTATATATATATATATATATATATATATATATATATATATATATATATATATATATATATATATATATATATATATATATATATATATGTATATATATATATATATATATATATATATATATATATATATATATATATATGTATGTATATATATATATATATATATATATATATATATATATATATATATATATATATATATATATATATATATATATATATATATATATATATATATATATATATATATATATATATATATATATATATATATATATATATATATATATATATATATATGTGTGTGTGTATGTGTATGTATGGACGTACATGTGTATGTATGCACGTTTGTATGTATGTATGTATGCATGTATGTATGTATATGTATTTATGTATGTATGTATGTATGTATGTATGTATGTATGTATGTATGTATGTATGTATGTGTGTTTCGTTGGCTTATCAGCAATGAGATGACCTCTACGTTCAGGGCACGAAAGTGATTAGAATAAGTTTAACCGATCGAAGTTACACAGACTAAAGTCAAACGACGGCAGAGACAGAATTGTCGCCTCACGTGACTGTATCAGTCTTTGTGTTTTAGATTCAAATTTACATGATAAAGGACTAGCGTAAGTTCTGTCACCAGGAACGTAAGTATTGCTCGTTTTAGATAATGACTACTGCATAAATAGTTATTATCATAGACATCGATGTTCACAGCCTTTGTTTTTAGACAGTTAATCAAATGCAAAATGAGAATTACTAGCACCGACTCGCATTGCCACGTGGAAAATGTTAACATTTCTACAATTTTGTTTGCAATTTTCAAAGTAATATATTACTCTATGTTTTTGTATTTTCATTGAAAATATGTCTTGAAATACTTTAAACGGTACTTAAAGGTAATGGATTTTACAGATTTCTGCCATCAATACAAAGTAATTTATGGTACATGCCTTTTGATAAATAATTTTGTAAATTTTCAATACTTCAATTAGCATTCCCTGACGCATCGAACTTCTTCTGCGGCAGCAGAACTGCAACAAAGCAACAGAACTACACAGATATTTTGCAGTTCAACATTTTAATTGCAGCTGTCCATATTGTTTCTGCTCTGAACAAGGAGTCGAATATGAAGATAGAGGGTAAGGTTGCTGTAGTGACGGGGGCCGCGCAGGGGATAGGTCTGGCAATTTGTGAGGCCCTACTGGAAAAGGGTGGTAAGGTGAGTGTTGGAAAATAATTCCATTAACACTTGAGTACAATTGAACAACGCATATTATCGTAGATGTTTCAAAGATACTTATCTGCAACTTTATCGTGAAAAACATACGTATGTATGTATCCCCAAAGTGGCCGTCAAAATATCTATAGAGCAATATTTCATCCTCGTCATCTAAATTAACAAATATTATTTGCCAAACAGTTTTTACATGGTGGTGTTCATCTCTAATACAACAAGTAAAATAACAGTGTTTCCAAATATATAGTTTGATAATGGAGGAAAGAGTATACCCAGGCACTGATAGACGTCTGGTGGACTGGTGCAGGAATTAAATGTCTGTACTGTAGCCACCAGCAGCATGAGGGTTAATCCTTCACTATCCACCTTACATTAGTCAGACGGTCGTTGAGTGTAAACAACTTATCAACCTGTGACGTACAGTAAAGACATGAAATTCCTCCACCAGTTGACCGGACGTCTGTCAGTGCCTTCTTGCAAAAACACCCATGGGTAACATGTCAAAAAATAAGCCAAACACATTAATGCCCTACGTGGCTTGCAAATCAACTCTACGTCCAGGAAACTGGATGGCAATCGGGCGTGCAGTCGTCTATTATGTCCGGGCTACCCACGCATTCAGTGCAGGAATTATATGTCGGCCATGTGTTACTTTTTATTACTTTTTTCCGGATTTTCTTCCCTATCATTTTATATTGACCAAATTAGCCACCAGCATAGGGTTAACAGTGTATCTACACCTTGCATTAGGCAGACGGTCGTTGGGTGTAAACAACGTATCAACCTGTGCCATACTGCAGATAATATCAAATATCACGCACAGGAAACATAGTTATACGGTCACTATGGTTACCATTCAAACAACTGACATTGCACACTCGTTGGCGTAAAATCACCCGTTTGTTTTCCTCACGTTTTGCAATGTTTATGTATTGATCTTGAGATCGACATTGGCTGACTTCAAGTGCGGTGTTACATTTAACACACATGGTAACACTAACGGATCTGTTTACCCCAGCCCCTCAACACAGAGCAAGATGTTAACATCTAGGCCAACACAGATGTTAGCAATGGTGTTACATTTTTTGAAGATGTGTGTCCTGCTCAATCAAATTATGTTTGTCATAGTAAAGAACAGCAACATGCTGGGAAGGTGATTCTTAACTAATAATCTCTTTCAATTTATAGACACATACCATTCATATCAAATATTTCATTAGGATGATACAAAAATGAAATAAAATTTATCATTAGTTTCATTCATATTATTTAAATCTTAGATGAAGAAAAGAATGGATTTGTAACAAGATACCCATTACTATATGTAAACTGTGCATAAGCAAAGGACTTATCTATTACTGCTTGACCAAATGAGATCCGTGAAAGGCTGGACGTGCCAAGGGACTCTGTTCTGGCATCAGAGTGAGGTCACGAAGGAACAACAACCATTCAGGGTTCTTGTATCGTTTACATTACAGAGAAACCTGCGTCTGGTTTTTATTTATCTAAGTTTGAATCATTATCATTTATAGCTTATGATTATTATTTAATATATTATTATTATTATTATTATTATTATTATTATTATTATTATTATTATTATTATTATTATTATCATCTATGAACTGTTGAAATGAAGTGAATTATACTCAGGCAACCTCTTTAACTAGCTGCAATGGGTCGTCAGTAGCTGAAGATGGTACCCAACATCATTCATATTAAATATTTTATTAGGATAATACAAACTTTAAATAAATATTATCATTAATTTTATTTTTATTATTAAAATCATTATCATTTATAACTTATAATTATTCTCATTATTATCTTTAGTATTCTCATTATTATTATTCTCATTATTATTCTCATTACTATTATTATTAGTATTATCAATAAATTGTTGAAATGAAGTTAATTATACTCAGACAACCTTTTTAACTAGGTGCAATGGGTCGTCAGTAGCTGAAGATGGTACCCAACACTAACATAGGACTTGAAGTCAAAACGGTGTTAACACCTAAGCCGTTACTGTTAAGGCCTTCGGAAAGTATATGGGGACCATGCTCTTTTCAACACCTTTCACAGATCAACACTAACATTTTCTGTTACATTTTGTGTTAACACACATATTATGGGGCATTATGGGATAGATGTGTGTTACCACCTAACATATGCCCATCACTTTAAATAGCGTGTTACCACCCCTGGTAACACTAACACCGATGTTAACATCTGTGTTAACACCATACTTGAAGTCAGCCATTGTACTTTGACAGAATAACGCTCTCTTGACTAACGACTTGTTTTTCGCACAATTCTGCTACTGGCTTCAATTGAAAGACAACATTCTACAGTGTCTCCATGTTCTCGAAATAACATTTTTGCTCCCATTGCCAAAATGTCACAAAATAAGGGTTCGAATGCAATAACCCCGTTAACCACTTTTTAGTATAAACTGTCGTCTTTATAGCCTTTAAGTGATAGGGTGGTTTAGACAAAGTAAAGCAGTTGCAAACATGACTCTTACCCCGGTAGCCATACGCCGCCTAAGAACTTAGACAATAAGATGTATGTATGTATTGATTGTAACATAGTTACACAATAGAATCATACAAAACATGAAACAAAAAAGAACAAAATGTTATATATTGAATAAAAAAGTGCTTTATACAAGATATAGGTCCAATGAGCGGAGAAATAGAAATAGTACACGTAGGAAAAACAAACACATATTAACCAATGCCTTCCCTGTGTCTTGAGATGATCATCATAATTTATTCACCACTTTTCTGCAAATGGTTAAACCGCATCAGAATAGTAAACGTAGGGCTTCCTGGTTTCTACGTTGGCACTGGGTTTCTCCTAGGATAGCTTGTCCTTTTCAGATGTAGAGTTCTGTCTGTATAGAAGAAATACAGTGCCGACATTCAATTCCAGCACCAAATGCCAGGGCAGCCCGGGCATTATACACGACCTCACGGTCGATTGCCACCCAGTTTCAGGGCATGGATGCATTATGACCTCAAAACTGAACGTAGCTTTGATTTGCAAGCTACGTGGGTCATTGCTGTGCTGGGCTTTACGTTTTGACATGTTATCCATATGTGTGTAGAATCATGAACTGGCAGGCGACCGGTCGACTGGTGCAGGGTTTAATGTCTGTACTGTATTTTCCAATGGCGTACTTGCACATGTTAAATCAAAGTACGTTCTCCAATCGGCGCTGTCCCATTAATTTGCAGATCCAGTAACTCTTAAATTCCAGTGGCCCCGTTCCATTGTCAGACACAACATACAGCAAACATTAACATTTTCAGTCGAGTACACTTTTGATTATGTTTTCTGTAACAAAAATTACAGCAACAGAACCGAATTGTTGTAGATGTAAAGGATCCCGTTTAACGGTTTGTGCTTTATTGAGGAAAGCAATGATCCCTTTATGCCACTTATAATTGCACACTGGTTTCGAAGGTGATGCAGTTGAGGATCATAAATATAATAGACACGTTCCGTCATATTATATCACCTACTTTACACAGATAGTCATACTTTAAGAAAGAAAATGATAGCGAAGTGTGAATTTTCATCCCCTTTTCGCTTAATCGCGAAATATACGCTCACGCGAATATTCCTGTCACTGCATGTAGATTATTGCGGAAGCGGAAGTTGATTTTCACGCATGCGGCTCAGGGGGTTGCATTTGCGTCATCTGTATAGCCTTCTCACCCGATTTTCCTCGATTTTCTTTACAGCAGTAAGCGATGTTTGATTTCATTATTTTGAAATCTTTATACAGGGTACTAAGGTCCAATAGGACAATACCAACAACAATAGAAATGAGAATAATAACAGCTATTGTTCCAATTGCAGCGGCTCCCTCTGCTTCTTCAGGATTGTGGTCTGAAAAAAAATGGTAAACAGTTATTGTCTGGCTTGTTGATGGATAGTATACAAATATGGCATCCCTGTGGGGTTGGCAACATGATTGTCTACCCCGAGTGCGCATTGTCAAGAATGCTCACGAGGGGTAGACTATCCTTTTGGCAACCGCACAGGGATGTCATATTTGTTTTATCATACCGAACCTATTTCAAAAATTGTAATTCAATGGCAATATTTGTATTGTTTCATTATATCGCTGATTGTTTTGAATTTCAAGTGAAACTAGTTCATACAATTTTGGTTGTTATAACAAAGATTTACAAACAATGGCAATATTTGTAATGGTCCATTGTATTGCTGATTGTTTCCAATTTCAAGTGAAACAAGTTCATACAATGTTGATTGTTATTTACAAAGATCTACAAACAATGGCAATATCTAGTATGTTCCATTGTAATGCTGGTGGCTTTCAATTTCGTGTGGAAGTAGTTAACACGGAGTGGATCTTTAAATACATGTTCAAATATTTACTCTTTTCTTGGAACAGCCAATACTCTGTGTGACAGATCGAGTAGAATAGCACACTGGTGTGCAACATGATATGCGCCATTGATTGGTGCTCGACGCAAGTCAAACATAAATGTCTGCTTGTATGAAGGCAGACTTAACTCGGCCCGCTCTGCATAGAGTACAGATATTTAGTTCCTGCACCAGTCGACCGGACGTCTGTCAGTGCCTATTTGTGCAATTACCTATGGATAACATGTCACAAAAATAGGCCAAGCACACCTGAATAACTCGCGTAGCTTGCGAATCAAGGGTAATCAGTTGTGAGGCAATCCTTACATCCACACCCAGGAAATCGGATGGCAATCAGGCATCCGGTCGTGTATTATGCCCGGGCTGCCCACGCATTTAATGCAGGAATAAAATGTCGGCACTGTAGGACCATTTTGGTTTCTTGGTGGGGGTGCCTCCATTGCCGAGTGAGCCATAGGGTGGCGCAGGACTGCTCGCCATTGACTTAGTTCCGAATTCAAACACGGCTCGAGGCATGTGAGAAAGTTACCAGTGCACTTTGGTTAGCCCGGCTAGTGAGGAATGCGCGGAAGTTACCAGTGACCTGGGGTAAGGGAGTTGATTTTCCCTGGAACTCGAGATCCTCCACTATTTCAGGCTAATTTCTGGTGAAAAAGTTCATTTTCAGCCCTATGTCGAGATGCTGATCAATACATTGCTTGTTACTTGCTTCTTTAACGGTAACACACGTTCAATATTGTACAACGCCAACGAGATAGTTTGCTTAGTGCCTTGTCAGAATCTAGAACCTTATCAAAACAAAGCTAGTTTCGCATAAAATATGGATCGTAGTCCTATTTCTGCGTTTGCCACACTCAAGGAGAATGATATATGACGCAAATGGAGAGACAAACTTAAATTAATAAATTACATTTAATTACATTTACTGTATATGAATTATTTTATTCGTTAAGTATTGCAACCCATGCGATAGAGATGCACACGCGAATCTTCGATATAAAGTATTACATTTCCAGCAAAAACCAGAGCCTATATGTACAAATGGAATAAGTTTATAGCAACGACGAGTACAATTAATAAAGACATAGGCACTAAATTTCAGTTCCAAATTTGTCAAACGTGGAGCTTATACCGCAGCCACGCTAAACATTTTAAACTGTATAAAGTAGAAGAAATTACATACTATTTGTCACAGCTGGATACGTCTTTGCAATATCTGAAAAACAACAGAAACAACTTAAAAACTATTTACCAGTCATCGATGAGGCTAACTACATGTAGATAATTCTCGACTCTGAACCACGCTATTATTTGAATTATCGAGTACATAAATCAATGAACATCGAAAAAAATACAAATTACGCACTGTTTTAATCTCAGTAATGCAAGATGAAAGTACGGCTAAACAGAAGATTGAAAGAACGGCACCAAATCAGTGACTGTGGTCGAATCTTGCTTTGAATATTTCATAAATCGTCTTGATAGTAAATCCGGTATACTTATTACAGAGTGTGTTGTGCGTCTTAGTATAAAAGTACGATATACTGATGGTTGGAACTGTGTAACTTCCACCCATACAGTAGCAAAAATAACAGGTGTTGGTATTTATTATAAAGCTTCATTGTGTAGTTCGTATTCATTGTAAAGCTCTCACTGAGTACTCTCAGATGAATACCCATGTGCCATAGTTTCTGTCATATTTCAGTGTTTCTCATAATTTTGTATTTGGCCAAATTAACCACCAGCTGCATAAGTGTTAATTAGTGTACTAACCAACTGCTGGAGGAGCTTGTTTTCCTGACGTTTCGGTTTCTTGTGTAGAGGGTATCGTCGTCTCAGCACCTACCAAAGTCACTGTAATGGAAGAAATCGAAGTACAGTGCCAACATTTAATTCCTGTACTAAATGCGTGGGAATACCGAGCATAATACACGATCGGACGCCTGATTGCCACCCAGTTTCCTGGCATGGATGGCCTCACAACTGATTAGCTTTGATTTGCAAGCTACATGGGTCATTGATGTGCTTGGCTTATTTTTTGACATGTTATCCATTGGTGTTTGCACAACCAGGCACTGACAGACGTCCGGTCGACTGGTGCAGGAATAGAATGTCTGTACTGTAGACAAACATGATTTGTAATTGGGTAACAGCAATCTCGGTTTTCCTACGGGAGAATATCTGAACGTAGTAAACGATGGATGCATTAGGTAAATGTCTAATAACATTCCTTAATAGCAGAAATTGACTAAAAGAACAGACATGCAAGAGCTGGTCTTTATTTATTGTTTTCAAATCTAAAATTAAAAAGGTGCATGACTTAGCATCTAGGAAAATTAGATTTTAAGATGTATTCCTATAGAAAAACGCGTCTTAGATTACATCCACGAATTCTAGATTTGAAAACGAGCCACTTTATATGACATGTTTATTTCCAGGTAATTGAATTTTTCAGATTAATGTTTTCTAAATTTGAAATATTTTCATCAATAGTCTCTGTATAGAACATAGCACTTCCTAACCAATTCAAAATCGAGCTCATGCATTCGCGAAAGTTGTGTGGCAAACATTTCTCAAATGTCTTATTATCAAGCAGTGTTTACAATAGAAGTTTGCTTACCTGTGTAGGTGGCCACCGCTAGTGCAACAATAGATATCATGAATCTCCAACATGCCATAATTCTTCCTTGATATACACTAGAATATATCAGCACCAGTGCAGAATATTGTGGATGAATATCACATGAATACCAAACAAAGCCATGCATCGCCAAGTATCTCGTCCATCTTCGTTGAATGCAAGCTACATACTGATTCATGGTAGGCATGCAATGGAATTGATATAGCCCAAACATTTGCTATTGCTAACCAATTACTCGTATTGATTGTGGGGTGAAACATGTATGTGTGCTATTACAATCGATAGTGATATATTTGTATGTAGAGACCTGACTTCTTCGGATCTATTACTTAATCATTTAGTATTGATATCAACTCTTAACGAGCCATGTGATGCATTTGAATTTTCAATTCATACCATTGTAGAGCAGATGTTAGAAAATATGATACGGCCTGCTATCTATCCTCCGCGGTCTGTTTCCTCCGGGTGCCTTCTGGTGGACAGCAGGCTGGACGACACTTTCGAACAGGTGTATCATATAATATGTCATTCCTAATAATTGCCAAAGCTGGTTATGTAATCCCACTCTTCATTATTGGCAATCCCAGTTGAACATACCAACCAGCAGATCTTGTAAGGTTATATGATACCTTAAGATTGCCATTTCCAATTAAACATAAACTACAAATAATCGCCAAATCTATTGGATGATATCACTCTTTTCGACTGCCAGTTTCGGTTGAATATTTTACTCTCACCTAGTTACATGTTATAAAGCCTCTAAATCGACAGATGTATGCACACGATATAACTGATTAGAAATTGACATTGCTTTGAAATTCCTTAGTCAAAGAACAGCATACCTCTACAGTGTTATGTAATCTGCGTCATCTTCTTCCTTCTGGTAACCTTTGCAAGTCTATTCCATCCAGTGATCTATCAGACAACATCTATTACTGATTACAGAAATCTTTTCGAGGGTAGTTGTGGGTCAGATAGTCCACTTTGCCAGTAGATTTTATTTCTAGAGTGTTATTCTGCTTATTCTTCAGACTGCGTCTCAGACCAATATTTCATATTCATTCGTGTTGAGTTTCGAGTGTACATAGACTGGTTGCAGCTTACTTTGCTTCCCGGTGGCAATGAATTCAAGAGTAAACAGTCTAAAGTGTACCTTAAGTATCAAGCGGATGATTGAAACGAATTTGTTTTTTAGGTATCTTATTTCCTGACATCATTAAGAGTTTAATATATACATGCGCCGATGCGCAGTGTAGCATTGTGGATGGTTAGTTTGGTGAATGAATGCAGTTTTAAAGGTATATCGGCACACAAAGGCCATTCAGTGCCTTGAAATGTTAACAAAGGGTGGTCCTCTGTCATTGTTGAAGAACAATGACGAAGCATAATAATTCTAGGTGAAAGAATAGAGAGCGAGAGTACGAGCAAGAGCCTTTATATCCAGAGACCAAGGGATCTTTTAGATGCATAGTATCCAGAGACCGATCCACACATCCCCTTCTTTATAAGGCGAGTAGGGTTCCCGTAGGTGCACACCATTGAGCAAGCCAACAGGGCCATCAGGCTTCTTCCGATACCTGATTGCTGGGAATGTAGTTTTCATATCAGCGGTTGTCATGGAACTACATGATAACTAAGATCATTGGAGGATTCCAATACAGGATTCATATTGGGCTCCTAACATTAGCAATTGTTGATAGCAATGTTAGAAGCCCAGTGCAACAATGAAATTGACCAATCAGCTGCTAGAATTAGAGTGGAGCTGATGATAAAATACAATACAACACAGTTCAATACAATACAATACAAAAATGACTTCTTTTAAACCTTAAACCAAAAATGTCAAATAAATGCATACATAAACAGTATTCCCTTCCTTCCTTCCATTTCGTTATGTACATCTCTCGATTCCAGGTTTGCATGGCGGATATAGCGACGGAAAAGGGACACAATATAGTCCAAAAATTCACCAATGAATATGGGGAAGGAAAAGCATTCTTCAGCAGATGTGACGTGAAATCGGAGGAAGACATAAAACGTTTGTACAATTTTTAAAGTTTCCCAAACAAAAGTCATTGTATCATTTTAATTACAAATACTAAATACATTGCTTTGCTTTTCTAGGATATTCAGCTTACCTTTTCACATATTTTTACCTTTTTCTAATTTTTGAAATATTTTTGTCTTTAGTCCACATTGCATATATATACAGTTTTAACGATACATAAGACTTCAATCTTGGTAGATCTATAAACTTGTGGCAGGTACTTATGCCTGAAAATAGTCAGTGCCCATTGCATTCAAGCTTTCATTGATATATATGAGAGGAGCAGAGTGTTAGTGATTGTAGAACAAAGTCAAGTTTTGCCCATCCATCTGGATCTAAAAAGCTCCCATTTCATCTTCCAATGAGACTAGAAATTCTTTCAGAACTACGCTGATCAATTAAATATTTTTCAAAGATGTACCTATTTGGTAGGGTAGCCTTCAATCCAGATTTATAGGTGTTTTTGCTATCAATATTATGATATCAAAATGGTTGTCTTCTATATCTTGTTGACCAAGTCCTTTAACCTTTTCTATATCTTCTATATGTGTGAAATCATATTCTTGAACTTTCGTTGAAGTCTCAAGTACCAATAGATTTTGAGGTATGGACAGAAAAGGAAAGCTGTTATATGTTATGTTATGCAATATATGCAAATTATAGAATCTAGTATAGAATTTGGTAAGGAACCTGTTTGTTGGAATACGGTTATACCATATCTTAAATTGTATGTTCTAACATACATGTCTTTTGTGTTTTTGTAGGAAGTTTTAATTGACTTTAACACACACTCTTCAGGGATATCAATTTCTAAATTCTCAGACCATTCTCCTGCTATATTTGTCTGTTATCACAATTTCCAAAATTATTTTTCTCTTTACCTTTAAAAGCTGTTTGAATTGCTTGTATATATGCACTAATTGTTTTACAGAAAAATGTGTTATACCATTCGATGCACCCAAAACTACGGAAAGATATTTCATAAGTGTGATGAATCAGCAGTTTAAAAAACCCATGCCTGTATGCTCTGTCTATCCGTCTGTATTATTCATGTCTAAACTATGATCTATTTAAGGGACTCTGGAAGAGACAAAAAAGAGATTTGGAAGGATCGATATTGTTTGCAATCATGCACAGGCTAGCTACATGATAGATGTGAGTTATGATAGCAATTCAATTGCATAATATGTTAGTTGATTCACACATTTGCATCTGAAGAGCACACATAGTCTGAAAAACTTGAAACGACTTGCCAAGTTGAGAAGTTAGAAAACTTTTATTTAGAGATGTAATAGCAACAAACAGGAATTAAAACTTATGGTTAAATAATTCTCAAAGCCTGCTCCAACATCATCATATTTCAATATGTGAGACTGAGGGTTCTGGTTTCAAATACCAGCCAGGTATTTGAGTAAGATGTCAATGACTTGTGATTAGGCGATAGTTTGTGCCAGGTACTATAGTTTGCTCCACCAGTTACAAGTGTCCCGTCACGCCTTAATAGGCAGAAAAGGTGACAAATATATATATATATATATATATATATATATATATATATATATATATATATATATATATATATATATATATATATATATATATATATATATATATATATATTCTGGGCCTTGTGTCCGCTTTTGATTTGAATGAGTAGAGCTGTCCTTTTGGGGGCTTGTAGTGCCATTTTCGAACAAAGGAATGTAGCATATAGCACAAAACGGCAAATTCTTTCACGTGGAGGTATATCCATGTACATATATACCTTTTGTTCATAAGCAATTAAATTGCCTCCATTGCAAAAGTTCGAATGAAAGAATTAGAATGGTTGAAGTACTAATATACATCTATCAACTGAATATTTTGTTGTTGCATTATCTGTTGTCAAAAGATAAAAATACAATACGCTAAAAATGTTTTTCTTGATTTAAAACGAAAAGCATAATGTCACACTCATAAGTGTGAGGTTTTAGCCCAAAATATCCATTCCAGGTAAGCTTTGGAAATGCTCTTAAATTGGCACCGAACTTCTTAAAAAACCAATGAATCAGATTGCTCATGGTATAATGTAGCGCCCTTTGGTATGATTTTACATGAAAGTGCCCTAGGTAAGTAGACCAATAATTTGAAAGTTGCATTGCAGGTGAGTGTTGGTAATGCTATAAAGCTTGCACTGGATGTCTTGGGCAAGGATAAAGGAGGCGATGGAGGCATCATTATAAATACAGCTTCTATGGCAGGTAACGTGGCGATGGCGGTATCATTATAAATACAGCTTCTATGGCAGGTAACGTGGCGATGGCGGTATTATTATAGATACAGCTTCTATAGCAGATAACGTGGCGATGGCGGTATTATTATAAATACAGCTTCTATGGCAGGTAACGTGACGATGGCGGTATCATTATAAATACAGCTTCTATGGCAGGTAATGTGGCGATGGCGGTATCATTATAGATACAGCTTCTATGGCAGGTAACGTGGCGATGGCGGTATCATTATAAATACAGCTTCTATGGCAGGTAACGTGGCGATGGTGGTATCATTATAGATACAGCTTCTATGGCAGGTAACGTGGCGATGGAGGTATCATTATAAATACAGCTTCTGTGGCAGGTAATGTGGCGATGGCGGTATCATTATAGATACAGCTTCTATGGCAGGTAACATGGCGATGGCGGTATCATTATAGATACAGCTTCTATGGCAGGTAATGTGCCGATGGCGGTATCATTATAAATACAGCTTCTGTGGCAGGTAACGTGGTGATGTCGGTATCATTATAAATACAGCTTCTATGGCAGGTAACGTGGCGATGGCGGTATCATTATAGATACAGCTTCTATGGCAGGTAATGTGCCGATGGCGGTATCATTATAAATACAGCTTCTATGGCAGGTAATGTGGCGATGTCGGTATCATTATAGATACAGCTTCTGTGGCAGGTAATGTGGCGATGGCGGTATCATTATAGATACAGCTTCTATGGCAGGTAACATGGCGATGGCGGTATCATTATAAATACAGCTTCTGTGGCAGGTAACGTGGCGATGTCGGTATCATTATAAATACAGCTTCTGTGGCAGGTAACGTGGCGATGTCGGTATCATTATAAATACAGCTTCTATGGCAGGTAACGTGGCGATGGCGGTATCATTATAAATACAGCTTCTATGGCAGGTAACGTGGCGATGGCGGTATCTTTATAAATACAGCTTCTCCGGCAGGTAATGTGGTGATGGAGGCATATCACTATAGTCACAGCTTCTATGGCAGACAAAGTGGTGAATTTAAACAGCTCACATAGTGGCATTTTCCAGTGTACAAAATATCTATACAAATATGTCTGTTTCCAGCATCTATTATGCATTTAAGATGCAATTTGCAGAACAGTACAGTGGCAAAATCATCATCTAATACAGTAATAGTGCAGGACAGTTTAACCATTTAAAATGAAAACCTTCCAGGTTTCCAATAACCAGAGGGCCTGCTCTGACGACCATGTGGTCTAAGGCACCGCCACTGACAGCATGCTGTCTCTCACCACTGCCTAGGTTCGAATCCCAGAATGGGCATGTGAGAAAGTTGCAAGTGACTTGGGGTTAGGCGTTGGTTTTTGCCGGGTACTCTGGTTTTTCCCACTATATAGTCTACTACTTACAGCTGGCTAGTAACGAATTAGCCACAATTGGCATAAATGTGACGAAAAACGAAATTCCCCCCTAAAAAACAATAACCAGTTTTTAATGTAACGCAAAATGCTCAAAATCACCAATGCCATTTATCATAGTGTTCAATCATAATATGAAACTATGTTGCTTTGATTTTAAATAGACAATAATTTGCTATTCTTAAGCAAATCTTTGAAAAGGCTCCGTAATAAGTTTAACCATTCTATAAATACTTGCACATTCATACTGTGAACAAAAATGCATAAATGGAATGAAATGTTTCTTTTTCTGTTCGCAGCATTCCATCAAAACCCCTGGCTACCACAGTATGCTGCCTCAAAGGCAGCCACTGTTCATTTCACAAGATGTTATGCAGTAAGTACAAACACATGTCAGCATTTACCTTCTATTTAATATATGTGTGTATCTATGTATGCATGCATGTATGTATGTAGGTGTATATGAGCATTTATCACCTGTTTTGCTTAACAATCCTCTGCCCTGTTGTACAGAACACTAAAGAGGGAAATCTTTTTTTCAGCACCCGAAACATTTCAGGAATCATGGGGTGCGGCTTTATTCCCTGTGTCCTACTGCCACCAGCAGTCCAAGCTTTATAGCTTCACTGGACCCGGAATTCGCTCACAAGCTCTTCCTGCTACCTGATGACTACCTGGCAGAGATGAAGATCTATCAGCGGAATGGATTAGTCACAACGTAAAGATATCTCTCTCTCTCGGACTAGCTCCTAGTCTATTTTCATTAGATAAGGGTCTCCTCTGCTCTGGTGTTTATCTTATGCTTAAAGTCTAGGCGTTAGTTCTGGTGGTTGGCGATAGATGAGCCTAAGGGTGGTCAAACTTGTCAGTCAGAATCAAGAAACTGGAAAATCTCTGCGTAGACACAAGTTTGAGTCCAGTATAGCTTTCATGTCAATTATATACAGAGAAAGAAATCTTGCACTAGGACTAGGCTATTACTGTTACTACTTACTATTAAGGCTACTACTACTACTACCTACCTACCTACCTTTATCAGTGTAACTATTTCAACTAGTTCTGGTTCTTCTTCGTGTTCTTCTTCTTGTTCTACTACTACTACTACTACTACTACTACTACTACTACTACTACTACTACTACTAAAGGACTGGTACTACCACTGAAACGTTTTCTGAATAAAATGTGTCATCTTTGAATTGCAAATTGAGCATGATTAAGACTATTATTATACTGGTTACACAAAAGAAACGTTTTATACCAATGAAATATGAAAAACGGTGAGGACTTTGCTTAGCCTAAAATTAACACCTGGTAGCAGTGTTCATCTACCAAGGCATCAACCATTTGATATCATTGGGAACTATATACATTTTGAAGAAACTGGGTTGTTTGTGAAAAATAACTATCTTTCTCTGAATATTTGGAAAGTAAATATCTGTCTAAAAATTTATGATCAAAAGTTTATAATCTGCCCCTAAAAATGTCTTTGAAAAATGTACCTGCTCCCCATCCCCAGGATATCAAATGGTTGATGCCTAATGTTGCTTTTTCACAGGCCAAGTGAAGTGGCAGCAGGAGTCATTCAAGTCATTGACGAGGAAGACGGACACAGAAATGGAGGTGCTTTCACAATCCTACCAAATATAGGAATGAGATATATAAATATGCCTGAAATAACATTTGAGGAACCATAGCTTATGTGAGGTTCAATGGCATCAAATAAGTTAACAAAAGTCTTTATTTAATATACATCTTGAGTACATGTGCTTTGATACCTAAGAGCTTGTCAAGAAATCAAAGCAACATGTTGTTCACTTTCTTAGAAATATTTCATTTCCAAATGAATGTTCATGAGATGTTTTTTTATCAAAATCTGCCAGTCCTGTTTAAAAACACTTATTTTTCTTCTGGTTTCACTCTTTTCATTAAGTTCAAAGTTGTCATATGGAAGAGGCCTCTCAATGAAAATATGCAATAGATTGGGACTATTCCGGAAAAAGGGTGAACAAGACGTATGAGATTGAATACAAAAAGGAAACAAAGACACCATAAAACATCTGTACGTTTTACTGTGGCTGTATATAATATGTAAAAATGTAGATTCCTTATGTATTGTGTTCAAGCCACTGGTTGACCATAACCACATCTGGGCACAGGGGCTATAACAATAGTACATATGGAATGCCATTGATACCTTTATTCACTATTTCTGTTTAAAGAAAAATCATTTTTCTTTTACAGAGAAATCATTTTTCTTTAAAGAAAAATTGATTGATTTTTCTTAAAAGAAAAATCAGACATTTTTCTCTAAAGAAAAATATTTTCCTCTAAAGAAAAATCATTTTTCTTTGAAGAAAAATTGAGCGAATTTTCTTAGTCATTTTTCTCTAAAGAGAAATCATCACCATTTCTCTTTAAAGAAAAATCAATATTTTTCAAAGAAAAATCATTTCTCTTCATAGAAAAAAATAACAAAACAATAAATGAATAAAAACGCTCACAAAACAATGAACAGTTTTATACACAAGGTTGTTTCAAAAGAAGCTATAAATTCTTAAAAGGTTTTACAATCTGTAGAACAGACCAATCTCGTGTAAAAAAGATAAAATGCTGTCTGGAGGAATCTTTTCAATGAGTTTCTTAAAGCTATTTACAATAAAATGTCTATTTCTGGATTCAATAAAAGCAACACAATCAAATAAAATATGTTTGACAGTCAATCGGCAATCACAGGCTACACACTGTGGAGGATCTTCCTTTTTCAAAAGAATACCCTAGCTGCAGAACAGATATTTGTTTGCCTAGGCCTAGAATTCCTTCATAAATGCAAAAGACACATCACCTCTTAAATCTTCTTACACCAATGTATCATGCAGAAAACAACAAATCAATCAATAAATAAAGATTCCTCCAAAACAAAGAACACTTTCAAGTAGTGCATGCATGTTTGTTCCAAAGGAAGTTACATTCTCAAAATGTTTCTCAATCTATGAACAGACCCATCTTTAATATGAAAGTAAGATGAAATGCTGTCACGGGGAACTTTTCCAAAGAGTTCCTAACAGCTCTTTACTTGAAAATGTATATTTCTAGATCTAACAGAATTACGTACGCAATCAAAGAATATATAGGTTTGACAGTCAAATGACAATTACAAGCTGTACATTTGAGGGTCTTTTCCTTAAAAAGGAAAGAGTGAGTCAATTTGATTTTTTGCTTAAACACTCCTCGTGCATGACTATTTTAAAACCAAGCAAAAGATCAAGCTGAGAATGATTTACATGTAATTTGTCGTTGACTGCTACATCCCACTCAGACTTTTCAAATGGTAATTGGTGTTATTTTTTTCAATCATCATATGGAATAGTATATTTATAACTCTTCTCAATAGGCCTGCTTTGGTTGCATCACCAGCCTTTTCATTACCCTTATTAAATGCCTATATGACTGGGAATCCAATAAATAAAATTCGTTTCTCATGATACTGCACTAATCATTGACTCTTGGCTTTCTATCAAAATGGTCCACATATTGAGGGTTAAATAGTTTCATGAACAGGGTTATTTGTGTTGGTCTCTATTATAAATGCAAATTGAAGGACAAGCTTTTCTCTTATGAAGTGAAGAGGAGGCTCATTAGCCTCGATACACAAGACTGTGGAGGCAAGAGTTGGCATCAAAACCTGATTCCGAATTGGATCAGGTCGGGAAATGTTATGAATTACACCCATAGTCTAACTTTGATTGAACAACGACTCTATACAGCCCTAATATAACTGTAATTGGGTTAAAAAGAACCAGATAGGGATACAGATAAAGTTCCCTTCTCCAACAAGAGTGCACACAGGGCCTTCGATTGGGAGAAATTAAAACCAATTTCTGATTCTATTTAAATAGAAGCTGCCTTTCTATGACTTGCACGTGTTTGGAATAATATGAAAGCCTGATGTCATCAACACCACTTCTTATGCAGTTAGTGATGTTGGTTTTAACAATAAGTAGAAAAACAGATAAGATCCTATTCTGAGGCAACCCCATTTCTTGGTTGTAAAAATCAGAGGAGGATGTGCCTACTCTGACTCTAAATGTCCATTTGTATAAAAATGTTTAAGAATGAAAAGGTAAAGCATCCCCTAGGGTCCGTGTAATAGAATTCCTAAGCCAAGTGGTGCCGTATGCTTTATCAAAGTCAAAAAAGATAAAATCTTTCTCCTACAAAGGTTATCAAATCACAACTGTGATTCCGGTTTCAAGGAAGATACGTTTGGTCTTCTATGATGAGTGTATTAGTTTTCAGAAACCAAACAAGATGGTCATTTATCTCTTCAGGATAGTGGAAACTCCCCACACACTGAAATATATTGTTTAAATGTTTAGAAGGCACTGGAAAGAAGATTCAGGGAGTATATTGTTTCAAAATGATGGCCATTTGGTCTAATGCGTTGCCACTGACTACTAGCTGTCTCTCACCACTGCCCGCGTTTTTTATCCCGACCGTGACGTGAGAAAGTTGCCAGTGATTTGGGGTTAGGTGGTGGTTTTTGCTGTGTATACTCCACCACTTACCACTGCCTTTCTATGACTTGCATGTGTTTGGAGGACAAAATATGAGACCCCAAGGTCATCAACACCACTTCTTAAACAGCTCGTGATCCTGTCGATTTTAACAATAAGTAAAATAAAACCTAGATAAGATTAGAATGAAAATGTAAAGCTTCCCCTCAGGTCTGACCCTGCAAGGCTTGCTCATTGGTGTGCAATAGGAGCTGGCACCTCCCCGGGTACCATTAGTTGGTGTCTACCTGCTTGCTTTATAAAAGAAGGGGAATGTGATACCATCTATCTAAAAGATCCTTTTGTCCTCTTTGGATTTGGAGGCTATGCTCTTTTTCTTTCTCTTTTCCTTCTTTCAGCTAGAATTAATACACTTTGTCATTCTTCTTCAACAATGACAAAGGACCACTTTTGGAAAAACCTTATGGCACTAAATAGCGGTTGTGTGTCAATGTGCGTTAAAGCCCTCATTAATTAATTCGTTCATTCATCCCCCTGAGATCTGTGTCATATAAATCTTTCCACGAGTGGGATCATATGCTTTGTCAAGGTTGAAAAAGATAGACACCACATGTTTTCTATTTAAAGATGCTTCTCTTACATAGGTTACTAAATGACAAGTGTGATTTTGGTTTTAAGGAAGGCACATCTGGTCTTCTATGATGAGTGTAATGGTTTCCCAGAAACCAAACAAGACAGTCATTTATCCCTCCAGGATAGGTGGAAACTCCCCACTCTCTGATATATTATCCAAAATCTTTAGATCGAGGCACTGGAGAGAAGATTTAGGGAGATGTTTCAAAATTTAGTAGAGTGTATGGTCTGGTCCAGGAGCTGTGTCAAGGAATTTGCCAAGCACAGTCCTGAGTATATCTATTGAAAAAGGAAACTCGTAGTTTTCAGTATTGTCACATTGAAATTGGTGTTTCAAAGATACTCTGATGGCCATGTGGTCCAAGGTGTTGCCACTGATTGCTATAGCTGTCTCTCCCCAATGCTGACCAGGTTGCCAGTGATTTGGGGTTAGGTGGTGCGCTATGTACTCCTAGATTGCTTTCATTGGTGAACTTTTTTTTAAATTATAAGATCGCTTAAGATCTTAAATACGTTTCTACATTTATCAGGCCCTGCAAGGGGCACACCCTATTGACTCTCTCAATGATGTGCAATAGGAGTTGGCACCTCCTGGGGAACCCTTAAGCTGGTATCAATTTAATTCTCTGTAAATTCTTGTACAAATGATATGCCATGTTATATACAAGCAGGTTTCTCGTTACTGACATACATGTGATGAAACAAATTACCGTGAAAGCAGTATGTAAATGAAAATAATAATACTAGTATGTCAAATTGAATAAACTTTCATTATCATTGGCAATTCCTTCCCTTTTTGTAAAATAATGTTTCATTTGCTAGACCAATATTCGTCAGATTACATTTGGCTAAATGGCTTCCTGACTTGATGAATGTGAGCATTGCCTTTGTTACAGTTCAAACTTCATAAATTTATAACTTGCATGTTTATTTGTATTATTCTGACTTTACTCTATTCAAATCGATTGTAAGATGCCTATTTCTCACAATTTTAAAGGTGAAGCGGACCATAATCTCGGGTTTCATGGCGGATTTCCGCCATAGGCACATGCACACTCAGTAAAATTTTGCCATTAGTCCAGAAATTCTGATCCGCATCAACTTTAAAATTGTTGCAAACAGGCATCTTACAACCGATACGAATAAAATGAATTCTGAATTATACAAATAAAAAGGATAGGATACGAACGTGACTGGTTTTGGAGGTGTTTCAGGCTGTAAATATGAGCGGTGGTGGAGGCAAACAGAGATGTAGTAAACATCGACCGGTACCAGAGTTACCGGAGTTGCTCGAACTAGACCCACTACTATAGATACGCGGAACAGTTATCCTCTTGTGGATTACTAACACAAAATATTAGAGAATGTGAAAGAGGATTTAGAAAAAAGAAAAATATTTGGCCTTTTTAATTCATTGCTTAAAATTCACCAAGGCATGATTGCTTCAAACATGTATTTTTGGTATGAAATCTCAACAGACTCAACACCGTATGTAACACTGTAAATGTTATCAGTATCAGCACAATATAAATTATCAAAATAGCAGGCGTGTATCGTTCGCAAAACGGACAAAAGGCGACGGTAAGTGTCCAGTTTGCAAGATAGACATACTACGCCCCTATTGCCTAATGGTAATATCAAATTTCGTGTTGTGACACTAAAAGGTTAAGATACAATATTACTCTATACCCGGGTTATTTCTTTCAAGTTGCATGTCTGAAAACTGAGTTATCTGAAGACAACCACACTTATATTGTTGTTTATGTAACATCTCATACTTCACGATTAAAGTTAAAGTTATCAATAAATACGCATTCGAATATGATGTGGCACCGCTAAGATGACATATCTGTATGTTTTGTGTATGTTTGTTTTCTTTGGGAAAGTGTCAAGACTTGCCATAAGCGCGAGAACCTAACTGTACTATCTACTATGCGAACATATGTGTTACTGCTCAGGTCCAAGGTCGCATCTAAACAGAAGATCTTTTTTTAACATTGTAATGTTCCTGTACGCCTCAAAACTTCCTATGCCAGTGAAGTAGATAGCGATTGTTCATTTTCAGGTCCTGCACTAATTCAACGTGCCTCAAAATGACAGGATTATTTGTAAATATTTGTAAGATTAGATTAATAACAAATCACAAAGTGTATGTCAAACGTCATTTAGTGCCATCATAACTGAGGAGTAACGCGATATGTGTCTCTATGTATTTTATTGACTACAATAGTTATGGTACAACATCATACCTTACAAATACGATCATCACAAATATTAGTACGTTACGCATACAACATAAACGATTTACGTAAACTGTATTATAGATTATACTTGGCATACAAAAATTAAGTCAACCAAACTAATTAAATCCATGTATGCCCGCAGTGCCCAAAACCACCTGACGAATTGAGGGATATCTCTCACAAAAACAGTTTGAAGGAAAATATTTGAAAGAGGAATTTGGTCAAAATCCCACTTACAACTCTCCTTCAAACGTTTTTGTGTATTTAAGAATCATTCCAAATCTACTTTCAAAAGTATCAAGATTCCAGACGACACCTGTCATAGCGATCTCCAGGCATGAAATGGTTAACACTCCCGGGGGGGGGGGGGGGGGGGCTCTCAGTACCGTACAGAGGGGAGGGGGGCGCACCCGCGGTTACGTATTTCGCGGAAGAATGGGTCTTTTTTAATACCTCCGCATGTCCGCGATTTCGTTAAAAAAAGGGTACTTTGTTGTACGAAGTATGGGGGTGAAAATCCCCTTACAATCCACGAAATATACGCGGCTCTGACGCCAAGTGACTCCCGAAGTGACGTGACCTTCCGAGTCTGCTGCCGATAAACAGGAAGAGGATTACAAAATCTAAAGTTAAAATACGTGCTTCCGTTCATCCAATGTCAGTGTTTTGATAAAAGAAGGGGTGGTATGGAAAAGGTCCGCGTTCTTTTAAAAATAAGGGTGCTTTTTAGGCCAGAAATCAGTGCTTTAGGGGTATTTTTAAATGTTGATAACGAGCGTGACCCCCTAAACAGCAAAGTGCCTCCCCCCCCCCCCCCCCGCGATTAACACTGCAGTTACGTTATCCATTACGTCAGTAACTAAGCGTACAAGAAGCATAAAACGTTACTCTTTAAATCAGTACACAATGAACAAAAGAGTCACGTTAACGTTTAATATCTTTACATATGAGAATCAATATTCATCAGTCAAGGAGGCTGGTTACATACGGATATACATTATAAGAAATAACTACAGCAAGAGCATTTTCACGAAAAAGCTATTTTACAACTAAATATTGCCGCATAACATTTTCATTGATCGTCTTTATCATATGCAAATTAGTTGCGAAGAGAATTCAGTTCTTTAACCTTCATATTACCTAATCCATATATGACCATGATCCAGACTTATGTAAATCACCAGTCAAAGTCTTAGGCCGCGTCAAACTCCAAAGTTTCCCATGAAAGAAACGTGAAAGTGGATTACATCATATCCTTCATCCAATTGCAATGAGTACATACATCAAACCAAAATATATTTGTTACGCAAAAGGTATAAAAATATAAAACAGGTTGGACCAAAGAAGTAATATTATATGCTTTCCGAATAAACAGTATGTACATGTAAGCAAAGAGAACACAATGGCATTAACACTATTAAATATTCTTCCATCTAGCATATACAGGTTTCTAAAATCATCGATCAATCATCATTAAAGAAGAGCAGTTCTTCGTGTGCAAGTATATTTGGCAGAGATGTGTATCAGAAATTTAGGAAGCTATTTTCATTGAAGTCGTAAATCTGTATGCTGTGCAAAGTAGCTCTATCATGTTATGATAAGGATTGACCTTTCTCCTCAGAAATACCAAGTACTAGTAGGTGTTTGCATTTTCCTTTTGCATATATGTGATCACTTTCATTCTGATCCTTAGGAACTGTTCTACAGGAATCCTAATTGATAGCTTTTAGACATCCATGTTCAGTACCCACCCCAGTCCCTTCAACAATGTCTCAAAACAAACTCAAACTGAATGCCGATAAGACAGAGGGTCTGATTATGGGTATCCCACAGGTGTGGGCAACAATTTCTATTCCTAGTAATACCAATAATGGTATAATAGTACCAGTTTGTAATGAATCAGTCCGTAATCCAGGTGCAGTTTTTGATCCAATATGAATATGTCTGCACATGTATCAAACGTTACCAAATCTGCAAATTACCACCTTAGAAACGTAAGACAATTTCTCAATACTGATATAAACTAAGAGTGCAATTGTCTCACTGGTGACATTATGGCTCAACTTTTGTACTTGACCTCTCAGTGAAGTTACCAATGAGCTACTATGCAGTCTCCAGAAAGTCCAAAACAATGTTGGCATGGTGGTTAGTGCCTCCAAATAGCATGATCACATTACACCAGTACAGTTATCCAAACATGCCTTACACATTCAGTTCCCTGTGAATTACTTTGCATTGATAAGTAACGTAATGAACTTAGATCCACTTCACCAATTTATTCATTTAGGAAGGTGTGCCTCTTGGCAACAGATTGTAAATATTCAGCCGCAACCTTTATGCACCTTGCAAGAAAAGGAATGCTGACTCCGAGTGCATTTCCAGAGGAGCAGAAGAGCATAAGCTTCCAAGAAAGCCTATCCATTACTGAGTAATCAAACAGCTTATGAAAGACTATTGGGTCAACCACCCTATACACAAATTCATCATGACTTCCTAGCTTATCAAGCTCCTTCACTAGACACTGGCGGTAGAACTCTGCAAGTGAAGACATTGCTTCAAAAGCCCCTTCTACAGGTAAAGAGAATAAAAGAAACTCTGCAACATCTATCTGTGGAACGTGAATGGTGGCTAGCTCCCAATCATATAGACAAAGAGACCTGCTTCCTGTATCGCGGGAAAGACGGAGACAGGCGTTTCTTGGGTTAAAGTCATGGTGAATAAGAGTCTTAGGAGATGCATCAAACTCTTTCACAATAATGTCAATATTCTCTGCAATTCTATGGACAACCTTTGTTACATAGCTGGAACAAAAGTCTGGGTAATGTTTATTATTGTTAGTCGAACCAACTTTCATATATGTTGCTGCCCTATGGAACCCTTCAACTGCATTGGCCAGATATTCTCTAAGATCGCATGGAAGCAATTCAAGGTTTCCTAAGAACTTGGCATGTACAGTAGCAATATCCTTCAATGCATACTGAATGTCAATTTGGCTCCAATTTTGCTTACCAAATCCATCTCCTCCTTCAATACAGTCAATATGGGAACACATTGAAGAATCAAATCTTTCCATGACAAAAAATGAAACATTCCTTTCCCAATCCAATTCAGCATAGTAGACAGTTGGCATAATGGCTTGTAGAACAGGATCGTGCATTGCAGTTTTAGCCACCAAAACATCTCGCAGTTCAGACTTGTCGAAGAACTGTAAAGCAGGAGTAGCCAACTCCGCTTCTTCAAGAGAAAATCTAGACATGGCCTTTACCATAGTTGAAATAGCAATCTCTCCTGCTGCCTTTATACGAAGCATAACTTTTTTGGTAATAGTTTTCCTTTCATCCTCACAATCTGCTAGCAGATGTAAATCAAATGCAAGATTGCCTGCATTTATCCCTTCTTGATCGTTGGGATGGACAATCTGATTGATGATAGACGTACCAGCACTCATGTCCACTGGATGCCAGCTTAGGAGTTTCAGTCCCATTTTGCTTGCAACTTTGGAAAATAAGTGGTCGTTCAGACGAAACGTCCTTAAACTTTCGGCTGCATTCATTGTTCTACCTATAAAATAAAATGAAAAAAAAATATAATGAAGCACTGAATCGTATGTATGTATGTATGTATGTACGAACGAACATAAGACATGCATGCATGCATACATACATACATACACACATGTATATATATATATATATATATATCCGAAATCTTCAAAGCAGGACAGGATGACAGTGATAGGTTGTTTGTGTAAACATAACCTTAAATGTCATTCACGTACCTGGTTTGACCTTCAGTATAATGTTTATCAACTGCATGTGATCAAGTCTAATTGGCTGTTAAATAACAGGTGCAAAGTCTGCGCTATAGTTTCTTCTGGACTGCATTATCTCTCAAATTTAAAATTGATGCTCAAATGAAGATTTGCTGTTTTATCATTCTATTCATATTGGTAGCACATATCGACACAGCATGCACACACTCAGACACATGGCATGTGTACACACATACATAAATACATACATACAAACATACATACATACATTCGTATATACAGGTGAACTTGGATATGACGGACCACTGTACGACAGATTTTTGCACATGACGGACGATATGCTTGGTCCCAGTCCGATGCATATCAAGTATTTGTCATATGTATACGAAGGATTTTGCATATGACGGACCAATTTTCCTGGTCCCATTGAGTCCATCATATCCAAGTTCACCTGTACATACAAAACACACGCTCACATACACACAAACACACACACACACACACACACACACATTGTTATGTATGGTTTACCTGATTGATGCGAAATCTTTACAACAGGACAGGATGAGAGCGATACGCAATGTGTGTCAACCTAACCTAAAATCTCAGTTACATACCTGATCTGACCTTCGGTATAAAAAATGATCCACTGCACGTGATGGGCTTTACAAAGTAGGTACGAAGTCTGCGCCGTAGCTTCTTCACATTTCTCTCGCATATATTTGTTTTTTTTTATATGTTTAACACTTTATATTCTGATTTGTATATGTTTTTCATTTACCCTACCTCTGTCGCATTTATGGGTGGGTATTTGTTTTATTTACCCGCCCCAAAAGACAGTTGTGTAAAAAAGTTTTCTTTTTTATTTTATACATAATCCATTGTATAGATCAAACTCAACAGCAGTAACTTATTTACCGTATTGTCTGGACTGACGAATGCATCAGTCTGAAGGACGTAGTTATCTGGTTTTATCATATTACCTACAAGAAGATCATTTATCTCTCATATATATTTTTTTATATGTTTAACACTTTACATTCTGATTTGTATATAATAAAGGAACTCAAATGAAAATATGTTGTTTTACTCTTTATGTCAAAAGCACATGGATACATCACACACTCTTACTGTTCGAGTATACTAAACGCACGTGGTCTTAATTGTTGCGACTCTCACAATGATAATTCCCATTGCCAAGGAAATGAGCCCGACAACTAGTTATTGCATGAAATGTACATACCTTCCGTCTGTGGGGGGGACATAAATTTTTAAAAATTACCCCCCCCCCCCCCCCCCCCGTGCCACTATTTTTTGCCATATTTCGTGCTTCAAGTTGGTGGATACAAGCTTGCTCTGAGGCAGCCACGACAGTGGTCGGCTCGACCCTATGACGGCCTTAAAAGCTAAAATTACGTAATCATATTAGTTTCCCTTTTAAAGGGAGAGCATTAATCCATTGGCACTCAGAGCAGCCAAAACAGGCCTGACTATTTTGTTGATATTTTCCTCACAAAAGCGTTTTTATCAAAAATATTTGAAGAAGAAAGGTTTATCAGAATATTTCCAACAACTCTCCTTCAAATATTTTGTGAGAATTTGCTATATTTCCAAGTTATTTTCAAAAGTATGAAAATAACAGACGATACTTTCCTGGGGAACTCTGAGTGTGAATGGGTTAAGAAGCGACTAGTGATTTGAGGGACTAATTCTTAATTCGTATTTAATCAACTGTTAATGGACCTATATATGGAATGTCATTAATGCATTTATTCACTATTTCTCTTTAAAGAAAAATGATTTTTCTTTAAAGAAAAATGATTTTTCTTTAAAGAGAAATGATTTTTTTCTTTAAAGAAAAATGATTTTCTTTAAAGAAAAATGATTTCATTCAAAGAAAAGAAGTGAAATAGTGAATAAATTAAATACACTTATGGCATTCCATCCCTATAGGTATCATTAACGAAAACATTGAATGATTATAACAAAAAGGAAGAGAGAGAATGAGTAGTGCCAGTCCGCTGAGCTACTGCAATAATCCGTGACGTCATTGTGAGACTGGCGCTAGTCTAGAGAGAGAACACATATAATCGACATAACGGGTTAGTAAGTCCGTTGTGTATAACCGGTGCAATTTCTGTTAGTTTTAAATAAACAAGCTAAACAAATAGAGGTAAGGTCAAAATGACAAGATTTTACTACTTTAAAACATCTGACAATCAGTAAACACTAATCTGTCTTATTATTCGAATGTCTGTTCGTTCTTCTTTTGCATCTTGAAGAGACATGCATTATCCAATTTAAAGAATTTCATCATTTGGATTGTGTTCTGACTGTGTTTTTTTAACTTCCTATCAGTCAGCTGTTCAAGTACCCTCCCAACAGGGTTCATGTCTGATTCCAAGCCATATCACTGGTGGCCAGGGACTTACCCAGGCATCCACCAGGGAGTCATTTCGACTCCCAAACACAAGATTTTTGGAAAAATGACACCCAGTTGTATTTTGCAAGATTTTCTGTATTTGTTTAATAGGTCCAAGGAAATATTTCAAAAGTTTCACTCCTAGAAGACAATAGGTATATTAAATGACATAGAGAAGCACATTTTATTTTGCTAAGTCAATATATAAGGTTGCTATGATCATTCTTGTAAATTGGGTAACTAACTTTCGACCCCCTAAATTTCAAAAATCCTCAATTTTGACCCCCTGTTTCCAAATCCTGAGTAACACCCTGATGGTGGCACTGTGTGAACCTAGATATATTCGAAAAAAAAAGTGTTGTAGAGAAGGCTATGTTTATTTTTTAAAATTATGTGAAGGGTTAACTTATTGGGGACCAGGACTTCAAGACCTGCTCTCTTAGTGTTATTGTTGTACATTTGTAGCGTTGCTGTAGACCCTCTGTGCCGTAACGTAACGTCCCTATGATATTGTTGCTCTGACGAGCCTTACCTATATGGCATTAGACCTGCAGTGTAAAAAATTGGAACATGAGTCTGTGTATTTTAAAGAAATAATCTGTCACTAGTTGAATGGATAAGTTTGACTGTTGTCATGAACAAGTTTGATAAAGGCTCATTAGGGCTATTTTTTTAAATAATGGATTTAATAAACTTGTTAAAAAGTGTTTTTAGCGGCCATTTGTGAATGCGAGGCCTTCTTCAACGTGCCTCCATATAAGGTTAATATTTTTCCAAAAAATAAAATAAAATATTGTCTGAAATGATAAATAACCACTGGTCTTCAAATGCAAGTAAGTTTCATTTCATTCAAATCTGTCAGTGCTCAATTATGTACCATGTTCCAAAGATTTCAACAGCAGGACCCTTGCCCCCACGTCAAACAGTACGGACAGCCTTAGTGGGCAAGTCTCCTAGTCTAGCATTGCTGGCTCCAGGGTGAAAGTGTGACTGGTGCGTTTGTCATCCAGGGGAAATCCTTGGGGATCAGGGTTGTGGTGATTTGAATAGCAACAACACAACACCTCGCACAGCGTTCAACAAAACCACTGGCCCGTTGCAAGTGAATTCAGCAAAAAACGACAATTGGGCAAGCAGAACAAGACCCTGATTGTCCTGCTTGGCAAGTAATGTTTGGGCAAAGTCCAATCTCACCTTTGTCTAACAGAGTGGTGGGGCAAGTGGAAATGCCAGCGGGGCAAGTCAACTTAAGGGACAGCATGCCCGGCTCAGAATTTTTTTTTTTGCAACCTGTGGTCACGTACGTCACCTCCTTCTCCTTGTCCAAACACCACCACTCATCTCACAACTTCTAGCCTCAACGCCACCATTTGTCAAACACCTCCTTGTCACAACTCCGCTGCTCCATAAATAGGTAAGGCCTAAAAAAAAAAATTGTTTGTTTCCTGTAACCCGACCGACCCTACCATTTCATTGCCGACCCTACGTCTTTTTACCTCCCGTCGTGAAACTTTTTTTTTTTTTTTTTTAAACTTTGATCTAAACTACACGGAAAGGAAAGCAGGGCAGGTTTACAGTTGCACAAAGCACATGCAGCACACCAAAGCAGGCATGTCTAGGGATAGGTTGTGTGTCATCCCCTACAGAAGAAGAAAAGAAACATAAGAAACAAGTGGCAGGAGACATAAGTGACAGGTAACATAACTGACAAGAAGCATGTGACAATGTTAATTACAAATACACAATGTAATAGGTGAATGAAATGTGTTTTTTCAGCATTTTTCCAGGACACCTTCTGCTAAATACAAAAAAAAAAAAAAAAAAAGATTTACCTACCTACCTACCCTATTTTTTTTGGAACCGTTACAGGAAACAAACAATTTTTTTTTAGGCCTAATGATTTCAAGAAGGTACACAAGGTAGTGCTTAATAGAAGGTATTGATAACAAGTCTGAAGCCTGTTCTCTTATTGTGGTAGCGTGGCTAGCTCCAGTGCAAAAATGTGAGTTAATATTTAATGTGAGGATTGGACAGAAACAGGTGTCATACATGTATAAAATCTATAAATGCACAAATTGGTCCAAAAAAGGCCAAGAATATATTATTGTTTGTTTTCTGTAACGGTCTGAAAAAATAGGGTAGGTAGGTCGGTAAAAAAAAATATTGCATCATTTCTTTGGTCAAAAATGTGTGTTTTATGCATGTTTTACGATGATTGGGGGTTGGGAGGGTGGAAAAAACATTAGGATAGGGATTTGTTTAAATAAATAACATGTTAGGGTACAGGAAACAAACTACTTTTTTTAGGCCAAAGGTGTAGCCTCTGCTGTATCAATTGTGATCATCATTATATTTTGCATTGAAATATTTTGCAGTAAAATGCCTCCGAAATTGCGATTTATAACATACCTGTCGCCGGGTGTCCCCGTGGAGTACTTTGAGACCGTCAAGCACTACTTGGAAGAGGTTTTACAGAGAGATGCGATTCTTATCTACGAGTCCAGATCCAGCGGCCCTGTTCCAGGTAAACAGGATCCATTCACAGCAGACGAGGTGGACATAGGTAAGAAACAATGGGGAACATGCAACAATGCAAGGTAACAATAGATTATTCCATTGTTGTGGGCTAAATGTTCCTTTCCATCACGTCAAGTGACCATGCTATATATGGCAAGCTGTGATATAAAGGCGGAAATAGAATAGAAAAAAAGATATACAGAAATAATATAAAACCTGAAGTTTAAAGAATTGAATGAATTTTCATTGTCTCTATGTGAAGGTCAAACAAGGTGATTGCTATTAAATTGGTCAAGCAACCTGAACACCTGGGCGGGACTATCTGATCTAGTGTCCAACTTGCCCTGTCTGACTACCTGGGTTGACCGCCTACTGTTGAGCCCTGAATAGGTTATTTCATTATTGCAGTCAGTAAATGGAGTTCTATAAAGATCAAATGATAGTGAATAGCAAAACATCAACAATGTTATCTTCACTTAGATTGCATAACGGTCTGTGTACATGTTTGTGTTTGTAGGCTTCACTTGTAGTGCTCTCTCTCTCTCTCTCTCTCTCTCTCTCTCTCTCTCTCTCTCTCTCTCTCTCTCTCTCTCTCTCTCTCTCTCTCTCTCTCTCTCTTTCTAATTTCTAGTTCTCTCCCTATTTCTCTCTCTCTCTCTCTCTCTCTCTCTCTCTCTCTCTCTCTCTCTCTCTCTCTCTCTCTCTCTCTTTCTTTCTACTTTCTAGTTCTCTCCCTATCTCTCTCTCTCTCTCTCTCCTCTCTCTCTCTCTCTCTCTCTCTCTCTCTCTCCTCTCTCTCTCTCTCTCTCTCTCTCTCTCTCTCTCTCTCTCTCTCTCTCTCTCTCTCTCTCTCTCTCTCTCTCGTCTCTCTCTCTCTCTCTCTCTCTCTCTCTCTCTCTCTCTCTCTCTCTCTCTCTCATCTCTCTCTCTCTCTCTCTCTCTCTCTCTCTCTCTCTCTCTCATAACAGGTCCTGGCTAAAACACTGATTCAACATTTTCCAATTCAAATTTAGGATTTATGTGCAGTACACCTTATCTAAGACTGTGTGAGGACGGAAACGCGCACATAAAATTGATTGAGGCTGGTGCCGTGCACACCCATCCCAATGGCGATGGCCGTCCTATCTACTTCTCCGATATCATCATCAACTCCGTCGACAAGGAGAAATATTCTCGCTTTGAGGATCTTAAAGGACACAGGTTGGTATCAGGTTATCTCTTTAAAAAATTCAAATTCAATATATATTGGGCATGACTCTCATACCATTTGCAATGGATTGAAACGCACCTTTTAAGCATTATGATTTTAATACATGTATTAAATGATGAAATATTGCTGCAATAAAAAGTAGCAATGTCTCGTAATTGAAACAAGTAGAAGTAGCAGTAGTATTATTATTATTAGTAGTAGTAGTAGTAGTAGTTGGCTAATAAAATGTTTAAAAACTTACCTCAAATCTTTGACAAACTCTGTATTTGAGGTTCCCCTAACCATTTTGTCAGGAAAGTGGATAATTCTGGTCTGACTGGATAAACTCACCCCTGTTTTAGGTTGATTTTTTCCTTACAATAAGTTTTACTCCGGGAGACACGTCGCAGTTAGTGAAAGATACCTCTTAGAATGGAAAAGTAGAGTATCGGTACCAGTATGGTAATTTAACAGCACTGTTAATAGTACTTTGTTGCATAATATTCCCATATAAATGTTGTTATGAGCCATCCCTATTAGATGATAACTTCACAGTGGTTAATATCATTAAGAGTACCTTTAAGGAATGAAACGGTACGATACAGTACTTTTTGAAACAATACTGTTACCTGTACCCGTACCTCTTAACTGTATCCAACCCTACAGGCAGTATGATTAGAAATATCATCAGGATATTGTAAAGTTAATGAAATATTGTATCTTCAAGTCAGTAAAAAAATAAAATTTGGATTATTTTCTTGTTAAAAATGTGTGTCTTGTGCATGTTTTATGTTATTTGGGGGTTGGGAGGGCGGTAAAAACTTTAGGGTAGGGATCTTTCTGAGTGAAAACTTGTTTGTTAGTGTATGGTTACAGGAAACAAACAAATCTTTTATGCCTTATAATGAAAATTTTAAAGATACCAATAATCCCTATTTGTACTTAGGGGGACAAAGTAGCTCAGTTGGTTAGGTGTCGGACTAGTAATCAGTAGGTCGCTGGTTGAATTCCAGACCGGGCACTATGGTCTGTCCTTGGGTAAAACAGTTTATTCCATATTGCCTCAGTCTACCCAGCTGCAAATTGGGTACCTAGCATTAACAAGGCAGTGCTTAGAGCTTGTGCACTATATGCTGCCAGCTGCTCTGGAATATCCCTCAGGGGGGATTGAAATGGTCTCTGGGTGTACAGCTGCTAGGGAAGGAAGGTCGTGTGAACATTTCGGTGGATACAAGACTATAAACCGAATACCTTTACCTTTATTTTTCAGCTGGGCCTATAATGATGACATGTCTCTCAGTGGCAACTTCAGCGTCCTGGCCTACCTGAAGAGAATGGGAACCAATGCTAGCTTCTTTGGAAATGTCATCAAATCAGGTAAGTGCATGAAAAAAAAAGCAGTCAAATCTGTCCAACGCACAACTGTTAAGTGAGACCTTTGGACTTATTATACTGGTCTCATGGTCGTAGTCTGGATTTTTATAATGGCTGTCTGATACAGCAATTACAAAACTTATACTAACAACATTTGATAGTCAATTGTGTCAAAAAGGGTAATTAACATTTCAGCTATGTGTATGAAGGTAGATTTTTAAGAAAAGATATGGTTAATTGGTTATTACCCCCAAAAAGTCATAGGTTAGGAAGAAATTCGCTAAAAGGGGTATTGGAAATCTTCGTTTCAAGAACGCTTGCAAACTGTAAGCTTAAATATGCTCTTTGGTCTTATGACATTGATTTATTATCAAAACATCTCCTTATGTGTCTGTAAGCTGACCTGATTTCATCGGGCTTACAGGACCATACAGGTCAGGGTTCGAATTTCCCAGGGGCCCAGTGGCATATGCCCCTAGATTGTGTGGTGAGCCCATAAATTTGTCAGACAGTGGGCCCAAAATAGTATGTATATTAATGAGAAATACTGTTTTTGACCATTATTTTTTATCAAAATACCTTTTCGAGCCCCCAGTCTGAAATCTTAGTGTCAGACCATATAGGTGCTGTCTCAAATAGATTCAAATGTTTATCTTCAAACATATCCATTTTTTCTTAAATAAGTGTCAGTACACACCCGAATGACAAGTTATTTATTACATACAAAATCATATGCTACGATTAACATTTTATTCCTTTTCATGATGCAGCTAGGTGGCATCATATTCTCAATCCTTTCTTCTTTTCTGTGATGCAGGTGGCCATTTGAAGTCCATTCGTCTAGTTCTTGATAAAGTTGTAGATGGCGCTGCGATCGACTCCACCACCCTCAGCTATTTCCTCAAGACGATGCCGGAGCTTCGCGATGAGATCACAACCATCCAATCGTTCGGTCCGCTGCCCATCCAGCCAATCGTAGCCAATAAGAGGCTACCAGGTGAGTGCTGATCAGGGTTCGGATGAGAAGAGATTTTTTGTATCGATTGATCGAAAAATATTTTGAACAATTAATCGATTCGGTCTGGGTTTTACGGCCACATTGACGTAATTTTAAGGCAAACGATTTCAAACATTATTGTGCAGCGGCATGTGCCAGGCACACATGCGGTTTACCGCAACAATTGATGAATCGATGCACCAAGTATGGCGCAATAGATTTGTTTACTCTTGAGTGTTGACACGGAGCCGTTTCGTGTCACTTGAGCCCTGGATTGACTAGAGAAAAGTTGTTAGGTTTCATTTGCTGAACTGAGCACTTGAGATGCAAAATCAGTATTTGAAATTCAAGAAACGGGATTATGCCACCAAATATTATTATTGGTTCGGAAAAAGTACCACATTGTTTAAGATTTGTTATACAGGTACTGCTTAACAAATAAAATTGACTTTACTGCTGCCAGGACATCTGAATATGAAGGCAGATAACTATTTAGTACTAGCAAAGTATTTTCCGTCGACGGCGCTAAATCACATAAGGAGGTTTCACTATATGTGTGTACGACAGTGTGATGTTGTGCGTATATATGTTAGAAGATCAAGCATGGCTGGCACAGTCATCAGATATTTAACTGTGGAAAGTTGTGCTGATTAACCAATTTTTATTACATTATGTTCCTTCTAATGCTGAGGCTACTCTCATACAATGCACAAGAATGCAAAGATATTTAAACCATCTAAACCTTGTCATCTTGGTACTCATTGTATAGCCCTTGCTGAGTACTCTCAGATGAGAAACCCATATAGCAGGGTTTCCATGATTTTTTTAAAGGTTTTTTGCTTTACAATGTAGTTTGTATTGGCCAAATTAGCAACCAGCAGGATAAGGGTTAGCCACTTTTTACTACATATTATTTTACATATTTTCTCAGTTAAATCTGATTCTTTTTTGTGTACATTTCAGCTGACCTGATTGCAGACATCACCCAAGCTCTGCTAGATATGCATAAACATCCAAAATGGCTGTCTCGCCTCTCGGAGTTCCAGGTAGAGAGGTTTGTGCCAATCGACCACCAGCATTACGACAAGGAAACGGAACTGAAGGAGTTGGTGAAGGGACAGACTATACTACCAGCCTATTACTAGACCAATTACAGGAGACTCGAAAGCAGTTGCAAATATATAAGGGATCAAGGGGTTTGATGAACCATTCTTTACAATTTAAAATGTTGATTTTCTTGTGAAGAATTGTCATTTTTTAAATTTTGCTTTAAACCAAGTTTTAGTTGATATTTTTTTTATGAAAACATATCTTTTATGAAAACAAGTATTAAAGATCAAGGTAATATGTTTAGTTAAAATATAGTTTACAGTTCTGAGTTTGAGGTTCATTTTGGGGCTAATTGCCCAATTGGGCAATTATCCAAAAAATTGACCTGCCTGAAATATTTCACCTATCTAAACAGAATTACAAATTTAGTGGATTTTTGTATGGAATGTGCAATGATTTTTTCTTTATTTTTCTGTATTGTTTACAAGGTGTATGAATGGCAGGATGGCTGGTGAAATATAGCACATGTAAGAAATTTTATATTTGATCAATATGTCAGAAATGTCTCACCTGCCATGCCGGTTATAGGAGTAACATGAAATCTTTTTACATAAAATATTACCAGCGTGGCTGTTCAAAGTCTTGTCATGGTTGCGGGAGTTGGTCAGGTGCTTATGAGTTGAACTCGGTTCTTGCCAAATAAGGATAGGAGGAGAATAATATAGGAAAATTTAAAACAATGAAAGGCATGCTACAGCTGACTCTCTAATTGTAATGGAAGGGATCTGAATATGCGGATTTGTAACAGCACTAATAGCCTAGTATTAAGTTAGAAAATAACAATACAATATTTTTACTTCAGAACTTTGGTATATGGTACCTTATTGGGATTTGGGTACACTATGACTTGTGTATGAATAGTGTATCAATATGTGGATTTGTAACAGCATGAAAAGCCCAGTATCAGTTTAGAAATAATACACTATTTGTGCTTCAGAATTTTTATATATGGTACCCTATTGGGATTTGGGTAGACTATGAATAAACCAGTATCAAGTTAGAAATAACAGTACAATATTTGTACTTCAGAACTTGGTATATAGTTCCTTATTGGGATTTGGGTAATCAACGAATAAACCAGTATTAAGTTAAAAAATAACAATACAATACTTGCAGTTCAGAACTTTGGTATATGGTACCCTATTGGGATTTGGGTACACTATGAATAAACTAGCATTAAGTTAAAAAATAACAATACAATACTAGTAGTTCAGAACTTTGGTATATGGTACCCTATCCAGATTTGTGTACACTATGAATTAACCAGTATTAAGTTAGAAAATAACAATACAATACTTGGGATTTGGGTATACTTATTATAATGAATAAACCGGTGTCAGGTTTGAAAAATCACAATATGATATTTAGAACTTTGGTAATGGTACCCTATTGGGATTTGGGTACTGGTATGTTTGTGCCTTATGTCCACTGTTTGAAAATGCTTGGAATGTGACCAGTTGTGCTATAAACATTCACTGAAATGGTGCTAGTTGGGTATAATTGTATGTGGTATCCAAGGTACCTTGTTTATTACCGACATATTTACCATTGTTGTAATTTAAACCATGGAAAGTAGCCAGATGTTTATCAATTTTGTATTACGCATTCCTTGTTAATGATTCCACAAGTGTTTAAGTTTTTAGTAGGAAGTTACTTGTGCATTGAGATAATATTTCATTTTATTGCGAAAATCTTTAGAAAAAGAGGGGGGTGCGCTTATTTTGGGTCTGTGTGGTTAAACGAAGGAATATGGTATTTGGAGTAATGCCATTATATGTTGTTCTTCTTCATTGTTATACATTCCATGTTATGATTGGTTGTTGCCATTGTTAGAAATGGAATGGTATGATGTTATAGCATTTTGATTGTCTCTAGTGTTTTGTCAGGGGTCAGGGAATCATTTTGACTCCCAAAAGCCAGATATTTGGCACCCAGTTGTATTTTGTAAGATTTCCTGGATATGTTGAGTCCAAGAAAATATGTCATAAGGCAATATGAACATTAAATGGTTTAAAAGAGCAAACTTTGTCAATACTAAGTATATAGGGCTGGTATGATTACTCTTGTGAATTGGGCAACTGACTTTCGACCCAAAAATCTTTAGTTTTTACCAACGGTTTGCAAATCCCGGTAAGACACTGGTCTCCATTGTTATGCATTCAATAGCAATTTGAGGGAGCCACAGGAGACTTCAAAGGAGCCCTGTGCTCCTGGCTCCAACTTATTTTAGGCCCTGTAATTGTATTATTAGTATTCGTTAGAATATCTTCATAAGTGTTTTGGGATTCAATAAAGATACCTTGAAAGGATGCCGAGGTTGCCTTCATTGTCTCTGTATAATGTTTTCCATATAATGATGACATGAGTATTTTAATGTTTGTATTTAAAGATTCCTTGAATGGAAGATATGCATTCTGATTGCTTTAATTGTCTAGCATTCTGTAGAAATGAAGCTATGAGTGTCATGCATACCATATTATG
Organism: Maea johnstoni; assembly: GCA_963942565.1. Lineage (NCBI taxonomy): Eukaryota > Metazoa > Annelida > Polychaeta > Spionida > Magelonidae > Maea > Maea johnstoni. The sequence goes on along the minus strand of OZ012691.1, from coordinate 15,032,753 downwards.
AGGCCATCTGTGCTTGGATTAGAAGGAAGTCATTTGTTTCATTGGCTACCTTGTTAAGAAGTTTGTAAAATGTCATGACGTGTTGGTGCTATGCATTCTATTTAATGATGCCATGAGTATTTCAATGGCTCCATTGTTCAAGATTATTTGAAAGGCTTTCATGTGTTTTGATGGTTTCCATTATCAAGCATTCTGTATACTAATGTCATGATTGTCATTTCGTTCCATAAAATGACGCCATGGGTATTTCAATGTCACCCTTGTTCAACTTTCCTTGAAAGGAAGCCATATGTTTTGATTGCTTCTATTTTCAAGCAGTATGTGAAATTATACCAAGACTCAGGAGTGTCATGCATTCCATTTAACATTGTATAAGTGTTTAATCACTTAAACCCTTTCTAAGCAACTTTTGTCCAAAGCACAAGGAGGTAATGATTTTTTAAAATCACCTAAACCCTGTCATGTTGGGGACAAAGGAGCTCACTTGGTTAGGTGTCAGACTAGTAATCAGAGGGTCGCTGGTTCGATTCCCGGCCAGGGCACTTTGGTCTGTCCTTGGGCAAGACAGTTTATTCCATATTGCTTCAGTCTACCCAGCTGCAAAATGGGTACCTAGCATAAATATGGCAGTGCTTAGAGCGTGTGCCAGGATTTCAGTTATGCTGCCAGTTGCTCTGGAATATCCCCCGGGGGATTGAAATGGTTTCCGTGTGTACATGCCTGCTAGGGGAGGAAGGTTGTGTGAGCGCTTCGGTGGATACAAGACTATAAACCAAATACCTTTAACCTTTTCATTGGAAAGCTCTCCATAGGTACTCTTAGATGAGTACACATGTGCCAGGGTTTCAGTCATTTTTTAGGGTTTTGGCATAATTTTGTATGGGCCAAGTTTGACACTTGTAGCATGAGTGTTTAATCACTTTAACGTATCTGCGTTTTAATTAATGCCATCATCAAGCATTCCATGATATAATGCATTGACTCCTGAATGTGATGTATTGCATATTATGTCACTACCAGTGTTTCTGGGTTTTAATCAGTATTGGGAAACTGGGTGCTTAAAATTTGCAATAATTAAGTTTTGGGGCATCATACTTTTCAAGGGAGAGCACAATGTACTTAATACTTGATAAAACCTTAAACACATATTTACTTATTGAAATTAAGCATAATGTAATGGGAATTATATTGGGGATTAAAAACTCAATTTTATGCTTGCAACAATTGAATTTTGGGACTTTTATTTTTTAAGAGAGAGGGCAATGTACTTAGATTACACCATTAAACATGTATTTACTTATTGAAATAAGGCAAAATGTCCTTATACACTGTAATGGGAATTATATAGAGGTGAAAAATTCAATATTATGCTTGAAACAAACATTTAACATTTTAAGAAATTCCTCACAAAAATGGGTGTCCTAAGGGGTGATTTGTGAGGGTTTGCGTGTCTAAGTGATGCCCTGATGGTTTAGTGTTTTGTTTCTATTGTTATGCATTCCTTGTAATGATTGGCATCAGTATTTTGATTGAAATGAGCCAATGATTGTTTTGTGTAATCATATCAATGGTGGCCGAAGTGCTTTGATTGTATATATTCTAATATATTCCATGAAATGTAAGCTATGTAACTAACGTGTGCTCTGACTGTTGATACTGGTTACATTTTAGAAAAATTAGTGGTCTAAGATAAATATTACATGCATTCAATAAATTTTATATTTGCAATCCGCCATAAGAATTGTGTTTTACTGTATAAAAGACAGTCCCTTTATTATAACACTTTTACCTATTCATGCTTTAAGTACCAATAGAAAGTAGAGCATGGATCTTTTATACTTTTGGGAATTACTTACTTATTAATAAATTATAAATTATTATATTAAATTATTAATTTAGCATATATTCAGCAGATATTCACGGGAAAGTTGTTGGTTCTGATAACTACTGTATTTTAATTTATTTTTCTCTGAAAATTTTTCTGGTCTTAGGATAAAAATAGGCCATTTTTGTAGGCATGAATGGGTTGACCCAGAAAACATTGAGATTTGAGTGGTATATAAATCACAGATGCATGTGCACTTTGATACACTGAAACAAGACTGAGTAAATATAGTATTCTAATTTAGTTTTAAGATATTGAAATTGCATGTATAGAGTATACACTTTACAATTGGTTAGACAAAATCGCAGTCCGTCACTCCAAAACCAAATCATTTTACATCATGGACAATGTAATTTCCACAATTGAATGTTTCATCATTTTATAAATGTGATGGCTTTTAAACAATGACTAAATCATAGTTATTTTACAAATACACTACCAGTAGATAAAATATACATTTTATATGCAAAACAGGACACAACTTTGTATCAATATTCATATTGATATGAAGTTGTCCTGTTTTGCATATAAAATGTATATTGCTGAGGGACATTGAACTGAACTGATGAGTTTGAATGCATCCTTTTTATCATTAAACTTCCAGTTTTGATAGAAAAACAAACACATTTTCTTAGATATTGATCTTTATTTTTTCCCCTGCCTTCTATTTCACCCATTTGTTGCAGGAATGCCCACAAGATTACTTGCCAAATTGATTAATATCAAAAATATATTTTGAGTAGGGATTGTCAAACATAACAGGAACACCAACTTTCAGTTGTTTTTATTTTTTTTTTCTAATTTTGCTTTGTTAGATTTATCCATACCTGTCAGAATGTGTGAAACCCCAAATGTGAATTCTTTGAGATTTTTTATTATTAATTTTTAATTTTGAAAAATGAAAAAATCTACAATCAGGTTTTTGTTGCTCCAATTTGGTTTTAAAATCATAGGACAATAATCATTTAAATAAATGTATGAATGTAAATACAGTAATCAATACTTTCACATATTCTGGATGAAAAGTAACAGATACAAATTGTTTATCGCTTGTTTAGAAATGCAGGATTTGACAATGAAGAGATCATGTTGCCAGCCAACTTGAACTGACATGGCTTTCTGACTGACAATAGTATTTTCAGATCACCAAAATCTCAAACTGATAACTACTGTACACCATGTTAATATTGCAGCAGTCTAATTAATGCATACTTTGCACATCCCTGGAGTCCGCATTTATTAAACTGCGCACCATTATTTGAACATCCAATCTCTATACTAGTATTGTACAACTCGCTGACATGATAGCGTGTCATTCAACACCCTTACGCAAAAATCAAATTGTGCATCAAAGGCTAAGCCTTCCAAGCACATTAATTTAAATGTGCATAATTAAGATGGTATACAGTGTATGCAATTGACCCATTCATACCTAGACTCCCTTTGAAAGGTTCTGTCAAAATCTTTGACTCATAAATAACTTAAATATTAGAAGAAGTGTTATTGGTAAAGTTTTGATTAATATTTCTCCTTCAAATATTTTATCGAACTATGCCTTCAACTGAATGATTTACCAAAATTGTATGGCTGTTCCAAGCATCAACTTTTTCATTATAATTTTCATTTTCCCAGTCGTTGTAATAATCTTGGTGTAACATTGGCCTGCTAGGGTGTACTATCATCTTCCCAGTTGTTGTAATAATCTTTGTGTAACGTTGGCCTGCTAGGGTGTACTATCATCTTCCCAGTTGTTGTAATAATCTTGGTGTAACATTGGCCTGCTAGGGTGTACTATCATCTTCCCAGTTGTTGTAATAATCTTTGTGTAACGTTGGCCTGCTAGGGTGTACTATCATCTTCCCAGTTGTTGTAATAATCTTTGTGTAACGTTGGCCTGCTAGGGTGTACTATCATCTTCCCAGTTGTTGTAATAATCTTTGTGTAACGTTGGCCGGCTAGGGTATTGATGGATATCAATGAGTTGACTGGAAGCTGC
>OZ012691.1:14959862-15028672 GCA_963942565.1 Maea johnstoni | reverse complement strand
TCAAATGCCTTTAACCTGTCCCTTACGGTATCAGGACAATATCCCCCCGGACAATATCCCCCCGGACAATATCCCCCGGACAATATCCCCCCGGACAATATCCCCCCAGGACAAAATCCCCCCGGACAATATCCCCCCGTTCCAATATCCCCCCGGACAATATCCCCCCGGACAATATCCCCCCGGATTTTATTTTTTTTAATTCCAGTGTTTTAAATTATCCTAGATTGTGTGCCGGTAAAAAAAATTCAATTAAAAAAAAAATTTCAGTGTTTTAAATTATTCTAAAAAAAAATTTCAAAAATTAAAAAAAAAAATTAGTGTTCTAAATTATCCTAAATCATGTGCCGGTAAAAAAAAAATTAAATTCAAAAAAAAAAAATTGCAGTGTTTCAAATTATTAAAAAAAATTTTTTTCAAAAATTCAAAAAAAAATTAGCATTTTAAATTATCCTAAATCATGTTCCGGTAAAAAAAATTCAATTAAAAAAAAAATTGCAGTGTTTAAAATTATTCTAAAATTTTTTTTCAAAAATTCAAAAATTTTTTTAGTGATTTAAATTATCCTAAATCATGTGCAGGTAAAAAAAAAAATTAAATTCAAAAAAAAAATTGCAGTGTTTCAAATTATTTTAAATTTTTTTTTCAAAAATTCAAAAAAAAATTAGCATTTTAAATTATCCTAAATCATGTGCCGGTAAAAAAATTCAATTAAAAAAAAATTGCAGTGTTTTAAATTATTCTAAATTTTTTTTAAAAATTCAAAAAAATTTAGGGGGCTTTTTAGATTAGATAAATGATTTACCAAATCACAATTCATAGCTAATAGCCTAATATATTGATTATATGTAACCTACACCCAGGTATTGTTTATGAATAAAATAAGAATAATTTAAAATACTGGAATTGGTTTTAATTTAAAAAATTACTAACACATGTTTCAGGATAATTTAAAACACTGGAATTTAAAAAAAAAATTCTACTATCACATGTTTAAGGATGATTTAAAACACTGGAATTAAAAAAAAGATTTTTTTTTTTGAATTTTTGAAAAAGTTTTTTAGAATTATTTAAAACACAACAAATTTTTTTTTTTTACCAGCACATGATTTAGGATAATTTAAAACACTATTTTTTTTTTGAATTTTTGAAAAAGTTTTTTAGAATTATTTAAAACACTGCATTTTTTTTTTGATTGAATTTTTTTTACCGGCACATGATTTAGGATAATTTAAAATACTAATTTTTTTTTTGAATTTTTGAAAATTTTTTTTAGAATAATTTAAAACACTGCAATTTTTTTTTTTAATTGAATTTTCTTTACCGGCACACAATTTAGGATAATTTAAAACACTGGAATTTAAAAAAAAAAATCCGGGGGGATATTGTCCGGGGGGATATTGTCCGGGGGGATATTGGAACGGGGGGATATTGTCCGGGGGGATTTTGTCCTGGGGGGATATTGTCCGGGGGGATATTGTCCGGGGGATATTGTCCGGGGGGATATTGTCCGGGGGGATATTGTCCTAGAACCGTCCCTTACAGTTGCTTTATAGTTTTCATCATCATTGAATGATATTTTACCATATGCTCAACCAACTGGATAAAAGGTTTTCGTTATCAAGTTTGGAAGTATATATATATTACTTTTTCTACTGTGTGGTTATTGGTTGTATCTCCCAATAACGTAGTTGTCAGTAAGTGAATATTCTTCCAAACCTAAATTAGTTATTCGGGCATGTGTACTTTTCTATAATTGTACCGTTTTCGGGCAGGTTATAAGTATGTGGATGTTACTATCTCCGAACTTCACAAAGTACAAATGTCTATATCTAAGATATTGCATCTATGGAATAAATCGCTTGTATAAAATCTGTAAAAGAGAGTTCTGAATTGTTCATATCTTAAATATTCATCTTCAGTTATTGTTTGATTTTGTAAGATTTTGTTTTGATCTGATAGAATAATCTTATCTAAGTCCTCTTAAGATGTGATGATTTTATTCTCATTCAATACATCCCCTATAATTCCGCAATGGTATAATATGCAATTGCAATTCAGGATTATGAATACAAAGAATACAGTTTTTGTCTAGGACCATTTCGTATAGTTACATTTTACTTTGCCATAATATTTTCTTTGCAACAATAACATCTCTTCACAACGGTATAAATATTGCCTCCTACAATCCTTCGAGAAAATCAGTAGCACATATACGTTATGTAAAACATGTCGACCTGTCCATCACTTGTAAGCTTCAAACTCACTCCATCTATTGAATCATGTAAAGACTAGAATATGCTATTCTCCATTTTACCCAGTGGGAACTATATTAGTAGAATATCGTATCATCGGTCTTTAACTGATGACATAAAACGCAAATAAAGAGTATAATTTCTTACATACATATTGATGTCTCAGCATATATTCTCTGCATAAGAGTATCAGTCTCTCTCTGATGTCAAGCCTAAAGTGTATCAATAATACTAATAATACTAATATTACTAATAATACTAATAATAATAATTATAATAATAATAGTAATAATAATAATACTAATACTAATAATAATAATAATAATAACAATAATAATGATAAGAATAATAATGATAATAATAATAATGATAATAATAATATTTATTGGCTGTAAATTCTAATTTACAAAATAACATGTAAACAGAAAATATAAATAATATCAGAAAGCGTATATAATAACCAGACTGTAGTCAATACTCATAATTAATAAAGTTTGTTAGATACATTTATCGAAAATACATAACAATACGAATAGGAGCAACGTCATTTTCACATGAGGCAGACATTTAATTCTTTCCTCAAACATCAATCATGATCACTGTTTTGGCTTTTGAGTCATTCTTATCACAATCCCATCGCATGTATCACTCAGGTTAACAGGGAATGGAGAGTCTCTTAACCTATTTAGGCTTACGTCACTGCAAACAACGGGAGTTGTGATTTGGGTCGTGTGACTATTGTGGAAATTTAAGGTGGGTAGAAATTACACAGTATTAATATCAAATCTTCGCATAGAATGGTCTTTTAATGACTGGTCATTTAGACTTAGTTCCGTTCAACTTTTGGAGTTGTTTTGCCTAGATGATTTTTATACACACATTCGTATGTTACGCACACACACACACACACACGTATATATATATATATATATATATATATATATATATATATATATATATATATATATATATATATATATATATATATATATATATATATATAAATATATATATATATATATATATATATATATATATATATATATATATATATATATATATATATATATATATATATATATATATATATATATATATATATATATATATATATATATATATATATATATATATATATATATATATATATATATATATATATATATATATATATATATATATATATATATATATATATATATATATATATATATATATATATAAATATACATGAATAATTGAAGGTAAATCAAACAATAGCATAAGTCAAATAGGCTCAACCTATCAACTTTTACAATAACTATAAAATTCAACAATATAAACATACATACATATATACATAGGTTCAGTACATTTCCGTTAATAGTTATCTTATTAAAGATTAAGTGAACTATGATACTAGTACTACATTACTAAAAATAACTTGAAAATTATAAGTATACTCATTTTCGTTTGTTTTACTCTTGTACTTTTCTTTTATTCGTTCGCAGAAATGTTCAATAGGTTCATCTATTTCTAGGAAATAACTTCTTAGCATTTTTGTTTGTTTTACTCTTGTATTTTATTGTTCACAGATATGTTCAATAGGTAAATCTATTTCTAAGAAATAACTTCTTAAATAGGTATGTGACAGAGTTCATCGTGATGACTTTGGCTTTTGTCCGTTATAAGGACTCTTGGGTGAAATGATGTCTGAGGAAACTCGGGAAATAGCTATGTTACCAGAATCGACGTGCATACATTCCTTAATTGATATGGAAACCACGTGTCAATTACAGGGAGTGTTGCACAGACGTCCACATTCTCTTCACAAGCCTCTGGTGCTTGGATTCATAGGATCTAATACCTAATATGATGAGAAAAGAAGAAAATAACATCTCAAACACAGCTGGACATCTTGATATCACCTTGTCGATGTTTGTAGGATTATAGCCAATGTATATATTTGAGTACAAAAGGATACTGTATTCAAAATTAAACACAAAGTTTACGAAAAAAAATCAGAGATTTATTGTGTGATATATTCTGAAACAAAACAGCATAGGAAAAGGTAAACCAGCTTTAGTTCTTTTTAAAGATTAATGATGTATTTAACACCATTATCTATACATAGTATTGACAAAGCGATAAGGTACTTTCCCAATACCTTAATATAGGAATATTACACATCACAGAGATAGATAAGAATACTTTTTGCATAATAGGTCACAAAGGTTTAAGGAGTTTTGTACACACACATATGTATAAGCATGTATGCATATATATATATATTTATATATATATATATATATATATATATATATATATATATATATATATATATATATATATATATATATATATATATATATATATATATATGTATATGTATGGACATACGTGTGTATGCATGCACGTTTGTATGTATGTATGTATGTATACATGTACGTACGTTTGTATGTATGTATGTATGTATGTATGTATGTTTCGTTGGCTTATCAGCAATGAGATGACCTCTACGTTCAGGGCACGAAAGTGATTAGTAATAATTAAACCGAACTGACACAGACTATAGTCAAACGACGGCAGAGACAGAATTGTCGCCTCACGTGACTGTAACAGTATTTGTGTTTTAGATTCAAGCTTACATGATAAAGGACTAGCGTACGTTCTGTTACCAGGAACGTAAGTATTGCTCGTTTTAGATACTATTGAATGAATAGTTACTATTATAGACATCAATGTTCACAGCCTTTGTTATTAGACACTTAATCAAATGCAAAATGTGAATTACTAGCACCGGCTCGCATCGCCACGTGGAAAATCGTAAAATTTCTACAATTTTGTTTGCAATTTTCAAATTAATATTTTTCTCTATGTTTTTGTATTTTCATTGAAAATATGTTTTGAAATATTTAAAACAGTACTTTAAATTAATGGGTTATACAGATTTCTGCATCGGATTCCGTGCAAAGTAATGTTTAGTACATGTCTTTTGATAAATAATTTTGTAAATTTTCAATATGTCAATCAACATTCCTTGACGCATCAAATTTCTTCAGCGGCAGCAGAACTGCACAGGTATTTTGCAGTTCAACATTTTAATTGCAGCCGTCCATATTGGTTCTGCCCTGAACAAGGAGTCTACTATGAAGATAGAGGGTAAGGTTGCTGTAGTGACGGGGGCCGCGCAGGGGATAGGTCTGGCTATTTGTGAGGCCCTACTGGAAAAGGGTGGTAAGGTGAGTGTTGGAAATAAGTTCCATTAACACTTGAATACAATTGAACAACGCATATTATCGTATATGTTTCAAAGATTATTTTCAACTTTATCATGAAAAACATACGTATGTATGTATCACCAAAGTGGCCGTCAAAATATCTATAGAGCAATATTTCATCCTCGTCATCTAAATGAACAAATAATATTTGCCAAACAGTTTTTACAATAGGGTGTTCATCTCTAATACAACAAGTACAATAACAGTGTTTCCAAATATATAGTTTGATAATGGAGGAAAGACAACGTAGAATCGAAATATCTGCATACCGTAGTAATTCTTTTGATACTTTCACATTTCTTGCCTTTAGCTCAAAACATTTGGGAATTGATTGACTGAAGTACATTTCAATCAACAACTTTCCCTTAAACTGTTTTTAAACCATATTTATCTTTCTTGCAATTGTTGTGCTGTGCATGTGGTCGACCTTAGTTGTAACCTCACACAGGGTAATCTGCACATGAAAAATATGTGTTGCTACATTAGGGAGTGCACCTGCCAATACAAAAGCCTTAACATGGGAATAAACACATATGAAAGTATTTTTACAAGAACCAGTTTGCGTACTTTTTCCATTGAAAATTGTCATTCCTGTTGGGTATACCAATCCCCCATGGAATATGTTCAAGGCATTACTCATATCAATTTAAACAGTTATTATCTGTTCTTAGGTGTCAGCCGATTTGTGCATTCTAGGCGCAAACGGGTTAAACCCATCTAATGCTAATACTACTGCTGTCCAAAGCACAAGAACGCAATATCTTTAAAAAACATCTAAACCCTGTCATATTGGAATCTATGTTATAGCTCTCTTTGAGTACTCTCAGATGACTACCCAAGTGCCAAGGTCATTTTCAGGGTTTTTTCACAGCATTTTGTATTGGCTAGATTACAGTGCCGGCATTTAATTTCTGCACTAAATGGCCAGAACATACGACAGCACGCCTGATTGCCACCCAGTTTCCCGGGCATTGATGCATGGATGACGCAACTGGACGTAGCTTTCATTCGCAAGCTACGTGGGTCATCGATGTGCTTGACTTATGTTTTAGATATGTTATCCATGGGTGTCTGTATACCCAGGCACTGATAGACGTCCGGTGGACTGGTGCAGGAATTGAATGTCTGTACTGTAGCCAGCAGCAGTATAAGGGTAAACACTTCACTTTTCACCTTAGATTACCCAGACGGTCGTTGTAAACAACTTATCAGCCTGTGACGTACAGTAAAGACATGTAATTCCTGCACCAGTTGACCGGAAGTCTGTCAGTTCATGGTTGTAAAAACACCCATGGGTGACATGTCAAAAAATAAGCCAAACACATCAATGCCCTACGTAGCTTGCAAATCAACTCTACGTCCAGGAAACTGGATGGCAATCGGGCGTGCAGTCGTCTATTATGCCCGGGCTACCCACGTATTCAGTGCAGGAATTAAATGTCAGTCCTGTGTTACTTTTTATTACTTTTTTCCAGATTTTTTTCCCTATCATTTTATATTGACCAAATTAGCCACCAGCATAGGGTTAACAGTTTATCTACACCTTGCATTAGGCAGACGGTCGTTGAGTGTAAACAACTTATCAACCTGTGCCATACTGCAGATAATATCAAATATCACGCACAGGAAACATCGTTATACGGTCACTATGGTAACCATTCAAACAACTGACATTGTACACTCGTTGGCGTAAAATCACCCGTTTGTTTTCCTCACGTTTTGCAATGTTTATGTATTGATCTTAAGATCGACATCGTAATTTCTCAGAATAACGCTCTCTTGACTAACGACTTGTTTTTCGCACAATTGTGCTACTGACTTCAAGTGAAATATAACATTCTACACCCAGTGTTGGAAAACAACATTTTTGTTCTCAATTGCGAAATGTCACGAAAAAAGGGTTCGAATGCGTTAACCCCGTTTACCGCTTTTTAGTATAAACTGTCAACTTTACAGCCTTGATATGCTAAGGTGGTTTAGACTTAGTAAAACAGTTGCAAACACGACTCTTACCCCGAGTACTTAGACAATGAGATGTATGTATGTATGAATCTTTATTGACCGTAACATAGTTACACAACAGAATCATACAAAACAAGAAAAATAAAAGATCAAAAGTATATACGGCATAGACGTACGATCGAAACTAGGGTATGAGAGATATTGATATATAGTTATATACAAGACATAATCAAGATCCAAACCATCTAGTAAACGTTTAGAAAAAAAAGAATACACAGATTAACCAATGCCTTCCATATATCTAACCCTTGTCTTGAGATGATCATCATAATTTATAAAACACTTTTCTGCAACTGGTTAAGCCTCATCAGGATAGTAAACGAAGTTGGCACAGCGTTTCCTAGTATAGCTTGTCCCTTTCGTCCCTTTCAGATGTACAGTTCTGTCAGTCTAGTAGAAATACAGCGCCGACATTTAATTCCAGCACCAAATGCCAGGGCAGCCCGGGCATAATACACGACCTCGCAGTCGGTTGCCACCCAATTTCTGGCCATGGATACAGTATGACCTCAAAAGTGAACGTAGCCTTGATTCGCAAGCTAGGTGGGCCATTGATGTGCTGGGCTTAACGTTTTTACATGTTATCCATGGGTGTGTGTACAACATGTACTGTAGACGTCCGGTCGACTGGTGCAGGAATTAATGTTTGTACTGTATTTTCCAATGGCTTACTAGCCCATGTTAAATCAAAGTACGTTCTCCAATAGGCTTTATCCCATTAATTTGGAGATCCGGCAGCTCGTACATTCCAGGTGCCCCGTTCCATTGTCAGACACAACATACTTTTGGGTATGTTTTCCGTAAGAAAGAAAACAGCAACAGAACCAAATCGCTTCAGATGTAAAGGATCCCCTTTCCTCTGGCGTTCACTGTCTGTTTTATTGGGGAATACAATGATCCCTTTATGCCACTTATAATTGCACATTTTGTTTCAAAGATGATGCAGCTAAGGACCATACATATAATACACAAATTCCATTACATCATATTACCTACTTAACACACATACTGTATAACAGAAAATATTAACGAAAATACCAGTTTGTATCTGCACATCTGTATATTTCACGCATATGAAGTGTGAATTTTCATCCCCATTTCGCGGAATCGCGAAATATACACTCACGCGAATATTCCTGTCACTGTATGTAGATTATTGCGGAATCGGAAGTTGATTTTCACGCATGCGGATCAGGGGGTTGCAGTTGCGTCATCTGTATAGGCTTCTCAGTCGATTTTCCTCGACTTTCTTTACAGCAGTAAGTGATGTTTGATTTCATTATTTTGAAATCTTTATACAGGGTGCTGAGGTCCAATAGGACAATACCCACAACAATAGATATAAGGATGATAACAGCTATTGTTCCTATTGCAGCGGCTCCCTCAGCTTCTTCAGGATTGTGGGCTGAAAAATAATAGTATCATTTAATAACTACTAGTAGTAGTAGCAGCAGCAGCAGCAGTGGCAGCAGCAGCAGCAGCAGCAGTAGTAGTAGTAGTAGTAGTAGTAGTAGTAGTAGTAGTAGTAGTAGTAGTAGTAGCCGCAGCAGCAGCAGCAGCAGCAGCAGTAGTAGTAGTAGTAGTAGTAGTAGTAGTAGCAGCATCAGCAGCAGCAGCAGTAGTAGTAGTAGTAGTAGTAGTAGTAGTAGTAGTAGTAGTAGTATTAGTAGCAGTAGTAGTAGTAGCAGTAGTAGTAGCAGTAGTAGTAGTAGTAGTAGTAGTAGTAGTAGTAGTAGTAGTAGTGGTAGTAGTAGTAATAGTAGTAGTAGTAGTAGTAGTAGTAGTAGTAGTAATAGCAGTAGTAGTAGCAGTAGTAGTAGTAGTAGTAGTAGTAGTAGTAGTAGTAGTAGTATTAGTAGCAGTAGTAGTAGTAGCAGTAGTAGTAGCAGTAGTAGTAGTAGTAGTAGTAGTAGTAGTAGTAGTAGTAGTAGTAGTAGTAGTAGTAGTAGTGGTAGTAGTAGTAGTAGTATATGTATTTGTTGTAAATAACGCGATGATGGGCATGCTTCTTGGTTCCACTATTCAGACAATTCTTCCTTATGGACATTTTGTTAGTTTGACGTAAATTCCACTTTGCAGATTGAATTTTCTCTAGAATTTCTGGTCATCAAAATGTTTTAGTATAGCAGCAAAAATTAAGTGTTTCAAACTATCAAATGCATTTCACTTAATAAAACTAGTGTTTAGTTTACGCCGATGACTTTAATGTTAACTATTAACATACAGTAGGCGTTCTGTTATGTAATGGAAGAGTTACCAATAACACCTATTATATTGCTATACTGCATCGTTGGATGTTTCCAATTTCAAGTAAAACTACTTCATACAAACTGGGTTATTCGTTCAAATTATTACAAAGACCCTCAATCAATGGCAACATTTGTAAAGTTCCATTGTATCGCCGATTGTTTCCAATTTCAAGTGAAACTTAAAGTTCATACAAAGTTGGTTGTTATTTACAAAGACCTTCAATGAATAACAATATTTGTAATATTCCATTGTATCACTGATTGACTCTTATTTTAGGTGAAACTTAAAGTTCATACAGAGTTGGTTGTTATTTACAAAGACCTTCGATCAATAACAATATTTATAATGTTCCATTGTATCGCTGATTGTTTCTAATTTCTAGTGAAACTAGTTCATACAAAGTTAGTTGTTATCTACAAAGATCTACAAACAATGGCAATATTTGTAATGTTCCATTATATAGCTGATGGTTTCCAATTTCAAGTGAGACTAGTTCATACAAAGTCTGTTGTTAATACATAGCTCTACAAACAATGGCAATATTTTTAATAGTCCATTGTATTGCTGATTGTTCCCAATTTCAAGTGAAACTAGTCCATACGAAGTTGGTTGTTATTTACAAAGATCTACAAACAATGACAATATTTATAATGGTTCATTGTATTGCTGATTGCTTCAAATTTCGTGTGGAAGTAGTTAACACGGAGTGGATCATTAAATACATGTTCAAATATTTACTCTATTCTTGTAGCTGCCAATTCTCTGTGTGACGGATCGAGTAGAAGAGCACACTGGTGTGCAACATGATAGGCGCCATTGATTTGTGCCCGGCGCAAGTCAAACATGAATGTCTTCTTGTATGTAGGCAGACTTAACTCGGTCCGCTCTGCATAGGACCATTTTGGTTTCTTGGTGGGGGTGCCTCCATTGCCGAGTGGGGCAGGACCGATCGTCAATGCCTTAGTTCCGAATTCAAAAGCGGCTTGAGGCATGTGAGAAAGTTACCAGTGCACAGGGGGTTGCCTGTGGTTTTCACCGGACACTGGTTTCCTCCACCACCTCAAATGGCTAGCCACGAGTTAAACGTATTATGGCAGAAGAAGTATCAATACACGAAATCCCTAATTCTTAATTTCAAGTGAATCACGTTCAAAGAAGTAACATTATAAAGTAAATGTTAATACATACTATTTGTCACAGCTGGGTACGTCTTTGCAATATCTGAAAAACAACAGCAACACGTTAAAAACTATTTACCAGTCATCGATAAGCCTATCTAGAAACTTCGCGACACTATAAAATTGAAACACGTTATTAGTGAAATTATCAATTACATAAAAAGAATGAATTAGTAATATACAGAAAAAGTACTCATTATTTAAATCTCAGTAATGCAAGATGGAAGGATGGCTAAACAGAAGATTGGAACGACACTTTAACGACATGTGTTGCAAATGTGCAACAAAACATTGACTGTGGTCAAAATCGAATCATGCTTTGAATATTTTCATAAATGGTCTTGATGGTAAATACAGTATACGTATTGCAGAGTTTGTCGTGCGTCTTAGTATAAAAGTAGGATATATTGATGGTAGGAACTGTGTAACTTCCACCCATACAGTAGCAAATATAACATATGTTGGTATTCATTGTATAGCTTCATTGTATAGTTAGTATTGTTTAGCTCTCACTGAGTACTCTCAGATGAGTACCCATGTGCCAGAGTTTCTGTCATATTTCAGTTTTTTCCATAATTTTGTATCAATTGGCCAAATGGACCACCAGCAGAATAAGGGTTAATTAGTGTAATAATAATAATAATAATAATAATAATAATAATAATAATAATAATAATAATAATTGATATTTGATATAGCGCCCTTTCCACCTTAATGTTCAAAAGCGCTTTAGAGTCATTGGACAGTTGTCATGGTCCATATAGTCAATTAAACTCCTTTCGAAATAGCAATGTTTTCAGCTGTTTCTTGAAGTTTTGCACACTATCAGCTGCCTTGATGTTGTCAGGGAGCTCATTCCAAAGGCGTGGTGCATAGGCACAGAATGCTCTGTCACCAAACCTTTTCAGATTAGTGAGTGGTATCTGTAATAAGTTCTTGGTGTTTGATCTTAGAGTCCTTGTATTGGCTTGTTTGACTAACAGTTCCCTCAAGTATAGAGGGGCACATCCTTGCATGCATTTGAAAGTCAAAAGCAGAATCTTGAACTCAATCCTTTTCCTGATGGGCAGCCAGTGAAGATCTTTTAGAACTGGTGTAATGTGATCATACCTTTTGGAGCCACTGACCACTCTAGCAGCATTGTTTTGGACTTTCTGGAGCCTGCATAGCAGCTCATCAGTGATTCCACAGAGAAGTCCATTACAATAGTCAAGGCGTGATGTCACCAGTGAGACAATGGCACTCTTGGTTGTATCAGTATTGAGAAATTTTCTTATTTTCCCAATGTTCCTAAGGTGGTAATTTGCAGACTTGATATTTTTTGATACATCTGCAGACATATTCATGTTCGGATCAAAAACAGCACCCAGATTACCGACCGGTTCATTCAGAACTGGTACTATTACACCATTTACGGTAATACTAGGAATGGAGATTTTCGCCCGCATCTGTGGGGTACCCATGACCAGCACCTCTGTCTTGTCTGCATTCAATTTCAGTTTATTTTGAGACATCCATGTATAGATGTCGGTGAGGCAGTTTTCCAACTTAGCTACACCTTCGTCCACTACACGCTGATTGATAGGGTTAGTGTACTAACTCTAGTACTCTAGTGATAGGGATAGGGTTAGTGTACTAACTCTAGTGATAGGGATAGGGTTAGTGTACTAACTCTAGTACTCTAGTGATAGGGATAGGGTTAGTGTACTAACTCTAGTGATAGGGATAGGGTTAGTGTACTAACTCTAGTGATAGGGATAGGGTTAGTGTACTAACTCTAGTACTCTAGTGATAGGGATAGGGTTAGTGTACTAACTCTAGTGATAGGGATAGGGTTAGTGTACTAACTCTAGTACTCTAGTTATAGGGATAGGGTTAGTGTACTAACTCTAGTGATAGGGATAGGGTTAGTGTACTAACTCTAGTACTCTAGTGATAGGGATAGGGTTAGTGTACTAACTCTAGTGATAGGGATAGGGTTAGTGTACTAACTCTAGTACTCTAGTGATAGGGATAGGGTTAGTGTACTAACTCTAGTGATAGGGATAGGGTTAGTGTACTAACTCTAGTGATAGGGATAGGGTTAGTGTACTAACTCTAGTACTCTAGCGATAGGGATAGGGTTAGTGTACTAACCAACTGCTGGAGGAACTGGCTTTCCTGACGTTTCGGTTTCTTGTGTAGAGGGTATCGTCGTCTCAGCACCTACCAGAGTCCCTGTAATGGAAAAAATCGAGGTACACTGCCAACATTTAATTCTTGCACTAAATGCGTGGGCAGCCCGAACATAATACACGACCGGACGCCAGATTGCCACCCAGTTTCCTGGCATGGATGTAGGGATGGCCTCATAACTGATTAGCTTCGATTCGCAAGCTGCGTGGGTCATTGATGTGCTTGGCTTATTTTTTTGATATGTTACCAATTGGTGTTTGAGCAACGAGGCACTGACAGACGTCCGGTCGGCTGGTGTAGGAATTAAATATCTGTATTGTAGGCAAGCATAGTTTGTAAATGGGACAGCAATCCCGGTTTTCCTACGGGAGAATATCTGAATGTAGTAAACGATCGATGCATTGGGTGAATGTCTAGTAACATTTCTTAATAGCAGAAATTGACTAAAAGAACAGACATGCATTCAAATTTAGAATTAAAAAGGTGCATGACTTGCCATCTAGGAAAATTTTAAGATGTATTCCTATAGAAACACGCGTCCTTAGATTACATCCACGAAAACGAGCCACTTTATATGACATGTTTATTTCCAGGTAATTGAAATTTTCAGATTGTTTTGTAAATTTAACATATTTTCGTCAGTAGTCTTTGTATAGCACATAGTATTTCCAACCACTTCAAAATTGGGCTCATGCATTCGCGAAAGTTGTGTGGCAAACATTTCTCAAATGTCTTATTATCAAGCAGTGTTTTACAATAGAAGTATTCTTACCTGTGTAGGTGGCCACAGCTAGTGCAACAACATATTTCATGAATCTCCAACATGCCATAATTCTTCCTTGATATACACTAGAATAGATCAGCACCAGTGGAGAATACTGTGTATGAATATCACATGAATACCGAGTAAAGCCATGCATCGCCAAGTATCTCCTCCATCTTCGTTGAATGCAAGCTACATACTGATCCATGGTAGGCATGCAATGGAATTGATATAGCCCAAACATTTGCTATTGCTAACCAATTACTCGTATGGATTGTGGGGTGAAACATGTATGTGTGCTATAACAATCGATTGTGATATATTTGTATGTACAGACCTGACTTCTTCGGATCTATTACTTAGTTATTTAGTATTGATATCAACTCTTAACGAGCTATGTGATGCATTTGAATGTTCAATTTATACCATTGTAGAGCAGATGATAAATTCGTTACACCTTGTTAGAAAATATGATACGGCCTGCTATCCATCCTCCGCGGTCTGTTTCCTCCGGGTGCCTTCAGGTGGATCTAACAGGCTGAACGACACTTTCTAACAGGTTTATCAAACATTCTCATTCATAATATCTGGCAAAGCTGGTTATGTAATCCCACTCTTCAGTATTGGCAGTTCCAGTTGAATATACCAATCGGCAGATCTAGTAAGGTAATATCATATCTTAAGATTGCCAGTTCCAATCAAACATTAACTCCAAATAATCGCCAAATCTATTGGATGATATCACTCTTTTCGACTGCCAGTTTCGGTTGAATATTTTACTCTTACCTAGTTACTTACATGTTATAAAGCCTCTAAATCGACAGATTCATGTACACGATATTACTGATTAGAAATTGACATTGGTTTGAAATTCCTTAGTCAAAGAACAGCATACCTCTACAGTGTTATGTAGCCTGCGTCATCTTTTCATTCCTTTTGGTAACCTTTGCAAGTCTATTCCATCCAGTGATTTATCAGCCAGGTCAGGTAGTCCGGTTTGCCTGTAGATTTTATTTTTAGAGTGTTATTCTGCTTATTCTTTAGATTGCGTGTCAGACCAATATTGGTTATACATTCGTGTTGAGTTTCATGTGTACATAGACTGGTTGCAGCTTACTTCGGAGTACTTTCTTTGCCTCCTGGTGGCTATGAAGTCAAGAGTAAACTGTTGCCCATATCACGTTCATCTTAAGTATCAACCGGATGATTTAGACTCTATTTAGAGTATTTCGCTCCGGGTGAGAGTGGCAGCTTTATTGTCTGTTTCTCGATGCTAGTCCCTCTTTGAACTGGCCCAGGCTTTCCACTGCCTTAATGTCTATCGGTAGAGATTTCAATATTTTTTGGTACGTGGGAAGAAGGAGTTGGCGTAGGTAGAGGTGTTTGTTGTATATTGTCTGTAGCTGTTGCTAGAACCTGATCTGGTTCTGCTGCTGGATTTGGTTAGGTACTCCTCAGCAGGGAAAGATATTAGATCATGTATTATTTTGAACATGCAAAATAAATTATTGAAACGAAATAGGACAAAGGTATCCCTAAGATTCATGGTATCCAGAGACAGATCCACACATCCCCTTCTTTTATTAGTCGAGCAGGCTCCCCCGGGCACACTCCTATTGCACATCATTGAGCAATCTAATAGGGCTTCTTCCGATAACTGATGGCTGACAATGTAGTTTTCATGATAATTTTGGGGTCATACCATTGATCGTGGTGAACATCATTGAAGGATTCCAATACAGGATTCATATTGGGCTCCTAACATTAGCAATTGTTCATAGCAATGTTAGAAGCCCAGTACAACAATGAGGTTGACCAATCAGCTGCTAGAATAAGAGTGGAGCTGATGATTAAATACAAAACAACACAGTTCAATACAATACAATACAAAAAAACCTTAAACCTTAAACCAAAAATGTCAAATAAATGCATACATAAACAGTATTCCCTCCCTCCCTTCCATTTCGTTATGTACATCTCTCGATTTCAGGTGTGCATGGCGGATATAGCCACAGAAAAGGGACACAATATAGTCCAAAAATTCACCACTGAATATGGTGAAGGAAAAGCATTCTTCAGCAGATGTGACGTGAAATCGGAGGAAGACATAAAATGTATGTACAATTTTCAAAATTTCACAAACGAAAGGCATTGTATTTCTTTAATTATAAGTACTAAATTCATTGTTTTGCTTTTCTAGGATTTTTAACTTACATTTTCACATAGTTTTACTCTACCTTTTTCTAATTTTTGAAATATTTTTGTCTTTATTCCACAATGCATATACAGTTTTAACGATACATAATACTTTAATCTTGGTAGATCTTTAAACTTGTGGCAGGTACTTATGCCTGAAAATAGTCAGTGCCCATAGCATGCACGCTTTCATTGATATATATGAGAGGAGCAGAGTGTTAGTGATTATAGAACAAGTCAGGTTTTGCCCATCCATCTGGATCTAAAAAAGAATCCCATTTCATCTTCCAATGAGACTAGAACTTCTTCAGATCTACGCCGATCAATTAAGTATTTTTCATAGATGTACCTATTTGGTAGGGTAACCTTCAATCCACATTTATAGGTGTTTTTGCTATAAATATTATGATATCAAAATGTTCGTTTTCTATATCTTGTTGTTCAAGACCCATTACCTTTTCTATATCTTCTATGTGTGAGAAATCATATCCTTGAGCTTTTGTTGATGTTTCAAGCACCAATGCATTTTTAAGGTATGGACAGAAAAGGAAAGCTGTAATGTGTTATGGTATGCAATATATGCAAATTATACAATCTAGTATACAGTTTGGTAAGGAACCTGTTTGTTGCAATACGGTTATGCCATATCTTAAATTGTATGTTCTAACATACATGTCTTTTGTGTTTTTATAGGAAGTTTTAATTGACTTTAATACACACTCTTTAGGGATATCAATTTCTGAATTCTCAGACCATTTTTCTGCTATATTTGTCTGTTATCACAATTTCCATAATTGCTTTTTCTCTTTACCCTAAGCTGTTTGAATTGCTCGCATATATGCACTAATTATTTTACAGAAAAATGTGTTATACCAATCGATGCATCCAAATCTACGGAAAGATATTTCATAAGTGTGATGAATCAGCAGTTTAAAAAAACCCACGCCTGTATGATCTGTGTATCCGTCTGTGTTATTCATCTCTAAACTATGATATATTTAAGGGACTCTGGAAGAGACAAAAAAGAGATTTGGAAGGATCGATATTGTTTGCAATCATGCACAGGCTAGCTACATGATAGATGTGAGTTACGATAGCAATTCCATTGCATAGTATGTTAGTTGATTCACCCATTTGCATCTGAAGAGCACACATGCTCTGAAAGACTTGAAACGACTTGCCAAGTTGAGAGTATGGATTTTTTTTATTTAGAGATGTAATAACATCAAACAGGAATTAAAACGTATGGTTAAATAATTCTCAAAACTGGCTCTAACATCGTCATATTTCAACATGTGAGAGTGAGGGCCCTGGTTTCAAATACCAGCCAGGCTTTTTAGTAAGTTGCCAGTGACTTGTGATTAGGCGATATTTTGTGCCAGGTACTTCAGTTTGCTCCACCAGCTACAACTGGCCAGTCATGCCTTAATAGGCAGAAAAGGTGTCAACAGAATATACATTATGGGCCTTGTGTCCCCTTTGATTTGTGTCTGATTTGAATGGGTTATAGTAGAGCTGTCCTTTTCGGGACTTGTAGAGCCATTTTCGAACAAAGGAATGCAGCATATATCAACAAACGGCACATTCTTCAATGTGAGAGTGTATCCATATACATGTACCTTTTGTTGATAAGCAATTGCCTCCATTGCAAGAGTTCAAATGAAAGAATTAAAATGGTTGAAGTATAAATATACATCCATCAACTGTGAATATTTTGTCATGTTTCATTATCAGTTGTCAAAAGATAAGCATACACTACAATGAAAATGTTTTTGTTGATTTAAAACGAAAAGCATATTGTCACTCTCATAGGTTTGAAGTTTTAGCCCAAAATATCCATTCCAGTTTAGCGTTGTAAATGCTCTTAAATTCGCACTGAATTTTGTGGCGCCCTTTGATATGATTTTACATGAAAGTGACCTAGGTTAGTAGACCAATAATTTGAAACTTGCATTGCAGGTGAGTGTTGGTAATGCTATAAAGCTTGCACTGGATGTCTTGGGCAAGGATAAAGGAGGCGATGGCGGTATCATTATAAATACAGCTTCTATGGCAGGTAACGTGGCGATGGAGGTATCATTATAAATACAGCTTCTATGGCAGGTAATGTGACGATGGCGGTATCATTATAAATACAGCTTCTATGGCAGGTAACGTGGCGATGGAGGTATCATTATAAATACAGCTTCTATGGCAGGTAACATGGCGATGGCGGTATCATTATAAATACAGCTTCTATGGCAGGTAACGTGGCGATGGAGGTATCATTATAAACACAGCTTCTATGGCAGGTAACGTGGCGATGGCGGTATCATTATAAATACAGCTTCTATGGCAGGTAACGTGGCGATGGAGGTATCATTATAAATACAGCTTCTATGGCAGGTAACGTGGCGATGGAGGTATCATTATAAATACAGCTTCTATGGCAGGTAACGTGGCGATGGAGGTATCATTATAAATACAGCTTCTATGGCAGGTAACGTGGCGATGGCGGTATCATTATAAATACAGCTTCTATGGCAGGTAATGTGGCGATGGCGGTATCATTATAAATACAGCTTCTATGGCAGGTAATGTGGCGATGGAGGTATCATTATAAATACACCTTCTATGGCAGGTAATGTGACGATGGCGGTATCATTATAAACACAGCTTCTATGGCAGGTAACGTGGCGATGGAGGTATCATTATAAATACAGCTTCTATGGCAGGTAACGTGGCGATGGCGGTATCATTATAAATACAGCTTCTATGGTAGGTAACTTGGCGATGGAGGTATCATTATAAATACAGCTTCTATGGCAGGTAACATGGCGATGGTGGTATCATTATAAGCACAGCTTCTATGGCAGGTAACGTGCCAATGGCGGTATCATTATAGATACAGCTTCTATGGCAGGTAACGTGGCGATGGCGGTATCATAAATACAGCTTCTATGGCAGGCTACGTGGTGATGGAGGTATCACCATAGTCACAGCTTCTATGGCAGGTAAAGTGATGAATTCAAACAGTTCACATAGTGGCATGTTCCAGTGTACAAAATATCTATACAAATTGTCTGTTTCCAGCATCTATTCTGCATTTAAGATGCAATTTGCAGAACGGTATAGTGGCAAAATCAGTATCTAATAATAGTGCAGGACAGTTTAACCTTCCAGGTTTCTAATAACCAGAGGGCCTGCTTGACGACTGAGTGGTCTAAGGCGCTGCCACTGACTGCACGCTGTCTCCCAACACTGCCTAGGTTCGAATTCGAGAATGGGCATGGGAGAAAGTTGCCAGTGACTTGGGGTTAAGCGGTGGTTTTTGCCGGGTACTCTGGTTTTCCCTACTACTTACAACTGGCTAGTCACGAATTAGCCACAATTGGCATAAATGCTCAAAATTCTTAATGCCATTTATCATAGTGTTCAATCATAATACGAAACCATGTTGCTCTGATGTTAATTAATAAAACAATAATTTGCTATTCTTGAGCAAATCTTCGAACAGGCTCCATGGTAAGTTTAACCATTCTGAAGTGTTTCTATGAATACTTGCACATTTATACTGTGAACAAAAACATATACCATAAGTAGATATTTTAGGGAATATATTGTGCATAAATGGATTGAAATGTTTCTTATTCTGTTCGCAGCATTCCATCAAAACCCCTGGCTACCACAGTATGCTGCCTCAAAGGCAGCCACTGTTCATTTCACAAGATGTTATGCAGTAAGTATGAACACATTGCAGCATTTACCTTCTATATGATATATGTATGTATCGATGTATGCAGGCCTTTATGTATGTTGGTTTATATGAGCATTTATCACCTGTTTCGTTTAACAATCGTCTGCCCTGTTGTACAGAACACTAAAGAGAGAAATATTTTTTTCAGCACCCGAAACATTTCAGGAACCATGGGGTGCGGCTTTATTCCCTGTGTCCTACTGCCACCAGCAGTCCAAGCTTTATAGCCTCACTGGACCCAGAATTCGCTCACAAGCTCTTCCTGCTACCTGATGACTACCTGGCAGAGATGAAGATTTATCAGCAGAATGGATTAGTCACAACGTAAAGATCTCTCTCTCTCTCTCTCTCTCTCTCTCTCTCTCTCTCTCTCTCTCACACACTAGCTCCTAGCTTGTTTTCATTAGATAAGGGTCTCCTCTGCTCTGGTCTTTATTGTATGCCTAAAGTCCAGGCGTTAGTTCTGGTGGTTGGTGATAGATGAGCCTAAGGTTGGTCACACTTTTCAGTCAGAATCAAGAAACTGGAAAATCTCAGGCTAGACACAAGTTTGAGTTTGGTATAGCTTTCATGTCAAATATATACAGAGAAAGAAATCTTGCACTAGGACTAGGCTATTACTACTAATTATTACGGCTAATACTAATACTACTTCTACTACTACTACTACTACTACTACTACTACCTACCTACCTACATTCACATTTCAACTAGTTCTGGTTCTACTTCTTCTTGTTCTACTACTACTACTACTACTAAAGGACTGCTACTACCACTGAAACGTTTTACGAATAAAATGTGTCATCGTTGAACTGCAAATTGAGCATGATTAAGACTATAATTATACTGGTTACACAAAAGGAAAAGCTTTATACCAATGAAATATTGCAAACGGCGAGGACTTTGCCTAAATTAACACCTAGTAGCAGTGTTTATCTACCAAGGCATCAACCATTTGATATCATGGGGAACTATGAAGAAACATTGAAGAAACTGGTTTGTTTCTGAAAAATAACTATCTTTCTCTGAATATTTGGAAAGTAAAAGATCTGTCTAAAGAATTATGATCATAAGTTTATAATCTGCCCCTAAAAATGTCTCCCCCAGGATATCTAATGGTTGATGCCTAATGTTGCTTTTTCACAGGCCAAGTGAAGTGGCAGCTGGAGTCATTCAAGTCATTGACGAGGAAGACGGACACAGAAATGGAGGTGCTTTCACAATCCTACCAAATAAAGGAATGAGATATATAAATAAGCCTGAAATAACATTTGAGGAACCATAGCTTCTGTGAGGTTCAATGACATCAAATAAGTTAACATAAGTCTTTATTTAATATACATCTTGAGTACATGTGCTTTGATACCTAAGAGCTTGTCAAGAAATCGAAGCAGCATGTTGTTCACTTTCTTATAAATATTTCATTTCCAAATGAATGTTCATGAGATGTTTTTATTAAAATCTGCCAGTCCTGTTTAAAAACACTTATTTCTTTTCTAGTATCACTCTTTTCATTAAGTTCAAAGTTGTCATATGGAAGAGGCCTCTCAATGAAAATATGCAATAGATTGGGACTATTCCAGAAAAAGGGGGGACAAGACGCATGATAATGAATACAAAAAGGAAACAAAGACACCATAAAACATCTGTACGTTTTGCTGTGGCTGTATATAATATGTAAAAATGTAGATTCCTTATGTATTGTGTTCAAGCCACTGGTGGACCATAACCACATCTGGGCACAGGGGCTACTACAATGGTACATATGGAATGCCATTGATGCCTTTATTCACTATTTCTGTTTAAAGAAAAATCATTTTTCTTTTAAAGAGAAATCTTTTTTCTTTGAAGAAAAATTGAGCGATTTTTCTTTAAATAAGAGAAAGAGAAATCATCACCATTTCTCTTTAACGAAAAATCAATATTTTTCAAACAAAAATCATTTCTCTTCATAGAAAAAATAACAAAGCAATACATGAATAAAAATGCTCACAAAACCATGAACAGTTTTATACACAAGGTTGTTTCAAAAGAGGCCATAAATTCTTAAAAGGTTTTACTACCTGTAAAAAAGACCAATATTGTGTAAAAAAGATAGAATGCTGTCTGGAGGAATCTTTTCAATGAGTTTCTCAAAGCTATTTACAATAAAAATGTATATTTCTGGATTCAATAAAAGCAACACAATCAAATAAAATTTGTTTGACAGTCAATCGGCAATCACAGGCTACACACTGTGGAGGATCTTCCTTTTTCAAAAGGAAGCAGTGAGTCAAATGAGTGTGGCCAATTCGAATTCTATAAAAAAAGAATACCCTAGCTGCAGAACAGATATTTGTTTGGCTAGGTCGGTACAAGAGAATTCCTTCATAAATGGAAGACACATCGCCTCTTAAACCTTATTACACCAAATTATCATGCAAAAAAAACAAATCAATCAATAAATAAAGATTCTTCCAAAACAAAGAACAGTTTCAAGTAGTGCATGCATGTTTGTTCCAAAGGAAGTTACATTCTCAAAATGTTTCTCAATCTATGAACAGACCCATCTTTAATATGAAAGTAAGATGAAATGCTGTCACGGGGAACTTTCCCAAAGAGTTCCTAACAGCTCTTTACTTGAAAATGTCTATTTCTAGATCTAACAGAATCACGAACGCAATCAAAGAATATATAGGTTTGACAGTCAAATGACAATCACAAGCTGTACATTTGAGGGTCTTTTCCTTAAAAAAGAAAGAGTGAGTCAATTTGATTCCTTGCTTAAACACTCCTCATGCATGACTATTTTAAAACCAAGCATAAAATCAAGCTGAGAATGATTTGCATGTAATTTGTCGTTGACTGCTTCATCCCGCTCAGACTTTTCAAATGGTAATTGGTGTTATTTTTTTCAATCATCATATGGAATAGGATATTCATAACTCTTCTCAATAGGCCTGCTTTGGTTGCATCACCAGCCTTTTCATTACCCTTATTAAATGCCAATATGACTGGGAATCTAATTAATAAAATTCGTACTGGTACTGCACTAATCAATGACTTGGCTTTCTATCAAAATGGTCCACATATTGAGGGTTAAATAGTTTCATGAACAGGGTTATTTGTGTTGATCTCCATTTTAAATGCCAATTGAAGGACAAGCTTTTCTCTTCTGAAGTGAACAGAAAGCTCATTAGACTCGATACACAAAACTGTGGAGGCAAGAGTTGGCATCAAAACCTGATTCTGAATTGGATCAGGCCGGGAAATGTTATAAATTACACCCACAGTCTAACTTTGAATGAACAACGACTCTATACAGTCCTGATATAACTGTAATTGGGTTAAAAAGAACCAGATAGGGATACAGATAAAGTTCCCTTCTCCAACAAGAGTGCACACAGGGCCTTCGATTGGGAGAAATTAAAACCAATTTCTGATTCCATTCAAATCGAAGCTGCCTTTCTATGACTTGCATGTGTTTGGAATAATATGAGAGCCTGAGGTCATCAACACCACTTCTTATGCAGTTAGTGATATGCTGTTGGTTTAAACAATAAGTAGAAAAATATGGAAGGCCAAAGTGGACAAAAGGGCATTTATTAATATTAATAAATGATATATTAATATTAATAAATCATTTATTAATATAAATAAATAATTTATGAATATTAATAAATCATGTATTAATATTAATAATTGGCATGATTTATCAATATTAATGAATTATTTATTAATATTATAAAATCCTTAATTAATATTAATAAATCAATCATTTATTAATAACAACAAATCCTCAGCATTTATTAATATAAATAAATTATTAATTGATATTAATAAATAATTTTCTAATATTAATAAATGTTGAGCATTTATCAATATTAATAAATAATTTTTTAATACTAATATATCATTTATTAATATTAATAAATAGTGTCATTTATTAATATTAGAAAATCAGCATTTATTAATATGAATAAATGAGCGCCATCTTTTGATCGCACACTTTATTTGAAAAATGATGAATACCCCCTCCAGTTGCTTACGATAGGCGGGAAAATTTGACCCAGTCGTTTGCCACTGCTTTTTTGTGAGAATGCAGCCATTCTACGGTGGTGAGGGAGGCCAGACGTATGGCAAGCATTTTGAGAGTTTATTAAGCATTACCAAATACCAATAAATCATTTTCTAATATTTATAAATCATTTTCTAGTATTTATAAATGACTGTATTTACAAATATTAGAAAATGAATTACAAATATTAGAAAATGAATTATAAATACTACAAAATGATTTATAAATACTAAAAAATGATTTAAAAATACTAAGAAATGATTTACTTGTATTTAGGAATGTGCATGCTTCTCTAATATTGATAAATCAATTACAAATATTAGAAATTATTTTCTTGTATTTATAATTATTTTCTAATATTTGTAAATTATTTATTAATATTTGTAATTATTTATAAATATTAATAAATATTTTCAAATACTAAATACTGCTTAATAAACTCTCAAAATGCTTGCCATAAATATGAGCGGTGGTGGAGGCCAACAAAGATAGCATATAGCATAAGCTCGAACTAGACCCACTACTACAGATACGCGGAACAGATATCCCCTTTGGTTTACTAAGACAAAATATTAGAGAATGTGAAAGAGGATTAAGAAAAAAGCAAAATATGTGGCCTTTTTTAATTCATTGCTTAAAATTCACCAAGGCATGATTGCTTCAAACATGTATTTTTTGGTATGAAATCTCAACAGACTCAGCACCGTTTTTAACACTGTAAATGATATCAGTATCAGCACAATAAAATTATCATAATAACAGGTGTGTATCGTTCGCAACACGTGCAAAGGGCGACGGTAAGTGTCAAGTTTACAAGATAGACATACTACGCCCTCTATTGCCTAATGGTAATATCAAATCTCGTGTTGTGACACAAAACGGTGAAGGTACAATATTGCTTAATACCCGGGTTATTTTTTTCAAGTTACATGTCTGAAAACTGAGTTATCAGAAGACAACCACACTTATATCATTGTTTAGGTCACATCTCATACTTCACGTTATCGATGAATACGCATTCTAATATGATGAAGCACCGCAAAGATGACACACCTGCATGGTTTTGGTTTGTTTGTTTTCTTTAAAAAAACTCGTAAACCTAACTGTACTAAGTCCTACCTAACTGCATATCAAGAAGTTATCTACTACATATGCGGACATTCGTGTGACTGCTCATTTCTAAGGTAGTACCTAAACAGATCTATTTTAAAAACATTTTAATGTTCCTGTACGCCTCAAAACTACACATGACACGATATTAAGTAGATAGCAAATGTTCATTTTCAAGTCCTGCCATAATTCAACGTGCCTCAAAATGACAGGATTATGACTCTAGAGGGGTTTCATATCTGCTGTATTCCAAAACTTCAGAGATGCATCGTTATTCGCTCTTAGACCTTTAAAAATATGTTTGTTTCCTATTAACCTACCTACCCTAATTTTTTGCCCCTACCCTTATCTTTTTATTGCCAAAAAAGTATCATTTTTAAAAAGCAAGGTCAAAATTTGTAACTGTGTCATATTGCATGCATGGCATACAAAATAAATTGAAAAAGGAAAGAAGAAAACATCAAATATCAGCATATAATACTAGTTCAGCGAATTTGAATAGACCTAGATAACCCACTACTTTAGATGTTGCCTTTTTGCTTTACATTTCCACCTATAGCTAATGCAGCATGGAGGAGAGAAAAGATATGATAACATAAAATAAGTTCCCTACCTACCTACCTTATTTTTTCTAGAATGTAATAGGAAACGAACATATTTTTGTTTAGGCTTTAGCTTAAACAATAATGGTCAAAATAGTTCGAGCCCGAGTAAATCAGCCAAGTCAAAGCAGAGAGCTAGGCCGTTTTACAAGGAAACCCCATGTGCCTTATCAGCCCTGCGGATTTTAACGAGATGTGATAAAATTGTGCAATTACTTTCACCCCACATACTTCCCATGAATTATGAAATTACTATAACTTATTGTGTTGCCATCTGGGTGTAGAGAGACACGGATAAAAGAACGATTTTTCTGACAATTTTCATTCAGTCTAAAAGGTGCGTGTCTTCACAAACACCCCTCGGGATTATTCTGCTTCGCCTCGTAACACCTCGGGTATAACACATACACCACAGCTTTCTTGGGGACTATCTATCGCATGTTCCACTTTAGTTGCCTTTGAATTAGAAATTATATTACTTCAAAAATGAAAAATAACGTGATTAGATTAATCACAAATTACAAAGTGTTTCTCTTTTGGTAGGGATGACTACATACTAGTTGGCCAATCTGTTACATGCAAATGAAGTTTTTTTCTGCAAAGATTGAAGTAAAGCAAAAAAATGTTTGACAGGTTTCTACTATTAATATATCACAATTTCGGGTATAACCCATGTTTGTTCCAAACTAAGTGTATAGTAGAACACCGAGATCTGATGTGCAGATTACAGCAATGCATATCACTATCCCTATCGTGTTTATTTCATGGCTTTCGAAGTTGTTATTACTTCTCTTTAATGAATGTTTAACACATTGCTTGGAACTATCTGTAAAACACACAAGAATAGAAACATCATTTTACAATGACTAGAAACATAATTATTCCTGACTAGTTGCAACGACATCGTTACTGCAGAGTAGCACGATCTGTGTCTCTATGTATTTTATTGACTACGCTAGTTATGGTACAACATCAAACCTTACAAATATGATCATCACAAATATTCGTACGTTACAAGTTTACGCATACAACATGAACAATTTACGTAACGTGTATTAGAAATTGGCATAGAAAAATAAATAGTCAACCAAACTAATTTAATCCATACATACCTTCAGTGCCCAAAGCCTGATTATGTTAGTGGCATCTCAGAGCTGTCACCAAAACAGTTTTCAGAAAAATATTTGAAAGAGAGATGTTGGTCAAAATCCAAATTACAACTCTCCTTCAAATATTTTGAGAATTTAAAAAACATTCCAAATCTACTTTCAAAAGTATCAATATTCCAGACGATACCTGTCATAACGATCTCCAGGCATGAAATGGTTAACACTCCCGGGGGCCGCACCCGCGTTACGCATTTCGCGGAAGAAGGGGTCTTTTTTAAGCCCTCCGCATGTCCGCGATTTTGTTAAAGAAGGGTATTTTTTGTACCCAGGTACGAAGTATGGGGGGGGGGGGGGGGGGTGAAAATCCCCTTACAATCCATGAAATATACGCGGCTCTGACGCCAAGTGACTCCCGAAGTGACGTGAGCTTCCGAGTCTGCTGCCGATAAACAGGCAGAGGATTATAAAATATAAAGTTAAAATACGTGTTCCCGTTCATCCAATGTCAGTGTTTTGATAAAAGAAGGGGTGTTTTGATACTGGAAAAGGTGAGCTTTCTTTTAAAAATAAGGGTGCTTTTTAGGCCAGAAATCAGTGCTTTAGGGGAATTTTTACATTTTGATAATGAGCGTTTGTACCCCCAAAATACCAAAGTGCCCCCCCCCCCCCCCCCGGAATTAACACTGCAGCTACGTTATCCATTTCGCCACCAACTAATCGTACAAGAAGCATAAAAAGGTTACTCTTATTTAAATCAGTACACAATGAACAAAAGAGTACATATGAGAATCAATTTTAATCAGGCAAGGAGGCTGGTTACATACAGATATACATTAAAAGAAGTAATAAAGCAAACACATTTTCACGAAAAAGGCTATTTTACCTCTAAATATTGCCTACTGACAATTGTATTGATCGCCTTTATCATATGCAAATCAGTTGTTAAAAGAATTCAGTTCTTTAACCTTCATATTAACCAACCCATATACGAACATGTGCCAGATTAATGTGAATCACCTGTCAAAGTCTTAGGCCTGGTCAAACACCAAAGTTTCCCATGAAAGAACCGTGAACCACACACCTGATTTTTTATTTTAAGTAATTTTCACATATTGAAGTGGATTACAGCTTATCCTTCACCCAATTGCAATGAGTACATAGATCAACACAAACTATATGTGTAACACAAAAGGTATAAAAAGATATAGAACAGCTTGGACCAAAGAAGTAATATTATATGCTTTTGGAAAAATCAGTATGTACATGTAAGCAAAAAGGACACAATGGAATTGCAAACACTATTAAATATTCTTCCATCTAGCATGAACAGGTTTCTCAAATCATGGATCAATCATCATTTAAGAAGAGCAGTTCTTCGTGTGCACGTATATGTGGCAGAGATGTGTATCAGAAATCTAGGAAACTATTTGCATTGAAGTCGTAAATATGTATGCTGTGCACAGTAGCTCTAACATGTTATGATAAGGATTGACCTTTCTCTTCAGAAATATCAAGTACTAGTAGCCTAGTCGGTGTTTGCATTTTCCTTTTACATGTATGTGATAACTTTCATTCTGAGCCTTAGGGACAGTTTTACAGGAATCCTGGTTGATAAGTTTTAGACATACATGTTCAGTACCCACCCCAGTCCCTTCAACAGTTTTAATCGACATCTATATGTTGATGTCTCAAAACAAACTCAAACTGAAAATACGATAAGACAGAGGGTCTGATTATGGGTACCCCACAGTTGTGGGCAACAATTTATATTCCTAGTATTACCAGTAATGGTATAATAGTACCAGTTTGTAATGAACCAATTCGTAATCCAGGTGCAATTTTTGATCCAATATGAATATGTCTGCACATGTATCAAACGTTATCAAATCTGCAAATTACCACCTTAGAAACGTAAGACAATTTCTCAATACTGTTATAAACTAAGAGTGCAATTGTCTCACTGGTGACATTATGGCTCAACTATTGTACTGGACCTCTCCGTGAAATTACCAATGAGCTACTATGCAGTCTCCAGAGAGTCCAAAACAATGTAGGCATGGTGGTTAGTGCCTCCAAATTGCATGATCACATTACACCAAATACAGTTATCCAAACATGCTTTACACATTCAGTTTCCTGTGAATTGCTTTGCATTGATAAGTAACGTATTGAGCTTAGATCCAGTCTCATTTCATTCATTTAGGAAAGTGTGCCTCTTGGCAACAGATTGTAAATATTCAGCCGCAACCTTTATGCACCTTGCAAGAAAAGGAATGCTGACTCCGAGTGCATTTCCAGAGGAGCAGAAGAGCATAAGCTTCCAAGAAAGCCTATCCATTACTGAGTAATCAAACAGCTTATGAAAGACTATTGGGTCAACCGCCCTATACACAAATTCATCATGACTTCCTAGCTTATCAAGCTCCTTCACTAGACACTGACGGTAGAACTCTGCAAGTGATGACATTGCTTCGAAAGCCCCTTCTACAGGTAAGGAGAATAAAAGAAACTCTGCAACATCTATCTGCGGAACATGAATGGTGGCTAGCTCCCAATCATATAGACAGAGAGACCTGCTTCCTGTATCGCGGCCAAGACGAAGACAGGCGTTTCTTGGATTAAAGTCATGATGGATAAGAGTCTTAGGAGATGCATTAAACTCCTTTACAATGATGTCAATATTCTCTGCTACTCTATGGACAACCTTTGTTACATAGCTGGAACAAAAGTCTGGGTAATGTTTATTATTGTTAGTGGAACCAACTTTCATATATGTTGCTGCCCTATGGAACCCTTCAACTGCATTGGCCAGATATTCTCTAAGATCGCATGGAAGCAATTCAAGGTTTCCTAAGAATTTGGCATGTACAGTAGCAATATCCTTCAATGCATACTGAATGTCAATTTGGCTCCAATTTTGCTTACCAAATCCATCTCCTCCTTCGATACAGTCAATATGGGAACACATTGAAGAATCAAATCTTTCCATGACAAAAAAAGAAACATTCCTTTCCCAATCCAATTCAGCATAGTAGACAGTTGGCATAATGGCTTGTAGAACAGGATCGTGCATTGCAGTTTTAGCCAACAAAACATCTCGTAGTTCAGACTTATCGAAGAATTGTAAAGCAGTAGTGGCCAACTCCGCTTCTTGAAGAGAAGATTTAGACATGGCCTCTACCATAGCTGAAATAGCCATTTCCCCTGCTGCCTTTATACGAAGCATGACTCTTTTGGTAATAGTTTTCCTTTCTTCCTCACAATCTGCTAGCAGATGTAAATCAAATGCAAGATTGCCTGCATTAATCCCTTCTTGATCGTTGGGACGGACAATCTGGTTGATGATAGATGTACCAGCGCCCATGTCCACGGGATGCCAGCTTAGGAGTTTCAGTCCCATTTTGCTTGCAACTTTGGAAAATAAGTGGTCGTTCAGACCAAACGTCCTTAGACTTTCGGCTGCATTCATTGTTCTACCTATAAAATAAAATGAAAACAAAATCTAATGAAGCACTGAATCGTATGTATGTATGTATGTACGAACGAACATAAGACATGCATGCATGCATACATACATACATACATACATACACACATGTATATATATATATCCGAAATCTTCAAAGCAGGACAGGATGACAGTGATAGGTTGTTTGTGTAAACATAACCTTAAATGTCATTCACGTACCTGGTTTGACCTTCAGTATAATGTTTATCAACTGCATGTGATCAAGTCTAATATGCTGTTAAATAACAGGTGCAAAGTCTGCGCTATAGTTTCTTCTGGGTTACATTATCTCTCAAACATTTGTTTTTTATTTAGTTTAAATACTTGATTTTTCGGTTTGAATTTAAAATTGATGCTCAAGTGAAGATTTGCTGTTTTATCATTCTATTCATATTGGTAGCACATATCGACACAGCATGCACACACTCAAACGCATGACATGTGTACACACATACATAAATACATACATACATACATACGTATTTACATACAAAACACACGCTCACACACACACACACATATATATATATATATATATATATATATATATATATATATATATATATATATATATATATATATATATATATATATATATATATATATATATATATATATATATATATATATATATATATATATATATATATATATATATAGTGCAAAGTCAAATCATATATCCAATTGTTATGTATGGTTTACCTGATTGATGCGAAATCTTTACAGCAGGACAGGATGAGAGCGATACGCAATGTGTGTCAACCTAACCTAAAATCTCAGTTACATACCTGATCTGACCTTCAGTATAAAAAATGATCGACTGCACATGATGGGCTGTACAAAGTAGGTACGAAGTCTGCGCCGTATAGCTTCACATTTCTCTCTCATATATTTGATTTTTTAACACTTTACATTCTGATTTGTATATGTTTTTCATTTACCCTCCCTCTGTCGCATTTATGGGTGGGTAATTGTTTTATTTACCCGCCCCAAAAGACGGTTGTGTAAAAAAAAGTTTTCTTTTTTATTTAATACATAATCCATTGTATAGATCAAACTCAACAACAGTAAATTATTTACCGTATTTTCTGGACTGACGAATGCATCAGTCTGAAGGACGTAGTTATCTGGTTTTATCATATTACCTACAAGAAGATCATTTATCTCTCATATATTTGTTTTTTTTTTATATGTTAAACACTTTACATTCTGATTTGTATATTATAAAGGAACTCAAATGAAAATATGATGTTTTACTCTTTATGTCAAAAGCACATGGATACATCACACACTCTTACTGTTCGAGTATACTAAACGCACGTGGTCTTAATTGTTGCGACTCTCACAATGATGATTCCCATTGCCAAGGAAATGAGCCCGACAACTAGTTATTGCATGAAATGTACATACCTTCCGTCTGTGGAGGGGACATAAATAAAATAAAAATTACCCCCCCCCCCCCCTCTGAATGATCGTATGAAAATAAAGTTTTATTTACCCTCACCCTGAAATGGTCAGGTAAAGATAAAGTTCTACTTAAACCCTCGCTCTTGGGCGGTCAGATAAAAATAAAGTGTTATTTACCCTCCCTCTGGGATGGTCGGGTAGAAATATAATTTTATTTACCCTCCTCTCTAGAGTGGTCGGGTATAATACGTTTTCATTTACCCTCCCTCTGTCACATTTATTGGCGGGTATTTGTTTGATTTATCCACCCCAAAAGGCGGCTGTGTAAAAAAAATGTTTTTTTCTACTTTTTATTTTATACATAATCCATGGTATAGATCAAACTCAACAACAGTAACATATTTACCGTATTGTCTGGACTACCGAATGCATCAGTCTGAAGGACTTATTTATCTGGTTTTATCATATTACCTACAAGAAGATCATTTATCTCACATAGTTACGCCCGACCAAGTGTGAAAGAGCAAATAAAAAAACTTTTATTTTCACAGCTGTCGTTGGGGGAGGATAAATAAAACTTTATTTTTCCCGACCATTCCATGGGGGAGGGGGGCGGAGGCGGAGGTGGAAGTAAAAGATATTTTTTGAACCACTCCAGAGGAAGGATACATTTGACTTTTTTACCCTAGGCTAGACAAACTTTATCTTTTCCGACCACTGTAGAGGGAGGGCAAATAAGACTCACACAAGCACGTGTATGTATGTATGTATCTATATGCATATATATATATATATATATATATATATATATATATATATATATATATATATATATATATATATATATATATATATATATATATATATATATACAGTGTGTGTGTGTGTTTATATATATATATATATATACATATATATATATATATATATATATATATATATATATATATATATATATATATATATATATATATATATATATATATATATATATATATAAACATATATATATATATATATATATATATATATATATATATATATATATATATATATATATATATATATATATATATATATATATATATATATATATATATATATATATATATATATATATATATATATATATATATATATATATATATATATATATATATACAGGTGAACTTGGATATGACGGACTCAATGGGACCAGGAAAATTGGTCCGTCATATGCAAAATTCGTCATATACTAATGACAAATACTTGATATGCATCGGACTGGCACCAAGCATATCGTCGGTCATATGCAAAAATCCGTCGTACAGTGGTCCGTCATATCCAAGTTCACCTGCATATATACATATGTATGTATGTGTGTGTGTGACAATGTGCAAGTGTTTATGTATGTACGGTATGTTAGCGTATGAGTGTTAGATATTGATAGATATGCATAAAGGTTAATGTATTCTCTCTGTGTAGTGGTTGGGACAAAATAAAGTTGTATTTGCCCTGGCCAAAAGGCGGTCCAGGACACCCAATTTTTCTACCTTGAACATATCGGCAAATACGTGCCACTATTTTTGCCATATTTCTTGCTTCAAGTTGGTGGATACAAGCTTGCTCTGAGGCAGCCACGACAGTGGCCGGCTTGACCATATGACTGCATTCAAAGCTAAAATTACGTAATCATATTAGTTTCCCTTTTAAAGGGAGATCATTGAAAAGCGACTAGTGATTTGAGGGACTAATTCTTAATTCCTATTTAATCAACTGTTAATGGACCTATATATGGAATGTCATTAATGCATTTATTCACTATTTCTCTTTAAAGAAAAAGTATTTTTCTTTAAAGAAAAATTATTTTTCTTTAAAGAGAAATGATTTTTCTTTAAAGAAAAATTATTTTCTTTAAAGAGAAATGATTTTTCTTTGAAGAAAAATTATTTTTCTTTTAAAGAAAAATGATTTTTCTTTAAAGAGAAATAATTTTTCTTTAAAGAAAAATGATTTCATTCAAAGAAAAGAAGTGAAATAGTGAATAAACACATTAATGGCATTCCATTCCTATAGGTATCATTAACGAAAACGTTAAATGATTATAACAAAAAGGAAGAGAGAGAATGAGTAGTGCCAGTCCGCTGAGCTACTGCAATAATCCGTGACGTCATTGTGAGACTGGCGCCAGTCTAGAGAGAGAACACACATGTAATCGACATAACGGGTTAGTAAGTCCGTTCTGTGTAACCGGTGCAACTTCTGTTAGTTTTAAATAAACAAGCTAAACAAATAGAGGTAAGGTCAAAATGACAAGATTTTACTACTTTAAAAAATCTGACAATCAGTAAACACTAATCTGTCTTATTCTTCGAACGTCTGTTCGTCCTTCTTTTGCATCTTGAAGAGACATGCACTATTCAATTTAAGGAATTTCATCATTTGGATTGTGTTCTGACTTTTTTTCTACTTCCTATCAGTCAGCTGTTCAAGTACCCTCCCAACAGGGTTCATGTCTGATTCCAAGCCATACCACTGGTGGCACTGTGTGAAACTAGATTTATCTGATGTGTAGTAGGGAAGGCTATGTTTATTTTTTTTTAATGTTGAAGGGTTATTGGTGACCAGGATTCTGAAACTGGTTCTCTTAAGTGTTATTGTTGTCTCGTTGCTGTAGACCCTCTGTGCCGTAATGTAACATCCCTATGATATTGTTGCTCTGACGGGCCTTACCTATACGCCACTAGTCCTGCAGTGTAAAAAATTGGAACATGAGTCTGTGTATTGTAAAGAAATAAATTTGTCACTAGTTTAATGGATGAGTTTGACTGTCACTGTATGAACAAGTTTAATAAAGGCTCACAAGGGCCATTTTTTTAAATATTGGATTTAAACTAGTAAAAAAGTGTTTTTTAGTGGCCATTTGCGAATGCTAGGGTTTCTCCAACGTGCCTCCGTAAAAAGTTGATAAAAGTAAAATAAAATATTTTCTGAAATGATAAATATAACCACTGTTTTATTTCATTCAAATCTGTCAGTCCTTAATCACATACCATGTTCCAAATATTTCAACAGCAGGACCTTTGCCCCCACGCAGTGTCTTAGCCAGGAATTAGAAACTGGGTGCCTAAAATTGGCCATTGTAAAATTTTTGGGCGTCCAAATTTTTAAGGGGGACCACAATATACTCAGATTTCAACCATAAACCGATATCTATATATCAAAATAAGGCATGAAATCCTTATACAAGGTCATAGGAATTATATGACAATGAAATAATTCAACTGTATGCTTGGGATTGACATTTTAAGAAATTCCTCACAAAAAAAAGTGGGTGTCCTGAGGGGTGCTTTTTAAGGGTTTGGGTGTCCAAGAAGACATCCAGATGCCCTGCTGGCTAAGACCATGCCCCCACGGCAAACAGTACGGACAGCATGAGGGGGCAAGTCTCCTAGTCTAGCATTGCTGGCTCCAGGGTGAAGGTGTGACTGCAAGTGATGGTTTGTTTGTCATCCAGGGGAAACCCTTGGGGATCAGGGTTGTGGTGATTTGAATGGCAACAACACAACACCTCACACTGCGTGCAACAAAACCACTGGCCCTGTTGCAAGTTGCAAGTGAATTCGGCAAAAAACGGCAATCAGGCAAGCAGAACAAGACCCCGACTTGCCCCGCTCGGCAAGTAATGTTTTGGGCAAAGTCCAATCTCACCTTTGTTTAACAGAGTGGCGGGGCAAGTGGAAGTGCCAGCGGGGCAAGTCAACTTAAGGGGCAGCTTGCCCCGCTCAGAAAAAAATGTTTTGCAACCTATGTTGCACCCTGTCACGTATGTCAGCTCCTCCTTGTCCAAACACCACCACTCATCGCACAACTTCTAACCTCAACACCACCATTTGACAAACACGTACCTTATTGTTACAACTCCGCTGCTCCATATAGGTAAAGATTTCAAGAAGGTACACAAGGTAGTGCTTAATAAAAGGTATTGATTACATGTCTGAAGCCGGTTCCCTTGTTGTGGTAGCGTCGCCAGCTCCAGTGCAAACATGTGAGTTATTATCTAAATGGGAGGATTAGACAGAAACAGGTGTCATACATGTATAAATGCACAAATTGGTCCACAAAAGGCCAAGAAAAAAATATTGTTTGTTTCCTGTTACGGTCTGAAAAAAATAGGGTAGGTAGGTTGGTAACAAAAAAACTTTAGGGTAGGGATTTGTTTGGATAAAAAGTAGTTAGGGTAGGGTTACAGGAAACAAATAACTTTTTTAGGCCAAAGGTGTAGCCTCTGCTGTATTGATTATGATCATTACTTTATTTTGCATTGAAATATTTTGCAGTAAAATGCCTCCTAAATTGCGATTTATAACATACCTGTCGCCGGGTGTCCCCGTGGAGTACTTTGAGACCATCAAGCACTATTTGGAAGAGGTTTTACAGAGAGATGCCATTTTGATCTATGAGTCCAGATCCAGTGGCCCTGTTCCAGGTAAGGGCAATTCCAAGATACTTGTGTCCTGGACCCAATAAGTCAAAATCAGTTCCACAGTATTTTACTCTATATATCATAAAACTAGACACCCTTAAGTGTGAGAATTTTAAATTTCATGATATATGAGATGACCAAAGTGACTTTTGGAGACGTTTTTTGGTGAAAAATTGAAAATGTTGAGCCAGGACGTGACATTTTATTTTTTCAAATAACTTATTCCAAATATACTTTTTGCATGATATTTTATTGTAGACATG
This sequence comes from Maea johnstoni, assembly GCA_963942565.1. Taxonomy (NCBI): domain Eukaryota; kingdom Metazoa; phylum Annelida; class Polychaeta; order Spionida; family Magelonidae; genus Maea; species Maea johnstoni. The sequence goes on along the minus strand of OZ012691.1, from coordinate 14,992,316 downwards.
TTAACTTAAGTGTAAGAAATATAAAAACACCAAGATGCATAATTTAATTTTTTTTTTTCTAATGTGAATTTTTTAGGCAAAAATTGAAATGTCACGTCCTGGCTTTTTAAGGTACAAAAGTTCACTATTTTTTAAAAAGTTGGGCTTCCAAAATTATGATATTTAAAATCCTCCTATTATACCTCATGAACAGTCAGTATATGATGAAAAAAGAAATTCAACTGAATCCGTCTGCAAATTAAATGAGTTTGAATTTTGAGCCAGGACATGACATTTGAGCCAGGACGTGACACTGTACACCTATGTATATGGGAATTCCCTCACATCTGGCTCACTGCATTGTACAGTTTTTGTTGAATACCTCTGAATTTACTAGATTATCTCATTCTGTCCTGATATGTTTCTTGTAAGGTAATCAGATAAACTATTAATTAAAATTAAGAGTTTGGAGAGTCGGGTGTCAGATATGGCTTCGCTCAAGTCCTTGCACCCAAGTTTGATATTTTTCACACCATTCTTAATACCAGATGCTCAACAATGGGCATATAAGCTGTGGCTAGCTTACAGTAGGTATCACTGTTCACAGGGGTTTGCAACTGCAACCATGCCTCTTTCAAGAGAAGATAGACACAAAAACTATATGCTGAAACTAGAGAGTGACCCAGAACTCATAGCTGAGCATAGAAGAAAAGACAGAGAGAGAAAGAAGTTGCAGAGGCAGCAGAAAAATGGCCAGCTCACCAAGGGCGAAAGAGAGAGAATAAGACAAGCGAACTGTGAACGAAAGCGCAGAGAGAGGGAAAGAAAGAAGAAACAGAAAGAGAACCTTCAGACTCCATCATCTTCATCATCATCATTTAGAAGCAGAAGCAGCCTGGGCAAAGCTGTGAAACGTGTCGCCAATCAACTACCAAAATCGCCAGCGAGAGAAGCAGAGGCCCTTGGTACACTCTTCAATGAAAGGCTCAGGCAGATGACTCCATCAAAGAGGGAAATAGCCTTAGAACAGCTTAAAGAACCTGTTGCAAAGAGGAGACTTCTCTCACCCGACCCACAACGAAAAACAAGATGTGATTCCATCAATTTAGAAACCACTGAAAATGTTCGGCAGTTCTACCTTCGCGACGACATAAGCAGAATGTGTCCAGGCAGGAAAGACTGTGTGACTGTGAGAACATCAGGCCAGAAAGAAAGACTACAGAAAAGGCTCATGATAATGAACCTTGCAGAGGCACACCAGATTTACTTGAAAGACAATCCAGAGAGAAGTGTTGGGCTTTCCAAGTTCTGCGAGATGCGTCCACAACAGGTGCAACTTCTGTCAGAAAAAGACCAACAAGTTTGCTTGTGCAAATATCATGAAAACGCAGACCTTATCACCTCTGCATTTTCATCAATTACACACATGCCTTCCCAAGCTGACAAACTTCTCAACAAAACAGTGTGCTCTATGGAGAATGAACAATGTGTTGATCGGGCCTGCGCTGAGTGTGGAGTTGATAACATGGACACTTACTTTGAAGATTGTGACATGAATCAGAAGTTTACCTATTATCAATGGGTTATTTCTGAGGGAAAAGTGATGAAACTCCAAATTGAATCAGATGTGACATCTGCAAAGGACGAACTGTACAAGCAAATCAAATCTTTAGCCAGACACTGCTACGATGCCAAACGTCAGCATGCTGAACTCCGCCAGCTTAAAGACGACTTGAAACCTGGCCAGATTGTACTCCATGAAGACTTCTCGGAGAACTACGCCATACGTCAGCAAGGTGAAATCATGTCAGCACATTGGTGTGCTGCACAGGTGACCATTTTCACTGCCATCGTTTACTTTCGGCCTGAAGAGGGAGCAGCCTTGCAGCATGAGTCGTACAGCATTGTATCAGATGAACTGCACCACAATAAACAGTCAGTCTTTGCCTTTAACAGCAAGATCCTGCAAGATGTGGGAATGAAACTTCCATGGAAAATTGAAAGGGTGCACTACTGGTCTGATGGTGCTGGTTCACAGTTTAAAAACAAGTTCAACTTTGTTAATCTACTGCACCATAAGTCAGACATGGGGTGTGAAGCTGACTGGAGTTTTTTTGCTACCTCTCATGGAAAGGGCCCTATTGATGGAATAGGAGGAGAGGTGAAGAGAAGTGTATGGCGTGATGTTCTGAAGGGAAATGTGGTGGTAAATAGTGCATTAGAGTTTTATGAAGCTGCAATCAAGCTTAACAAAACAATCACTGTGTTGTATGTGAAGCAGGAAGAAATTCAGGAGGTGGCCGACAACCTTCAAGAACGTTGGAATGACTGTAAGACCATTCCTGGTACTCATTCTTTCCACTATGTTGTGCCTGTCAGTGGAGCTGTTGTAGCCTGTGGGAAGAACTCTGTGTTTGCAGGAAATCTGACAAACCTTGTAGAGTTTGCTTTAGTTAAGGATCAGCTGCCCATCCCAGCCAGAGCTGCAACTTCTGAAAGGGCCAAAGGTTCAGTAGTTTCAGCACCAGGGGATTTCATTCTAGTAGAATACAACAAAGGCAAGACAAAAAGTATGTTTCTGGGTCAAGTGTTGACTAAAGATGGCAGCGACTATGAAGTGACTTTTCTTCGTGCTAAAGATGAGGGAAAGATGGTTTTCATCTTTCCAGCCACAGAGGATATTGCTTGGGTTGAGCATAAGCAGATCAAAGAAAAAGTGGAGACTCCTCCATCAGTGGACAATCACTTGAGATACACTTTTAGTGCCATCCTGCCAGTGACTGAATAGACTGACAAAATAAGTTTGTAATATGATGGAGTGATTGTAAACAGATTATTTATTGAGAGATAGAAAAGGGCTATTTGATTTCATATGTGTAATGGATTCTTTTCTTTATTTATTTTGTGAAAACTAAATTGGCATCATTAGAGCTTGTGGTGATTTTATACCATTGTTTGTAGTCATTGATTTCAGTTAAGTGATTGCGTTAAGTGATTACAGCCACTGACAAGCTAAGAGATTTAATTGTATGATGCATGTTTAAGTATGATTTCAATTGTGGTTAACTACAACAAATTGAAAGGCAGTGCCTAGGATGAAGCTGATTCAGAATTGCAATGATGCAAAGTAAAGTAGTTTCAACCCCCTAGGCTAATTTGGTTGTAGATACAGTAGTCTAGTTAATTTATACTCAGTAGTTTAGAATTAGCCAATTCCATAAAAACACCTGTTTCTTTGGAATAGAGTAACATAATTCGAGACAGGGTTGCCTGATAATTTGGTGAAAAATGTTCGAGCTTTGTTGTTGATGTAGATAGTAACTTTATAGAAAAGTCAATAAAGATCATTCAATGTATATTTTGCTTCAATTTCTTGTTATTTTTGAATGCCACTATATCAACTATAACCTATAACTGAATTTAATGCCAAGGGAACCATTGATTATAGAGAAATATGGGGGTAATGTAAGTTTTTTGTAAAAGCAAGTGTCCTGGACAAATTGTCACGTCCTGGCTTGTCACGTCCTGGCTCGGACTTTTTTCATTTTTCCTGAAGAAAAACACCATTAACTTTCAAAAATATAAAAATTCATTTTTGGTTTATGACACTAGACTATTTTATCTATCGGTTAATAGTTGAAACAGGTATTAAGTCTTTCAGAGAGAGCAGACTTTTTAATGTGAACACAAAGTTGAAAAAAACCTTGTCCAGTCTTGTCACGTCCTGGCTCAGCACAAAATCCATTTTTTTGACAAAAAGAAAAAAATTGTAGGAAATCCATAATTTATATATTCTTAGTGTTTGCCACAGTATATCTAATCATTTAAAAAATATTCACTATACCAAAGCATTTTTTTTATAAGAGAGGTTTATAGAGTCAAAATGTCACGTCCTGGCTCAAAAAATTACCTTGGAATGGCCCGTAAACAGGATCCATTCACAACAGATGAGGTGGACATAGGTAAGAGACAATGCAACAATGCAAGGTAAAAATAGGCTATTCAATTGTTGTAGGCTAAATGTTCCTTTCCCTCATGTCAAGTGAACATACTCTGTATGGCAAGCTGTGATATAAATGCGGAAATAAAATAGGCAAAAAAGATATATATGATATACAGAAATAACATAAAACCTAAATTTTAAAGAATTGAATAATTTTTTATTGGCTCTATGTGAAGGTCAAACAAGGTAATTGCTAATAAATTGGCTGAGCAACCTGAACACCTGATCTTGTGTCCAACTTGCCCTGCCTGACTACCTGGGTTGACCGCCTACTGCATGTTGAGCCTTGAATAGGTTATTTCATTATATTGCAGTCAGCAAATGGAGTTCTATAAAAGATCAAATGATAGTGAATAGCAAAACATCAACAATGACTATCTTCACTCAGATTATTAGATTAGATTGCATAACGGTCTGTGTACATGTTTGTGGTTGTAGGCTTCACATGCAGTCTCTCTCTCTCTCCCTCCCTCCCTCCCTCCCTCCCTCCCTCCCTCTCTCTCTCTCTCCCTCTCTCCCTCCCTCCCCCCTCTCTCTCTCTCTCTCTCTCTCTCTCTCTCTCTCTCTCTCTCTCTCTCTCTCTCTCTCTCTCTCTCTCTCTCTCTCTCTCTCTCTCTCTCTCTCTCTCTCTCTCTCTCTCTCTCTCTCTCTCTCTCTCTCTCTCTCTCTCTCTCTCTCTCTCTCTCTCTCTCTCTCTCTCTCTCTCTCTCTCTCATCACAGATCATGGCTAGAACACTGATTCAACATTTTCCAATTAAAATTTAGGGTTTATGTGCAGTACACCTTATCTAAGACTGTGTGAGGATGGAAACGCCTACATAAAATTGATTGAGGCTGGTGCCGTGCACACCCATCCTAATGGCGGTGGCCGTCCTATCTACTTCTCCGATATCATCATCAACTCCGTCGACAAGGAGAAATATTCTCGCTTTGAGGACCTTAAAGGACACAGGTTGGTATCAGGTTACTGTAAATCACTTTAAAATGGCGTGAACATTATATAGCGCAATTACGGTACTGCCCTGGATAGCGTGATCTAATTATAGCGGTAGGAGAACCCCACTGCTTATTTTTACCCACATAAAATTGCAGTTAGCCGGGCTCACTAGGGATCAGGGGTCAAATACTTGACCTCCGGCCCCTGCAAGATTGTGATGGCAGTGTTTAATGGCTGTATGCAGTATCCATGTGCGTTCCCATGACTAGATTTTTGTTCTGCCCTTCAATACTAGTATGTAGGGATGGGGACCGGGGACCAGTTCATATGTGATACCGGCCTGAGCATTGCAGTTAACCAGTCAAAAACCGGACCTCCCTCTACACGGTTCGGTTTTCTATGCATACACAGGGTTCCTGGAGGCGTAATAAAACTGTCAGCACCTACCTCCTCGCTGGCCTCACAATGTCTGCCAGGCGCGAAGATCAAACAGCTATTTCAAAATCTCTCAAGTCTGCTATCCTGCCCACTTTCACTATGCTCAGAAGCCTTCTGAGCGTAGAGAAAGTGGCCAGGGAGCTAGTATATAGGAACTTTCCAGAACTTTCCAGTTCAGGCAAGTTCAGCCACGCATTCCATTGCGTAGTTTCGTATCCAAGAAATGTCATTAACAAACCGTTTAGGAAACTGTGATAAAACTGAACTGTAGAAGCAAAACCGAGAACCGAACCGAACTGTAGAATTCTCAACGATCCCCATCCCTACTAGTATGTATATTGTGCAATTTAATAGAGACGGGACTTTAAAATAGCGCTTATGGGCGGAGCGCTATTATCGCTATATTGTTGTTCACGCTATACTTAAGTGATTTACAGTATCTCTTTAAAAAATTCAACAGTATCCAACCCTACAGGCAGTATGATTAGAAATATCATCAGGATATTGTAAAGTTAAGGAAATATTGTATCTTTAAGTCAGTAAATTGTTTTTATTTTATTATTCTTTTGTTAAAAAATGTGTTTCTGTTGCATGTTTTGTTGTTTGGGAGTTGGGAGGGCGGTAAAAACTTTAGGGTAGAAATCTTTCTGAGTCAAAACTTGTTAAGGTATGGTTACAGGAAACAAACAAATTTTTCATGCCTTATCATGAAAATTTTAAAGATACCAATAATCCCTATTTGTACTTTTCAGCTGGGCCTATAATGATGACATGTCTCTCAGTGGCAACTTCAGCGTCCTGGCCTACCTGAGGAGAATGGGAACCAATGCTAGTTTCTTTGGAAATGTCATCAAATCAGGTAAGTGCATGAAAAAAAAGCAAAAATGTGAGTTAATATCTAAATGGGAGGATATTTGACAGAAACAGGTGTCATACATGCATGTATAAATGCACAAATTGGTCCAAAAAAGGGCAAAAAAAAGAATATTGTTTGTTTCCTGTAACGATCTGAAAAAAAAGGGTAGGTAGGTCTGTAAAAAAATAATTTTGCATCATTTTTTAGCTCAAAAATGTGTGTTTTATGCATGTTTTTGGGAGTTGGGAGGGCGAAAAAAAACCTTTTGGGTAGGGATTTGTTTGGATAAAAACTTGTTAGGGTAGGGTTACAGGAAACAAACAACACTTTTTTTACGCCAAAGGTGTAGCCTCTGCTGTAATGATTATGATCATTATTATAAAAAAAAAGCAGTCAAATCTGTCCAACGCACAACTGTTAAGTGAGACCTTTGGACTTAAAAGACTGGTCACATGGTCGTAGTCTGGATTTTTGTAATAGCTGACGTCTTATACAGCAATAACAAAACTTCTGCCCGTACAGATTTATCTATTTAGCTACTTCAGCACCTTATACTAAACACATCTAATAGTCAATTGTGTCAAAAAGGGCAATTAGCATTTCAGCTATGTGTATGAAGGTGGATTTTTAAGAAAAGATATGGTTAATTGGTTATTACCCCCAAAAAGTCGTAGGTTAGGAAGAAATTCGCTAAAAGGGGTATTGGCAATCTTCCTTGAACGCTTCCAAACTGTGAGCTTGAACATGCTCTTTGGTCTAATGATATTGATTTATTATCAAAACATCTCCCTATGTGTCTCTAAGCTGACCTGATGTCATCGGGCTTACAGGACCATATAATATATATATATATATATATATATATATATATATATATATATATATATATATATATATATATATATATATATATATATATATATATATATATATATATATATATACAATTATATATATAATACATGTGCTGTCTCAAATAGATTGAAATGCTTATCTTAAAACATATCCATTTTTCTTAAATAAGTCTCAGTACACACCTGAATGACAAGTTATTTATTACATACAAAATCATATCCTACGTTTAACATTTTCTTCCTTTTCATGATGCAGCTACTGGTGGCATCATAGTCTCAATCCTTTCTTCTTTTCTGTGATGCAGGTGGCCATTTGAAGTCCATCCGTCTAGTTCTCGATAAAGTTGTAGATGGCGCTGCGATCGACTCCACCACCCTCAGCTATTTCCTCAAGACTATGCCGGAGCTTCGGGATGAGATCACAACCATTCAGTCCTTCGGTCCGCTGCCCATCCAGCCAATCGTAGCCAATAAGAGGCTACCAGGTGAGTGGTGATGGACCAATGATTGACTAAAAGTTTTTAGGTTTTATTTGCGGAACCGAGCACTTGAGATGTGAAATCAGTATTCGAAATACAAGAAATGAAATTAACCCATTCATGCCTAACATGTCTCCTAGACAAGCTTTGTCTGGACCTATGATACTTAGGAGGCTAGGAAAATAACTCTGAAATTAAGCATGTATTCCCAAAATATTTCTATGAGATTTGTGAGCTGTGTTATGATTGAAATTTTCCCTCCAAATATTTTCCAAAAACCTTAAAAGTGCTCTAGCTACGCATATAATACCAAAATAGCCTAGGCGGTTTTGGACCCTATATGCATGAATGGATTAAACCCCTACATGATCAAACCTCTGCAATGTGAACCTATTTTCTTGGTTCCATTTTTCTTACATTTTATCGATAATATCTGAGATGTGCATACTTCTCCCTGTCCCCAAAGTGTCTGGATCAAAGTTTTTGCCGTATTGTTTTGTAAATTCCTTGAGATGTGAAAGAGTTAAACCTCTATTTGTAAAAAAACTCTGAGATTTGAACTCTGTGGTTCCTTTCCACTTTATCAATATAGCTTTTGAATCTTAAACATTTCCAGCTGTTACTTTAACCCTTCCAATGCTAAGGCTACTTTCATCCAAAGCACAAGGACACAAAGATCTGAAAACCATCTAAACCCTGTTATGTTGGTACTTATTGTATAGCCCTTGCTGAGCACTCTCAGATGAGTGCCCATATGCCAGTGTTTCGGTGATTTTTTTTAGGATGTTTGCATTATTTTGTATTTCCCAAATTAGCCACCAGCAGCCTAATAAGGGTTATTTTACATATTTTTCTCAATTAAATCTGATTCATTTTTGTGTACATTTCAGCTGACCTGATAGGAGACATCACCCAAGCTATGCTAGATATGCATAAACATCCAAAATGGCTGTCCCGCCTCTCAGAGTTCCAGGTGGAGAGGTTTGTGCCAATCGACCACCAGCATTATGACAAAGAAACGGAACTCAAGGAGTTGGTGAAGGGACAGACTATACTACCAGCTTATTACTAGACCAATTACAGGAGACTCTAGAGCAGTTGCAAATATATAAGGGATCAAGGGGTTTGATGAACCATTCTTTACAATTTAAAATATTGATTTTCTTGAGAAGAATTGTCTTTTTTTCAATTTTGCTTCAAACCAAGTTTTAGTTGATCTATTTTTTATGAAAACATATCTTTTATGAAAACAAGTATTGAAGAACAAGGCAATATATTTAGTTAAAATATAGTTTACAGTTCTGAGTTTGAGGTTCATTTTGAGGCTAATTGCCCAATTGGGTAAGTATCCCAAAATTTTACCTGTCTGAAATGTTTCACCTATCCAAACAGAATTGCAAATTTAGTGTATTTTTGTATAGAATGTGCAATGACTTTTTCTTTATTTTTCTGTATTGTTTACAAATCGTATGAATGGCAGGATGGCTGGATAAATAAAGCGCATGCAGGAAATATTGTTTTTGATTACTATGTCAGAAATGTCTAACCTGCCATAGCGGTTTTAAGAGTAACATGAAAAATCTTTACATAAATATTATCAGCGCGATAGCTAATTTTCAAAGTCTTGTCATGGTTGCGGCAGTTGGTTAGGTGCTTAAGTTGAACTCAGTTCTTACCAAATAAGGATAGGATGAGAATAATATAGGAAAATTTAAAACAATGAAAGGCATGCTACAGCTGACTCTCCAATTGGAATGGAAGGGATCTGAATATGCGGATTTGTAACAGCACTAATAGCCTAGTATTAAGTTAGAAAATAACAATACAATATTTTTACTTCAGAACTTTGGTATATGGTACCTTATTGGGATTTGGGTACACTATGACTTGTGTATGAATAGTGTATCAATACAAGGATTTGTAACAGCATGAAAAGCCCAGTATCAGTTTAGAAATAATACACTATTTGTGCTGCAGAATTGTTATATATTGTACTTTGGTATATGGTACCCTATTGGGATTTGGGTACGCTATTAATAAACCAGTATTAAGTTAGAAAATAACAATACAATACTAGTAGTTCAGAACTTTGGTACATGGTACCCTATCCGGATTTGTGTACACTATGAATAAACCAGTATTAATTTAGAAAATAACAATAGAATACTTGGGGTTTGGGTATACTTATTATAATGAATAAACCGGTGTCAGGTTTAAAAAAATCACAATATGAGATTTGTACCTTAGAATTATGGAAATGGTACCCTATTGGGATTTGGGTACTGCTATGTTTGTGCCTTATGTCCACTGTTTGAAATTGCTTAGAATGTGACCAGTTTTGCTATAAACATTCACTGAAATGGTGCTAGTTTGGTATAAATTGTATTTGATATCCAAGATTCATTTTTATTGTGCCACGAGGTCTTTGGATGTGTCAATTATTATATTTTCAAGAGACATAGTTTGTTACCAACATATTAACCATTGTAAAATATACCATGGAAAGTAGTATCAATTTTGCTTTACGCATTCCTTTTAATGATGCCACAAGTGTTTAAGTTTTATGTAAGAAGCTACTTGTTTAAATTTTATGTAAAAAGCTACTTGTGCTTCAAGATGATATTTCATTTTATTGGAAAAGTTTCATGAGCGCTAAAATTACTTTTTTCTTTTGCATTTCATTAAATGGCATCCGCAATGTTTTGATGGTCTGTTGTTATGCATTCCAAAAAATGATGCCAGCCCACAAAAACCGTATCTTGTATTATTTCATTGTTAAAGATTATTTGGAATATCGCCATTTTGATCTTCTCCATTTTTATACGTTCCATAGTATGATGCACAAGTGTCTTGGTTGTTGCCATTGTTAGAAAGTAAATGGAATGATGTTACAAGTATTTTGATTGTCTCTTGTGTCATGCTAGAATGATGCCATGTGTTTTGAGTGTCTTTAATGTCTTCAGGGGCTTACCCAGCCAGGAGTCAGGGAGTCATTTGGACTCCACAAAAACCAGATTTTTGGCAAAATTACATCCAGTTATTTTTTGTAAGATTTTCTGGATATATAGAGTCCAAGGAAATATCTTGTAAGTTTCACTCATACAAAACAATAGGTGCATTAAATGATGTAAAGAAGCAAACTTGGTTGGTGTTGGTGTGATTATTCTTGTAAATTGGGTAAACGCCTTTCGACCCCGAAACTTTCACAAATCTTTAGTTTTGTCCCCGGGTTCCAGATCCTGGGTAAGAACCTGGTCTTCATTGTTATGCATTCCGTAGAATAACGCTGTGAGCATCTTTATTGTCTACAGTGGTTAGTATTCTGTGACATATCATCTCGAGTGTTTGGGCATTGGTAATGGTTCCATGAAATGATGCCATTCGTTGTTTGATTCCAGCCTCAAGATAAAGATTTTTCCTAGGAACCCAATTGCATCTTCATAAGCTTCATAAAGGTGTGTTTATCAAATAGTGGATCATTTGGCTCCCTACAGACATTTTGAGGGAGCCACAGCAATGGAACGCTCTGCTCCCAGCTCTAGCTTATTTTGAGCCCTGTGAGTGTATCGTTAGTATTCCAAATAAGTGTTTTGGGATTTGTTAAAGATACCTTGAAAAGATGCCAGGGTTGCCTTGATTGTCTTTGTATAATACATTCCATATAATGATGACATGATTATTTTAAGAGTCTTTGAAAGGAAGCTATGTGTTCTGATTGATTTTATTGTCAAGCATTCCGTAAAATGGTGCTATAGTGTCATGCAAACCATATTATGAGGTCTTCATTGCTTGAAATAGGAAGTGATGTGTTTTTATTTGCTACTTTGATAACCCTTTCAATGCTGAAGCTACTAATGGCCAAGGCACAATTCCACAAAAATAGTTGACAATTGGCTAAACCCTGTCTTGGTGGTGCTCACTGGAAAGTCTTTGTCAAGTTCTATCGGATGAGTACCAATAAACCAGGGTTTTTTATGTTTTTTTGAAAGGAAGCCCTGCGTTTTGATTAATGCCATCATCAAGCATTCCATGACATAATGCATTGACTCCTGAATGTGATGTATTGCATAAAATGTCGCCACCTTTGTTTCAAGCTCTTAGTCTGAATTTAGAAACTGGGTGCCTAAAATTTGCAATAAGTAAATTTTGGGGCGCCCTATTTTTCAAGGGAGAGCACAATGTACTTAGATTACAACCACAAACATGTATTTACTTAATAAATGTTATGCTTGAAACAGACATTTTCAGAAATTCCTCACAAAAAAATTAAGTGTCCTGAAGGGTGATTTGTGAGGGTTTGGGTGTCAAAAATGATGCCCAGACACCCTAGCGTCTACGTGTTTCGTTTCTATTGTTATGCATATCTTGAAATAATGGCATCAGTATTCCAATTGAAATGAGTCAATGATTGTTTTAATGATATCAATTGTAGTGTAATCATATCAATGGTGCCAAAAGTGCTTAGCTTGTATATATTCTAATATATTCTATGGAATGTAAGGTGTGTAACTAACATGTGCTCTGATTGTTTATATTGGTTACATTTTAGAAAAATTAGAAGTCTAATATAAGTATTACATGCATTCAATAAATTTTATATTTGGAATCCGCCATAAGAATTGTGTTTTACTGTATGAAGGACAGTCCCTTTATTATAACACATATTCCCATTCATGCTTTTAGTACCTATAGAAAGTAGAGTATGGATATATTATACTTTGGGGAATTAGTTTGGAATTTAGCATACTTTCAGCAAATATTCACAGGAAAGTTGTTGGTTCTGATAACTACTATATTTTCATTTTTCTTTCTCAGAAAATTTCTCTGGTCCTTAAAATATCATCAAAATAGGCCATTTTTGTAGGCAAGAGTGGGTTGACCCAGAAAAACATTGCAGTGTGAGTGGTATATAAATCACAGATTCATTTTCACTTTAATACATTGTAACAAGACTGAGTAAATATAGTATTCTAATTTAGTTTTAAGCTATTGAAATTGCATGTATAGAGTATACACATTACAATTGGTTAGACAAAATCCCAGTCCGTCACTCCAAAACCGAATCATTTTACATCATGGACAATGTAATTTCCAAAATTAAATGTTTCATCGTTTTATAAATGTGATGGCTTTTAAACAATGACTAAATCATAGTTATTTTACAAATACACTACCAGTAAATAAAATATACATTTTATATGCAAAACAGGACACCACTTTATATCAATATTCATATTGATATGAAGTTGTGTCCTGTTTTGCATATAAAATGTATATTGCTTAGGGACATGGAACTGAACTGATGGGTTTGAATGCATCCTTTTTATCCTAAAACTAACAGTTTTGATAGAAAAACAAACACATTTTCTTAGATATTGATCTTTATTCTCTATTCTCCCCTGCCTTCTATTTAACCCATTTGTAGCAGGAATGCGCACAGGATCACTAAAGTTGCCAAACTGATTAATATCAGAAATACATTTTGAGTAGGGATTGTCAAACATAACAGGAACACCATGGCCTTTCAGTTATTTTGTGTCTTTCTAATTTTGCTTTGTTAGATTTATCCATACCTGTCAGAATGTGTGAAACCCCAAATGTGAATTCTTTGAGATTTTTTATTATTAATTTTTAATTTTGAAAAATTGAAAAATGTACGATTGGGTTTTTGTTGCTTCAATTTGGTTTTAAAATCATAGAACAATAATCATTTAAATAAATGTATGAATGTAAATACAGTAATCAATACTTTCACATATTCTGGATGAAAAGTAACAGATATTTTTATCGCTTGTTTAGAAATGCAGGATTTGACAATGAAGAGATCATGTTGCCAGCCAGCTTGAACTGACATGGCTTTCTGACTAACAATAGTATTTTCAGATCACCAAAATCTCAAACTGATAACTACTGTACACCATGTTGATATTGCAGCAGTTTAATTAATGCATACTTTGCACATCCCTGGAGTCTGCATTTATTAAACTGCGCACCATTATTTGAACATCCGATCCCTATGCTGGTATTGTACAACTCACTGACATGATGGCTTGTCATTCAACACCGTACATACAAATTAAGCTGTGCATCAAAGGCAGCTGCCTGCCAAGTACATTAGTTTAAAAGTGCATACCGTATTCGCCCGATTAAGCCCACATTGCGGGTAGAGGTTGGGAAGATTTTCTGTAGAAGGCATGTTGACAATCCTCCGTTTTACCGCACACCTCAATGATTGCCGGTCGGAGCGTATTGGCCGTTATTACACCTTTGTGCTCTCGCTGTTCAGTTTGCTTGAAGTTCTGTCAGAATCTTTGACTCATAAATAACTTAAATATTAGAAGAAGAGTTGTTGGTAAAGTTTTGATTAATATTTCTCATTTAAATATATTAGCGAACTATGCCTTCAACTGAATGATGTACCTAAATTGTATGGCTGCTCCAATCATTAACTATTTCATTTTAATTTTCCCAGTCAGTGTTATAATCTTGGTGAAACATTGGCCTGCTAAGGTGTACTATCATCTTCCCAGTCGTTGTAATAATCTTTGTGTAACGTTGGCCGACTAGGGTATTGGTGGATATCAATGATTTGACTGGAAGCTGCACTCGAGGGCCTGCTGCTCGTCTCCATGACAACGCTTTTCAAGGTCACATTGGCTGCTGAACATATACTGTGTATGTCATGTGATGTCGAGTCTTGTACAACCTGCAGCATTTGATGCACCTCTTCCAATTTTTCGATTGTCTAGAATAAAAAAAGATAAGTGCATGAAAGCTATTATATCATACCTCACAGCATCATTTGACGCACCTCTTCCAATATTTCGATTGTCTAGAATATAAAAAGGAAAATGCACTAAAGTTGATATATTATACCTAAGGTAACCTTTTTTGTGGTCATGGTAGGGCAATTATTCTTAATGCAGCAATTACCTGCAGTTTACCATCATTTCACAACATCATCAATACCAGAACTTCTAATATTAAAAGTAACCTGAAATGTTAAAGGGGGCGGTCTTAATTGGTCTCGTACAGCTCCTCTCTTTAAAGGAGGTTGCTATCATTGCACTAAAGATATTGGTTGCCTGTGACGGTCCCCCTACTCTCTCTCTCTCTCTTTCTCTCTCTCTCTCTCTGACTATCTCTCTCTCTCTTACTCCCTCTCTCTCTCTCTCTCTCTCTCTCTCTCTCTCTCTCTCTCTCTCTCTCTCTCTCTCTCTCTCTCTCTCTCTTACTCCCTTCTCTCTCTCTCTCTCTCTCTCTCTCTCTCTCTCTGACTGTCTCTCTCTCTCTTACTCCCTTTCTTTCTCTCTCTCTCTCTCTCTCTCTCTCTCTCTCTCACTCCCTTTCTTTCTTTCTCTCTCTCTCTCTCTCTCTCTCTCTCTCTCTCTCTCTCTCTCTCTTTCTCTCTCTCTCTCTCCTCTCTCTCTCTCTCTCTCTCTCTCTCTCTCTCTCTCTCTCTCTCTCTCTCTCTCTCTCTCTCTCTCTCTCTCTCTCTCTCTCTCTCTCTCTCTCTCTCTCTCTCTCTCTCTCTCTCTCTCTCTCTCTCTCTCTCTCTCTCTCTCTCTCTCTCTCTCTCTCTCTTACCTGTGGTTTTAGCTGCAGGTACAGGTCCTGTGTGAGGGTGTCTCTCTCTGTCACCCTTTGAAGTCTCTCGTTGATGAGGTCCCTGAACACAGGCACGGTCATGCTGACAGGCGCGCGGCACACAGAATCCACCTTCTCACGGAACGCCTGTGCCATACGACCAACCGAAAATAGAAACTCATCCTAAAGAAATTCAATATAGAAAAATGTAGAAATTACAATGTTGCAGGTGTGAACGTCAGAAAAAATATATATTACGCTGTTTTTCTGGAAAACGACAGAAAAAAAATTCCACTGTTTTTGGAATTGACAGAAATCAAAAAGAAAATTACCAGTTTAATTCTTCTCTGGAACTAAAGATACTACAGGCATCTTTGGAATGGTGCTGAAAACTGCTACCAGTTCCTCACAGCTATAACACTTAAGAACTAAAGAGCTAAAGAGTTAAACACTGCACAGAATCATGAGAACCATACCTTTATATTATCCTGCACCGTAGTCCTGTTGGTGTTGGATGCTGCT
Organism: Maea johnstoni; assembly: GCA_963942565.1. Classification (NCBI taxonomy): domain Eukaryota; kingdom Metazoa; phylum Annelida; class Polychaeta; order Spionida; family Magelonidae; genus Maea; species Maea johnstoni. The sequence continues at coordinate 14,976,660 of OZ012691.1, read as the reverse complement.
GTTTCGTACTGATCTAGACCGTACTGTACAAGGTCTTGTAAGGACAGGTTAAGCTGGTTGACGTACTCTACCTGGGCGGCAATACTGTGTAACATCCGCCATGACTCTGCAATGTGGATGCTTCCCTGCACAGCAAAACAACAATGGATAAATACATACTCCATCAACAGACCTGTCAAAATAGTCCACCTGACTTGCATGAATACAGTACAGCAAGACTAGTACAGTACAGACATTTAATTCCTGCACCAGTAGACCGGACGTCTACCAGTGCCTGGTGGAACCAACACCCATGGGTATAACTTCTCAAAAAAATAAGCCAAGCACATCAATGTCTTAGCTCACAATCCAAAGCTACTTTCAGTTGTGAGGTCATCCAGGCATCATGGCCCAGAAAAATGGGTGGTAATCGGGCGTGCGGTCGTGTATTATGGCCGAACTGCCCACGCGCTTATTGCAGGAATTAATTGTTGGCACTGTACCTGGACCATATACTGTATAACATCTGTCACAACTTTTTAATGTGAGTGGCTGAGCGCTACCCTGCACAGCAAAATAACAATGGTAAGTAAAGTCATATCCCATCATAACACAAACGGCCTTAAATTAAGCAACAATCTGGGCCCAGAAAACCGCAACCCTAAAGTTGTTTCTGCCCTTCCAACTACCGATCAACTTCCAACTACCAATCAACATAAATACAGGATTAGAACACTGCAATACAACTACAGCTGCCATCAAACATGCAGTGTTTGAAGAAAATATAATATTCCAAAAAATAAATCACCAACTACTAGTACTTACCCTATTTCTTTTGCATGGTTACAGGCTTTAACAAACATTTTTCAGGCCTTAGCCCTTATCCTGCTATAACCACAACAATTATTGTGGTGTGCAGCAGTGCTTATAGATTTTACAGCAGGATAACCTTACTAAGAATGAGTTCACCATATCAAGTGTAAACTCTCTTACCTGGGTTACGAGAGAGCGTGTTAGCAGCCATCGGTGGACGGCTAACCAATGGGATTCGTTTCTCGCTTGACTTATCAGTTCATCCAGATGACGCAGAGCTAGTTTCAGATTGAGGCCCTCAAAGGGGTTCCTGCCAGCCAATGGCCCACTGTTCTGGAAATGGAATGCCGCTTTCTCCTTGTCAAAGAATATATTCTGGTACATAGCCAACGGTTCCTCTGGGTAGAAGGCAGAGACTCTGAAAAGTTGAGAGAAATAAGTAATATACCATTTGCCAAATATATATAATGAGAAAAGTCAAAATAAATAAGTAGTATACCATATACCATTTATACATAACTGAAAAGTCAAGAGAGGTGAGAATTTTTATTACCATATACCCTGTAGCAATTACAGTAATTTTTATTCATTGTCATTTTTTCTGGCCTATTCAGGCTTAGTTATGCCTGTCCAGTTGTTCATGGTGAGGTAATTAAGAAAAAAATCAACTTGCAGAGCTGAATTTGAATCTGGGCTGTATAGCAGTAAAATAGCAATCATTGTCAATGCCTTAGATGACTCCGCAAGCATGTGGATCTGGTACCTTTTGCGGCAAAACCAATTAAACAAAATTTTCATATGATTCATTATCTACTTACTCAAAGTCATCCTCATTGATAAAATGAAACTTGAAGTGTTTTATGACAGGCACATATCTCCACTGCATCAGGGTGTAAGCCTAGAGAAAAACAGTTAAAATCATATCACCATCATCATCATTACAATCCTTATTATCATCATCATTATTACGATCATCATCATCATCATCATTATCATCATCGTCATCATCATCATCAGTATCCTCCTCATCATCATCAACATCATCTTCATTATCATCATCATCATCATCATCATCATTTCCATCATCCCAATTATTATCACCATCAGCAGCAGCAGCATCATCTATATCAATTTTGAAGAGACTCCTATTCGGATTTTGAAGAATCAATACAAAATGATTCAAACCTTCTATCTCTATAATTTTTTATAGTGCAAATGCTACAGACACTCTCTAGGATATTCTTGAAATTACGAAAAACTGCTTTTCTTAAAATATGATGAAAAACTGCTTTTCTTGAAATTATGAAAAACTGCTTTCCTTGAAATTATGAAAAACAGCTTTTCTGAAAATTATGAAAAACTGATTTCCTTGCCAAATACACTGAATTAGTGATAAACATAGAAATCTACTAGGTTTTCACCTTGAGGAATATTGGTTCCTTATTCCTACAGTATCTCTCCAGCTCAGCCAAGAATCCCTTCCGTCGTTTCTGAATGCTGCGAGGATTCCAGCAGAGCTGATCCTCCCCAAAGAAAACTCCAATAACCGGTATCCGTGGAGCATCTATTAGGCTAGTCACATGGTCATACACTGGAAAATAAACAGGAAAAATAAATACCTGTGAGAACCTCAGTAAAGTAAAGGATACACATGGCCAGTAGGAGTACTTACCCTTATGCTGCTGGTGGCTAATTTTGGCAAATTTCAAAATAATATTGGAAACCATCTAAACCCTGTGATGTTGGTATATTGGATAGCTCTTGCTGAGTACACTCAGAAATACCCAAGTGCCAGGGTTTCAATCATTTTTCAGGCTTTTTGCATCATTTTCTATTGGCCAAATTAGTCACCAGCAGAATAAGGGTTAACGTATGCTCGCAGTGGCCGAAAGCAGCTTGACAATTTTGGTGAAAACTTCCATTGAAAGCATATTTGAGAAAAGATTTGAAGGAAAAATGTTATACCCCCTCAAATATTTTATAAAATCATTCTTAATTCATAAATTATTGTCAAAAGTATCAAAGCTACCGTATTCTTCCAATTAACCGCACGGTGCGGGTAGAGATTGGGAAAATTTTCTGTTGAAGGGATGTTGGCAATCTTCCGTTTTACCGCACACCTCAATGATTGCCGATCGGAGAGTATTGGCCGTTACTGCGCCTTTACACTCTCGCTGTTCAGTTTGCTTAGAGTCAGTTAGACGTTTGCCACATGTGAAAAGATCGTTAATTGGTCAATAGTACGATCATGCGGCGAATATGAACAGTGAGAGAGCGAAGGAAATGCTGAAATTGCGGAATTCATTCCCCCTCTAACCATGAAAAATAGGCCCTGTGCGCTTATTCGGGCATGTGCGCTTAATCGGAAGAATACAGTATGGCAATTTCTGGAAGATTTTTATAAGCCTGAGTGAGTGAAAACACATGATGGCATAATTCATATTGAGTCTTGTTTTTTTTAATCCTGTACAAGTGAACAGGTCATTCCCATAGTTGCATGAAATTTATCACAGAGGTATAGATACAAGGGAGATGCTGTGAGGGGCCAATTATGTAATAGTTAATGCCCAATGCCTAATAACAATGGACACCCTTTCCATTGTTATCCAGTAATGGAGAGTTCTGAGGGCATTGACTCTTGGAAAATCCACCATATGTTTCATCAGGCTCCTTTCACCAGGTATTCTAGAGTTCTAATGGCATTTGGTATTGTCAAAAATGGCTTTCCTACCCATCCTGCAGTAGAGTTGAATGGCCTCTGCCGCGCAGCCAGGGGGGCCCCTGATGTAGCAGTACTCCTGGAGGACCACAGAGTTCAGGTACGGCAGCATCTTCCCATAGAGCGGGGTATGTCCCCCAACAGCTAGGCACAGCGCCACCTAGTGAGAGAAATAAACATTAGGATATGCTTAGGTATAGCAGTGCTTCAGGAGCAGCACAGAGTTCAGAGCATCTTCCCATACAGTGGGCTATGTCCCCCTACAACTAGGCACAGCGCCACCTAGAGAGAGAAATAAACATTAGGATATGCTTGGATATAGCAGTGCTTCTGGAGGACCACAGAGTTCAGGTACGGCATCATCTTCCCGTACAGCGGGGTATGTTCCCCCACAGCTAGGCACAGCGCCACCTAGGGAGAGAGAAATAAACATTAGGATATGCTTGGATATAGCAGTGCTTCTGGAGGACCACAGAGTTCAGGTATGGCAGCATCTTCCCGTACAACGGGGTATGTTCCCCCACAGCTAGGCACAGCGCCACCTAGGGAGAGAAATAAGTATAAGGAGAATCTTCATATCAACCCCCTCCACATATGAAGAGGGGATGACTTTACTTTAAACTTGAGTACAGTGCCAACATTTAATTCCAGCACTAAATGCATGGGCAGCTCAGGCATAATATGTGACTGCATGCCCGATTGCCAACAAGTTTCCTGGGCCTGGATGCATAGATGACCTCACAACTGAACGTAGCTTTGATTCGCAAGCTGCATGGCTCATTGATGGGCTTTTGGAATATTATCCATGGGTTTTTGTACAACCAGACAACCGGTCAACTGGGCAGGAATTAATTATCTGTACTGTATTTTAGATTTTAAAACCATAGACATTATGCATGCATTGTATTAGCATTATACGACTACTACATTTCAATTTCATATCTCATTGTAAAATTCGAGGTAGAACTAAACTTCAGGTACTAATAGCCCTTTAAGGCCAGTGGTATTTCATTATTGATGGCCCTTGCCTACATACCCTATAATGTCCCTTTCTCTGTGTGAAATTAGTATTGGCAAACTGGTTGGCGATTGATACGATTTTGACGAAACTTGAAGGATCGAGAACGGACAGCGCGCTAACAAGCCCATGTGCATCGCATCCCGGAATGTGAAAAATGTGGTTTTCCGCGTCTTCCAATCGCGCATTTCCATGCAGAACCTTGTGGGCGATTTTTTCAGGTTTTTCGAAACAAAGGTCCAGTTTCGCAGCTGCCAGATGCAACGCGGTGACCAATCGCGGGAAAGGATTCGGAGGAAAGTAGGCGTCGGTCAGTAGATCCAGCTTAAAGGTCATCCACACCTCGTCCAAATGAATATCCAGAAGGTACTACAATGCAGAAAATGAGAGGAAGAGATTTTATGATCTGTTTCTTTTTTGAAAAGACACTGGTGATATAGAATAAAGAACCCTGCATAAAAACCTTATACTAGAAGCATTAACCCTTGTATGCCTGTACCGCCCAAAATAGTCTAGACAATTTTGGTAAGATCTTTGCGAGTTGTTTTCAGAAAGTAGTTGTAGCACAAATGTTGTAACGGGATACACAGCCAGCAGATCTCACTCCACAGCCTTGGCACTACTCCTAGACCATGTGTTGCCAAGAACCACTCAAATATGGAAAGCCATATGAACAAAAATTAAACTTGTGAAAAAAAAAACATTCAACTTGCATGCAAGAAGAATTCAACTTGACCTCAAGTTACATGCAAAAAGAATTCAACTTGAATTCAAGTGAGGTATTAGTGAACGGCCAAAACGATTCAACTTTCACATGAAGAAATAATTCAACCTGCATTCTTCAATATCTGTCCAAATGATATTGACGAATGCAGATTGAGTTGAGTTCGCCATGTTGAATTGTTTTGAAGTCAAGTTGAATTGTTTTTTTCCTGCATGTAAGTTAAATATTTTTTAGTCAGGTGAATGTTTTTTTTATAAGCTAAATTTTTGGTCATTTGGCATTCTCTATTCAAAAGGTGCATTCTATGCAAATATGAGAGCCCTCATTGGTCTATAATTGTCTCCAAGTACGGTCACACTGAGACGAGATTCGGCGAGATTAGGTTTGTCGAGGGCTTTACAATGGTAATTGGTCTGTGGTGAACAATCCATGTTCCCTTCACCTATTGTTGTAGGAGCTATGATGTTCAGAACCCAATCCTATCTCTCTTTGAAATATTTTCTAAAATAATACTGGAGTATGAACCATTTTTAGAAGTATGTTAGAGTCATATGACGCTTGCCTAGGAAATCTCCAGGCATAAATGCAGGGTAAAACAGTCAGAGGCTGAGGACTGAGAGTTGACCCTAACAATACTGAGGCTACTTTTTTGTCCAAAGCTCAAAGACAATTTTTTTGTTGAAAACCATTCAAACCCTGTCATGTTGGTATTCATTGGATAGCTTTCGCTGAGTACTCTCAGATGAGTACCCATGTGCGAGGGATTTTTCAGGTTTTTTGCATCATTTTTGTATTGGCCAAATTAGCCACCAGCAGCATAAGGGTTTATAAAAGACCTTTGATCTAGTGCAGAAATTGCTCCCATCTAGGGGCATACGTTATACTCATTCCTAGGCCATAATGTAATTACTTAATATAATGGCATGGATTATGGCTGATGTGATAAGTTTCTCACCTTAATCAAGGCAGCTTCCCGGGCAACGGTGGAGGGAAAGTTATTCTTCTCAATACAAATATCCAAGGTGATCACTGTAAAGAAAAGGAGTATAGTGATTGTAGTAGTAGTAGTAGTAGTAGTAGTAGTAGTAGTAGTAGTAGTAGTAGTAGTAGTAGTAGTAGTAGTAGTAGTAATAGTAGTAGTAGTAGTAGTCGTAGCAGCAGCAGCAACAGCAGCAGTAGTAGTAGACTTAGTAGTGGTAGTAGTACTGATAGATTATAGAAGTGGCAGGGATGGTGATGCCAATTAGAAAGAAATATATATATATATATATATATATATATATATATATATATATATATATATATATATATATATATATATATATATATATATATATATATATATATATATATATATATATATATATATATATATATATATATATATATATATATATATATATATATATATATATATATATATATATATATATATATATATATATATATATATATATATATATATATATATATATATATATATATATATATATATATATATATATATATATATATATATATATATATATATATATATATATATATATATATATATATATATATATATATATATATATATATATATATATATATATATATATATATATATATATATATATATATATATATATATATATATATATATATATATATATATATATATATATATATATATATATATATATATATATATATATATATATATATATATATATACATACATATATATATACATACATATATATATATAGCCTAGGTATGGCATTTGGCTGCTATATTCTATCAATTGTTTGTTCTTTATTCTATATACAGTGGTAAGAAACAAATAATTTATGTTTGCTTGACCAAAGATAATCAAAACATAAATGTGTGTGTGTGCTAGATTCTCTCTTACCTTGTTTCTCATGTTGCCTGATAGAGACATCTTCCAGACCATGGGAGAAGTCCAGAGGTCCAGTGCTGCCCTGGGAAAGAGACAAACAAGAAACAATACAATTAGAAAAACTAAAAATGGATAGATCTAGTGTGCCTTCTTTTTCACAAGAGAAATGCAATGGATTGCTATTGGATTACAATCAGATTTTTTTTTCTGCAAAATGCATGTTTTTTTATTCTTAACAACACACAAACACAAAAACAAACACATACTGGTACATATAACACACAACAAATGCATATTTCTGTACAAGATTGGAAGAATTGGAATTTTGATTATCTTCTTTTTCTGTGACTAGCCAGTTGTAAAAGGTGGAGGACATTGGAAAACCACAGCTTATCCATTGGTAACTTCTACACACGCCAGGAATAAATTTGAACTTTGCAAGCCAAAAACATTGTCAAAAGAAACCATAACAGCAAACTGGCAAAGGAGTTAACATAGCTCTTATGTGCATAATCCAATGGGTTTTTTTTTTTAAGTGTCTACCTTACTGGTTTTGTGATCTTGTGTGTATGATCTTTTTGACCAGAGCATTTTTATTTGATGGATTAATAGTGAGAAGAACAAAAACAATTTTTCTTCAAATAGTTTTGAATTCAAAATTCATGTTCAAAAGTATAACCAATGCAGACATTTTTGTACAAACATCATGACCAATGCAGACAAAACATGTACAAAAGTATGACCAATGCAGACATTGTTTGTAAAAGAGTTGATCAATGAAGACAAGGTATGCACAAAAGTATGATCGATGCAGGAAACTTATGTACAAAAGTGTGGCCAATGCAGACAATTTGTGTACAAAAGTATGACAAATGCAGACAATTTATGCACAGAAGTATGACCAATGCAGACAATTTATGCGCAGAAGTATGACCAATGCAGACAATTTATGTACAAAAGAATAACCAATGCAGACAATTTATGTACAAAAGTAGGACCAATGCAGACAACCCTTGTTTGAGGCTCGATCAGCTCTTACCTGTTTGTTTGTGCTGCGTGGCTGTTGTCTTATGGCTGTCTGTGGCCGTGGAACTTCATCAGGAAACCTCTCCTTTATAGAAGACAGGATCTCCTGAAATGTCAACCAGAGAAAGTTAGCATTATATATACATATACATATATACATATATATATATATATATATATATATATATATATATATATATATATATATATATATATATATATATATATATATATATATATATATATATATATGTATACATGTATAAATATTTTAAAGTAATATGTATAATCTGTTTATATCATCAGTGAGAACAGACCGGAGCAACAGACGATTGCACCATCTTCTGCAGGGTTCATAGTGCTTGCCTATCTTTCCTCATGGACCCCCCCCCCCCCTCCCCCACATCACCCTGTGAGTAAGGATCAAAGCTTTCCAACCCAATGTTATATACATACATGCTTGTAACAGGAATTACTGTACTTACAGTGACTTGCGGTGCCCAGACAATGTTATCAGCAACTAGTTGGATCATGAGTGAGGTACAGTAAGAATTGACACCCACCAGTGTGGACAACGTCTACAAAAGACAAAATGGTTACTGTAGAACAGGCAAAGTTTACGAGTGTAATAATTCTGTGGATGCGTGAACTAGTTTCGCCCTCACAAACTTATCACATGCAATCTATTGGATGGATATATAGTTACGCTTTCCGCCACCGGAGGTGATGGCGCGTATTGTTATGAATGGCACCCATGGTAGCATAGTATTGACACCTATCAGTATGGATTATTTTCTGCTCAAAACAATAGGATTATTATAATGAATTAACAGCATTCAATGTCTGCTATGGACTAATTTTATGTATAGAAATTATCAGCTTAGTAATAACAATAAATCAGTGTAAAGATATCGGAAAAAGACAGTAGAAAGATTGTTATGTATGGTATATCTAATAGCTTTTAGTATTGCCATTTCTCAATGTATGCAAAAGACAACAGGGCTATTGCAAAGATTTGTTTCTTTATCAGCAAAGCATCAACACTTATTAGTATATGAAATGTTCACAAAGAAAATAAGACTATTGTAATATACAGAATTTTGATCAACTTAACATTGACACATATCAGTTTAAACAATATCTTCAAAAAGGCAAGTGGACTACTGTTATGTATTGCATCTTGGTTAAATCGACTACATATCAAGAAAACAAATGTACAAAAAGAAGTGTAATAGAACTGAAAGGAAAAGGGCGTTTTTTGTTGCTTACCAAGCAAAATCTATTTAACCCTTATGCTGCCAGTGACTAATTTGGCCAATACAAAATTATGCAAAAAAACTGTAAAATGATTGAAACCTTGGCACATGGGTACATTGTCTGATAGTACTCAGCGAGATCCAATGAATACCAACATGACAGGGTTTAGATGGTTTTCAGAAATATTTACGTCCTTGTGCTTAGGACGAAAGTAGCCTCAGCATTAGAAGGGTTAAAGGTACCTTTTGATCTGAGGGTACAGCCTCCAGAAATCCCCCAGTTATCTTGGTCAGTCGTTGCTGAATCACACTGTAAGCTGTGGCCAAATTACAGGGACGCTCCTGCCTGGAAATAGCGAGAAATATTTAGCTTTCAGGAGGTTCTCATTTGGTAGGATCTAATTGCATTGATATTTACAAAATACATATACATCAGAAAACTGTGGAAACATTTTTATTTAATGGAACAGAATATTATTCCCCCAAAACATTTACTAGAAGAGACAGAATTGAATTGCACACATGTGCAACAAGATTTTTTTATTTCTCCATTTGTCATGTTTGTCAAAAAAATACAATGAACAATGGGTATAGAGTATTCCTTATATACATATATCAAGACTATATATTACATATATCATGAATATGTATTAAGTTATAGGCAGAAATTGAATTGGGGAAGGAGGGTGGGGAGTTCATAAGAGGTTAGAACAAAACCCCTAGCTGATTTGGTAACTATGCACAAATCAACATATATCTTGATAAAAATATTTCATACTTACAATGGGTTATCCAGCAGGAGAACCAGACCCTGTTTATACTGCATGAACAACTGATACACCACTTGACTTTCAATTTGCTGAAATTGAATTGAATTGAATTGAATTAAATTAAGTTAAATCGAATTACATTAAATTGAATTAAAATAAATCAAATTAAATTTATGTAGTGGGTCATTATTGTAATAAACATGACCATTTATCATTCAAAGTTAAGAGATAATAAGCCTTATAATGGACACTGGCAAGTGGCCTTCTTAACATTGATAATAATCAATTATTAATCAATCAAAGATTTGGAGGATTAATGAAGCTGGAATTTTCTATTGATTTCCAGCACTACCTACCCCTTCATACTTGGATATGAGTTGCTGTATGGTTAGATTCTGCTTCATGAGCAGAGAGAGATGACCCGCTCGACTGTGCAGGAGCCAGTATAACTCTACTAACACATCATCACGGGAAGGGCTCCTACAATCAGAGAAAAATATACAGCGGAACCAGGGACTAATAGCCAGGACCCATCAGTTTCCGGTGCAGTTTCCACAAAACCCCCTTTTTGGACAGGCAAAAAAGATATGAGGAATTTTCAATTTTGACTCTTTGCTATTAAATGTAGTTGGCAAAAGGATTTGAATTAGCTGAGTAGCAAAATCTGGACTTGCAAAAATTTTCAAATTGCTGTTACTGACTGGCATTTTCTAAACCCTGGCTAAGATCCTGGTTGGAACCTCTCTATTGTGGACAACTGGACCCACCAAAGTGTCCACAATAGAGGGGTTCTGATTCTGACTCTCAGTAGCTAGGGTATCAAGCTCAGTATTACATTCCTTAATGGAATGATAAAAATTCCAAAAAATTCATTGAATATCCATTAACGTCAGAAATTACTAGTTGATGAATTCATATTCTTTGATTCACTTAAGTGGACGTTGATCTTTTTGATGTGGGATTGTAATAGAGCTGGCAAATGTCTGGAGCTACTGGTCTTACCGGCAGGCTGTGAGACAAAAAGATCTTGATCTGGAAATTAAAAAGTGATGAAGCAAAGCCTATATCTTATTGTAGTGTATTTTTGAATTTAATCAGTTCTTGAATCTTATTTTCTGAATTAAGTTATCATTTAATTAAGTTATTCAAGCAATAGTCTCCTTATCTTTATCCGGAAATTAAAAAGAGGTGAAGCAACTACCTAGGTTTTACTTTTTCAAGTTCAATTATCTTAGTTTTTAGATCTCATTTTTTTCATCAATTTTTTATGTAAGTCTAAGCAATAGTTTACATACCTGTCCAGCAGGGCCAGTAAAAGTACATAATGCAACAAAGTGCTAAAGTCTTCTTGAGGATCAAGTTTCGCCAACTTCTTCTGCCAGGCAGACCTGGAATATAAGGAAATCAAATGGCACATAAAAAAGCATATCAAATTATGTGCATCAGAAATTTTCCATTATATTTGTTTGTGGTATCATGATATTTATTTGTTTAAATAACAAAAGGCATATAAAAAGGCATATTATATTATACAAATTATGAGCATCAGGAATTTCCTATTAGATTTGTATGTGATATCATGATATTTACTTGTTAAAAATGATCATGCCATTAATGTTACTTACTATAACTCTGAATTGCAAAGGAGTTACTTGTACAGCATGGCCATGATGCTTGGAAATCAAGAAAATAAACAAGCAAGGCCTTTATATTGAAGGTTTAAAAAAAAAAAATCTGAATTGCGAAATGGGCAAAAATAAAAAAGAGTGATCTTGATCAAGCATGAATATAGGGCTAACAACGTTTTTTCTTACCTCACCGGAGTGAACATTTGCCACACTGATGGGTCCTGCACTGTGTTGACCCCCTCTCTATCTGCATTCCTAAAGCCGTCAATTTCTACCGATCTCTTAGAGGGAGCGTGCTTTGCCTGTCTCAGCAAATGTTTATAAAATGAAGATTTCTCGTGAGAGTCAGACTCCAAATGAGATGTTTTAGATTGTTTCGGATGAGAAGATTGCTCATGAGATGATCTTGATTGCTGGTAGATTGAAGATCTACCATAGGAATCTGATTTTACTCTGGAGTTTTTCGATTGATTTGTAGATTTTTCGGATTTCTCCATCTCTTGAAGATTTCTGGTAGATTGAAAATCTGAAAAAAGATATGAAAATCGAAGTCTTTTTAAAAAGAAAAAATACCAAATTTATTTGAAAAAGATATTACTGAATATGACTGGAGGTTATACAAGACAGAACAAACACATTGATACTCCAGGCTGCAAATGCCACAGTTGTAAAATGAAAAGAGTCATTCTAAAGACAGCTAATAAATACAATCAAAAAAACAAAAACAAACAAAAAGACGATCAAACAAACAAACAAACAGACAGACACACAAATATATAAATAAATGAATGAATGACTAAATAAATAAGTAAATAAATGGGTAAATGAATGAATAAATAAATGAATAAGAAAAAAGGTAAATAAATGAGAAGGTACATAAATAAATCGATAAATAATAAATAAATAGATACATAAGTAAATAAATAAACAAATAAATAAATAAACATATAAACAAATACTGTAGTACACACAATGTACGCGTCTGTTTATATATAGCGTACCTGGCGTATGGTTCCGCTTCACTATATATAAAAATGCTGTACTAGCTTTTTACTTTTACTGTACTAGCGCTGTCAGCGGCGGCTACCGTTGCTAACATAAAGATACGCTATGATGCGAAAACTCCCCTATTCGCTATATTTGGGACACGCGTCATATGTGTGTTCTACAGTAAACAAACAAACAAAAAAGCAAGCAAACTAACTAACTCTACCTTCATCCTGATCATTCTCTGTGCTTGGTAAGAATGTCTTCAAGTAAGCCTCAGCATGGCTCTGCTTCATAAAGATCCCTTCAAACAATGTGGAGAGAGGAAGCCCTGTGGAACTTAAAAGCCTAAAAAGGATATTCAAAATATATTGCCCATATTAAGTAGGTTGACAGTATAATGGAGTAATTAAGGGATGAGTTTGGCAATTGAATTAGGGAAAGAGGTAGCAAAAGAAACTTGATTGCCTAACAATTATTCAAAATCAATTTTCTAAAAATATATACTTCAAACATGCTCCTATTACACTGCAAAATTACTCATAAAATAGAATTTAAACTTGAATATCAAAGTTCTCTATAAATGTAAAGACCAGATTTGGTAGCCAGTAGGGCAAACTTTTATGGCCCAGAGGAAAAGACTAAAAGATGCACTCTGAGATAACCCTTGAAAAGTGTCATCTGGATCTATGATATTTTTGAAAATAACTTTCCAATTAAACACTGACCATCAGACTATTTGAGGTCAAGCTGTGTTTCTGGTCACAAAAGCCCTGAATGGGTTACTTAGTATTATACTTACCCCGTAGAGGGTGTTCTGTCTGAACTGTCCCTGAAATGTAGACCATATAGTTTCTGACCCTGCCTGTAGGTGTCACTGTTGGGGTCCAATCGAAATATACACTGGAGAAAAAAAAATCAAAATTCCACTCAAAAGTTTTTATCATAACATGCATTCCAACACTTGACAAAATCTAACTCTATTTAACCCATTGATTTATATCAAAAATTTTAAACCTTTTGCTGCTCATGGTCAATTTTGCCATAACAAACTTATGCAAAAAACCTGAAAAATAACTGAAACCCTGGCACACGGGTACTAATCTGAAAAGAAACAGGGGAAAAGACATCAACTTGCAAAAATAAAGAAGGAAAAAGAAGGTTTTTTTTGTTACTGTTTTGATTTTTCAGAAAATTTCTCCTACAAATATTTTCAAAAGATGATTCAGAAAAATATCAACAAAATTGTCCACTAAATTGTTTTTTTGAGGAGGATCCATAGACCTGAATGGGTTAATTTAAACAGATTAGATTCAGTTATTACACAGAATGATATTAAGTACCAAACTTACTTGGACTGAGATGAACTTGTTTAACATCACTGCATCACTGAGATCCTTGAGAAAAAGTTCCTGAAAAAATTCAAAATATTAAAATTGATATTGGTCAAAACATATTTTTTTTGTTGGTTGAATGATATGATTCATAAAAACCTTACTTCCACATCAAAATCTATAAATGCATCATATGATAGTGCTTTGAATTGCATTAATCCTTTTGCATGCATCAGTTTGTATTGTACTGTATATTGCAATGTGATGTCACATATAACATTACCTTGCAATGCACCAATATGATTTCCAAACTTTACTTTTGCTTGCATTATGCAAGATCGATTTCCAAAATTGTCAGTTTACTTTTGGCCTCTGTTAGCATTAATGGGTTAATCAACATATCATCTCCATATGTTTTTCAACGTAGGCTTATGAGGAAGTTATAGGGCCATAGTCAGGCTTTTAGCCCTTCCAATGCTAAGGCTACTTTCACCCAAAGAACAAGGATGCACGTTTTCTTGAAACCCATCAGAACCCTGTCAAGTAGGTATTCATTAGAAAAATCTTGCTGAGTAATCTCAGATGAGTTCCCATGTGCCAGGGTTTCAATCATTTTTCCGGGTTTTGGCATCATTTGGTATTGGCCAAATTAGCCACCAGCAGCATAAGAGTTAAGACAATAAAAAAATTAATTTCACAAACCTGACCACTATGAATATTCCCGATATTCCATACGTTTCTTTTTCCATCTTCCCGCGGAACATCGACACCCAGCAATATGTGCGTCCCAAAGTCATCCATTTCTTTGAGATCCATCAAAACACTGGTGGCAAAGATTTCCACTCCCTATGAAGTGAGATTATCCAACATTGTTTATAATTCTGTCTTAACAAATTAGAATCTGGAGCGTATACACAGTCTAACAACATTAAACATAACTCAAAAATTGAAAAATATTCGGGAAACATTTCAAGAGGGAGTGTTAATTCCAGAGAATACAAGCTTTCAATCGAAATATTTAATGATATATAATGATATTAATAAATCAATGAATTATTATTAGTTAATAGTATTTATCAATTATATATAAATACTAATATATGCTCTGTTAACATCTCTGCTAGCTGCTTCACAAAGTATGGACAACTATTACTCTGATTTGTCAGTATTTTCATAAATCATGGGCCACCTTCAACCCATAAGAATTATAATGATTAAAAGCGTACTAAATTACTGAGAATTTACAGTATTTCAAAATAAGTAGCTTACCAACCAACAATGAATCTTACCTGTGTTTTGTCCGGACCACTGAGAAGGTATTCGTGTCGAACCATAAGAGGCGTCAGGGGCAGATACATGCTACCTTCAAACACACAGCTACCAACCAAAGACGTAACCACCTGAGCCTAGAAGAATAACATTCACAGATTTAAGTTTATAACAATGATAATGAAAATAATAATAATGTCGTTAATAAGAAATATTTATTGATTCAATAATCAATGAAATTATTACTGATATGCTACTTCGATTCGATTCAGCGAATGTAACTTAAAATGAATGAAAACCAGCAATGAACTCATGAGGACTGGTCGCAGTTTGATTGTGGGGTTATTTTTTGACCTATTGATCACAGCCCTAACACATGCACATTCATCTGTGTGAATTCTGGGATAAATGGAATGGAAGCACACAGTAAAGTGGTGGGGAGTTAGTGCTGCTCAAGCTGTGTTTTGCTAAAAAAATAAAGTTTATTTAACTAATTTGCATCAAAATCAATATCTTGTGCCTTCTTCGATATCGATTATCGGTTAGGTTTTTTTGTTGATTCATCAATACGGGCAGTATTTTTCTTAAAAAGTATTTTAAAAAAATACTCTGGTCCAAGAGAGGCTCTAAAATATTCAGGCCAATTTCAAGTGTTACAGGCATGAAGGAAATGCTTGGAAAAAATGACCTACCCTAAATTTTTGGATATTTAGACCACCCTAAGAGTTTGGGCCACCATCATTTTTAAGGAAAATCAGGGCCACCCTCTATCTTTCACAGGTCGTCCTTAGGGAAATCGGTGCCACTATGACTCTGCTTTGTCTGTATTTTCAGAAAACATATGTGCAACCCTCAACCCATAAAAAATGTCTTTGTTAAAAAGTGTCCCAAGTTACTGAGAATTTACGGTATTGAATTTTCATTGGGAGTATCAATATTATCACCAAAGTCAGTGAATTTGGGGCAGTAAAGGCATTAATAGGCCTGTGGCTTAGAAAATAGCACCTACTGAAAATTCATCAGGATTTTCTAATGTATGTGGTTTAGGGGTGATATCCTCCAGTAGCCATCTGTATTGAAAAAGTCTGTTTGGTTCCACTGCTGACACAATACTAGGCAGTCCCCACACAAAGTCCACTCCCTTAGGCTTGCAAATATGAACAGTTCTACTATTCTCTATTGGGGCATCTGAAACAAATGGTGTGGAAAATTGTAAAGGTTGTCATTATCATGTTCAATATCATCATTATCATCATCATAATCATCATCATATTACCTTCATTATTATTATTTTCATCATTATTACTTTCATTATTATTATTAACATTATTATCATTATCATTATTATTATTATTATTATCATTATTATTATTATTATTATTATTATTAATAT
>OZ012691.1:14942362-14957362 GCA_963942565.1 Maea johnstoni | reverse complement strand
CCCTCCCAACTCCCAATCAATGTAAAACATGCATAAAACACACATTTTTGACCAAAAAAATAATAAAAAAGAAATATATTTTACCGACCTACCCACCCTAATTTCTTTCAGACCGTTACAGGAAACAAACAATTTCTCTCTTTAGGCCTTACAACTGTCACGACTTAGCCGCACTATGGCAGAAAAGTGATGAAAAACGAAATTCCAAATTTAACTAACCTTTCTGCATACTGCCTGAATCTTCTTGCAAACCCTGGGTAAGGGTTGTATGGCAGCTCTTGCTTGCTAAAGAGAATTCCCGATAGATCCTGGAAGGCCTGCTCCACCCCCGAATCTTCCAGGTACGTCCTGATGAGCTCCAGGAAAGCCTGGTAATTAGCCTCGTCAGGTGCAACAAAGTCATTTCTTAAGAGAAATCTTTCCAGCTGCAAATAATAATTGTAAATTCTCAGTGATTTGGGACACTTTTTAATGATTACACTTTTTATGGGTTCTGGGTATTTTGTGAAATGGCAACTGGCAATAGATCAAGTGAAAACAGTACTGTTAAACCCATAAGGATGCCCACACTTTTTATCTATTTATTTTTGTACCTCAATTTTTTCATTTTTGGATATATTTATTAACCAGAAAATGAAGGTAAAGAAATGTATAATAGGGTGCAAGTGCTATTTTTTTAATAAGGCACAAGTCCCTTTTTAAGAGATTTTTTTTCTGGCTGCAAATAAAGAGTTGATTGATATATAGCATAAAGCTTAAGACTGCCAATTTACCCAAATATGAGCATGACACAAAAGACTTTTCTCAAGTTTCTTTGACTTCTATTCACTTCTACTCCAGCTAATTTCGAGCCCTGAATATGTCTGTACAGATAATTGCTTATAAGAGTGTAATTGATACCGAAAAATTGGTAGGAATGGCCAATTCCATGGAAAAGATCGCTATGAAATATCATAGCAATCATTCTGATTCCAGAATCGGCAAAAAGTTGATACTTATTGATGCTTACTTTGTCATATTATTGCAATCCAATAAGATGACGAAGTAACAAGACAACGCCAGTCGGTAGCTCAGTGCATTAGGTAATCTAAATCTTCTACCTAAAAACAAAATTATAGCATGGGAATGTTAAAACAGGTAAGTATCTGATACAGTTTTAAGCCTAAATGCTATGATTCTTCCCCCTGTATAAGTCGGTAGGTACCGATTCTGATTCCAAACCTTGGATACTGATCACACTCCTAATTGCTTATAGTTTTACCGTCCTACCTCTGAATCTTTAGACAGCACTGTGGGACCACGACTTTGTCTTTCTTCCACTTTGTCTTTGCTGTTAGCCATAGGCCGGCCAGGCATATGAGCTGGAGGTCTTAATGGCTTGTAAACAAGCTTCTGAAAACAATTAGAAATGATGTTTAGTTTTGTTCATACTCATGAGTCATACATCATAATGATTCCTATATTCATATTTTGTGCTAATGAAAACATGAAGGGAAAATTAATTAAAACAAATAAAAAAAAATGCTTCTAAAAAATAGATTGAAAATGTATCTCCTAGCCAAATGGGGATATTTTATACTATTTTATTCTATTTCTCTGGACTCTGGGATATAGGAATAATGAGGATGTAAGACCTCAAACCTCAACTCCCTTGTTCTATCTCTCTGGAATATTGGGATATCTATTGATGTTAGCCTTAGCTTCCACACTCTCTCTCTCTCTCTCTCTCTCTCTGCCTGTCTCTTTCTGTCTCTCTTTCTGTCTCTCGTTCTGTCTGTCTGTCTCTGTCTGTCTGTCTATCTCTCTCTCGCGTGCGCGCTCTCTAAATGGTGTAAATCTACATTGTACACATGTATGTATTAAACCAAGTATCATAATATGTAAATATACATATACCTGTTTGGCATTGCGTGACCGACTGTCTTTGTCTCTTATCCTTCCTAATCTATTGGCAACATCCGGTGGGGGAGGGGTGCTGGCTGAGGCCCTCTCTCCCCCACTTTTCCCCTTAGATTTAGACATCTTACACGCCTGTTGCAAGATAAACCCCCATATTTGGTGGCCACACTCATTCAAAAATAAAGTTTTTAGTTTTTTAATGAGATACATTTTTTCTGTTAGCCTAGCATGTGTAATTTGATAATTTGATATGGAAAAGATAACTTAAACCCCACTTTCAGAGAATTTGAGTGATGTTTTACCCACCCTGAAGAGCTCTTCGGACGGGACAAGTGAACTATTTACTGATGCAATGCTGTAAATATGTAACCAGA
This sequence comes from Maea johnstoni, assembly GCA_963942565.1. NCBI lineage: Eukaryota > Metazoa > Annelida > Polychaeta > Spionida > Magelonidae > Maea > Maea johnstoni. Next base: position 14,955,089 of record OZ012691.1, on the reverse strand, counting down.
AAATATCTGATATTTAGTTTTAAGTCAAGAAATAACTTTCTTTTCCTATTAGTAGGGCAAAATAATATCTATTAAAATGAATAAGATGCTTTTTTTGCTTTTGAGATGGCACAAATATGAGTTTTCTATAAATCTTACAATAATACTAGGACAGATAGTAAAACAAAACAAAGTTTAGGAGCAATTATTTGCTCCATTATTTCTCAATTTAAATGGCAAGAACTGAATTTTTGAGAGACAACACTTAATTGTTGCAGGAACATGTTAAGACAAGAATTCAGTAACATATCAGATTTGGCTTTAGCCCTTTTGGAGCTCTACGGACAGGACATTGAAACTCTTCGGACGGGACACATCATCCCTTCCCCAAGGCACAAAATGTACTAGGGTATGGTATTTCTGAGATCATGGTGAATGGGCAATACACAATTTCTCTTCCTTTTAAGATTGAACTATTGTACTAAATGTATCTGTAGGGACATCATAGCTAGTATATGAATCAACTGTGGGACATTCAAAACTTCAACTTAATAGGTGGCTAGAATGTAGAGATTTACCAAGATCAGGTCTGAAGAGCGTACTCATTGGCAGGTAATTTACACACACACGCACACAAACACATGTGTAAATAAGTATAAATATATATTTATGTATATATATATATATATATATATATATATATATATATATATATATATATATATATATATATATATATATATATATATATATATATATATATATATATATATATATATATATATATTGTGTGTGTGTATTAGATAGAGTGGGCCATATGATCAATTAATACTCCTGTTGAGATAAAGGTTCTTGAAAATGGGTACAATGTAAGCTGTTGGACTTTCACAGTGGTAGAATATATCCTGAATGTTTTGAAATGAGACCCCCCTAGAGGGATTTGAGTGGTTCAATGAAACCCCTTTTAAAATTCAAAATGTTTATCCTCTTGTCAAGAACTGCTCCTTTTCTTAACCTTTGCTTCAAATCAATCAGAATATCTATCTCTCTTTTAAAACAAATCTCCTCATGTGGTACAAACTCCCTTCAAATAAATTCCTATATAGCTGTGCTGCCACTGATGTGATGATTTAAAATGAATTTGAATAAATCACTGAGCCCTTGATCTTGAACAAAGTGTCCACTGCATATATAGGTATAATTAGTAATGAACAAAGTATCAACATTTTCCCTAGAACATGTTTGGATCCATCCTTTGTACTTTTCTGTATCTTGATTAGCCAAAATGGGAATGGAATGAAAATTACACTGTGTACCAGGTATACCATTTCTTTCTGGAAATCATAAGCCATAAGTACAGTACCATATCAACATTGCTTGACCGGCATAATAAAATGATGAAAACAACCTGCCTGATCATCTCACTACATAAAGAAAAGACAATCAGGTGCTACACAATGTCCTAACACCATTAAGTGATGACATCACAATCTATATAACTTACAGGTTATTGGGTTTCTAACTTACCTCCCTATACACAGATGCTTCATTTAAGAAGTATGATGGGTTGGAGGGGGGGGGGGGGGGGGGGGGTGCAAGTACCAACTGAAGTAAAGTTAGTCTCTCCATTTTTTTCCTTCAGAACAATTAAACTCATAAGGTGTTCAGGCCGAAAAGTCATGAAATTGAGAAATAAATATCCACACTGCATTTTGCTAAAAAAGACCTTTCAAAATAAGATGCAGCTTAATTGCAATTTATGGGATAATAAAAGAATGCCAATTGAGGCCATCAAAGTGTTAAGGTTATACTGGTAGTTGTATATATATATATATATATATATATATATATATATATATATATATATATATATATATATATATATATATATATATATATTAATGCTGGGACGATTAATCGAAATAATCGATTAATCGGTCGTTTTGCCATGATTCTGATTAATCGATTATTGAAACAGAAGATCGATCATTTTCGATTATTATTTCTGCTCACCTGGTCAAAGTTTCCATTTAAAAGGGGCCTTGCTTACCATGAAAGCCATGCATAAAAGTAAAAGGTTATTGTAATAAACATGAACTTTGAGTTCCTGACCATTTATCATTCAAAATTTAAGGGAAATCGGCCATATATTGGACACTGTTTAGTGGGCATATCAACATTAATAATAATCGATTAATCGATCGAAAATTTGGATGATTAATCGAGCTGAAATTTTCCAATGATTCCCAGCACTAATATATATATATATATATATATATATATATATATATATATATATATATATATATATATATATATATATATATATATATATATATATATTTATATACATACACTGTACCTAAGATGTGAATACTTATCTTATCAAACAGAATACACCTCTCCAAGGCATTACGCCCTCCCCTCGGCCTTGCCCCCCCCCCCCCCCCCCCCAATGACCTTTCCCCAAATCTCAGCAGTATCCTCCACAAACCCATCCACCCCTCCTGCCCCACTCAAAAGGCTTCTCAAATGTTTATGGCTGCATAGGCTCAACATAGCCCCTTTTGCCTATATTTGTGTGATCGGTGCCCCATATAATTTTGTATTGAAGAAGCTCTTCGGACGGGACATTGTTTTTGGCATCACCCATTGCATCCAAATAAACTATAAAAAATATTCCAAACATAGGTACTGTACCATTTTTTGTGTGGTGAACCAAATGTATCATCAGTTGAAGTTCATTACATAGTTTTAAGGCACCCAGTTCATTTTTAACCTCTTATGAACTGACAATTCAGTGCCCCACCCAGAGGGCTCTTCGGACGGGACAAATCCCCTTTTTCCAAAAAATGGATTTTATTATATTAAAAGGAGTTTGATGATCTTTCTTTTTGAATGAACTTTTAGACATGATAGACACCCTCACTTGAGTAAAGGAAATATGCATGAAAATACTAAGCCCATCCCATAAGGGAACAAACAAGAAAACTCTTCGGACGGGACAAATTATGTTTCGGAAAGAGTAAATTATTTTTTTCCCTAGGAAAATAATGTATTCCAAGTATTTTTGTGTTATGTCTGTAGGCTACTCCAAGGGACCTTGTGCCCACTACCCTATTTCTTTGAAACCTCACTATCAATTAGGAGAACACATGGCTCTTCGGATGGGACAACCTTGTTTCGGAAGTTCATCTGATGAAATGTAGTTGGTTTCCTACAAAATACAGTTGAAGATTTTTAATTACCTGCAGGATTTTTAGAGAGGTATGACATCAGTTTATCAAAAAATATCAAAATTACTCATCTATAATAGATGTATAGGAGTAGTATACTATCATGCATTTACCTATTGAAAAAAAAAGTAAAAACATTACATAAAAACATGAAATTGGCAAATATAAACCTATCTCTCTGCCAAAAGGCATCTGTAAAATGGCACTGTGGCTGTTGCACAACTGTTGTCTGCCTTGATGATTGACACATGACAAATCCCCAAGTTGACAATATTTGTAGACAATATTGCTGTCTGTTTTTATACAAAATTTGTTTTGGCCATTTGTTACAGCCTATTTTGGTCATTTTGATACATAATTCGCTATTTTTTTCTAACATAGGGTTGTTACACACCAATGATATTATGTATCAAAACTTACCTTACTTGTCCCGATATATTGGCATAAGATACCTGACAGAATATTGTTTTGATCTAGAGTTTGGTCTATAAACACCATTTTAGGGGGTTTATCTTGCAACAGGCGTACAGACTTGTATGTATCACACCATCTTCTTCCCAACCAGCTAAACCGGACCATCTTGCATTCTTGAATTAAAGATCCTAAAATTGGGAGATAAGAAAATACAAGATCAAAATTGTATGTATATCCTTTATTGACCAGCATCTTCAGATAACAAAATAATGAAAATATACATGTGCAAGGACTTATAATTGAAACATGAATTCAAGAATGGTATGAATATTAGGAAGAACATTCCTAAAGGATAACACTTTTATACTAGAACAGAGTGAGAGTGTTACTACATGTACATGTATGATGTATCTGTAGAATGGGAAAATAGAATGTGAGAGCATTTAAATGACATCCTCTCTCTCTCTCTCTCTCTCTCTCTCTCTCTCTCTCTCTCTCTCTCTCTCTCTGTTCTTGTTACCATCTTTTAACTTTTCCTGAGAACATCATCTAATATTCCTTTGGAATGCATTTCCATTTAAAAAAGTGTCAGTGTCATAGAGTTTACATATAGATCTACATGTAAACACAAGCATAGGCCCTTGCAACAGTCTGAAAGAAAATGAAAATAAAGATTTACTGTGGTGTTTACGTTGTACTGTTGTCACGCCCCCCCCCCCCCCCCCCCCCCCCCCATACTGACTAATTATTAAAGAGCTTTAGTCAGTATGGGTGGGGGGGGGGGGGGGGGGGGGGGGCGTGACAACAGTACAGCGTAAACACCACAGTTAATCTTTATTTTCATTTTCTTTCAGACTGTTGCAAGGGCCTATGACACAAGTCACAAGTCTGTGAATGTGATGTAAACAACTGAAACACCCGTCAAACTCCTCGAATACTGACATCTTCATCTGTAATGAATTTGCATTTCAAGCAGCCTGGGACTTGGCACAGACGTGAAGACATCAATACATGCATATATGTATTTAGATTAGTCAGAAATATCTATATTTTCACAACAGCCTCAGCACTGACACCCTGAAAGGCGTCCTAGGAAACCACGGTCAACTTCCGGTTTGAGACTAAACTAATCGATAACTGCTAACTGACCGCAGACTGCTGTAGACTGGTGGCAGCCCCTACGGCCTCTAATCATGCGATAGAGAACGATTACCGTATCACTTACTTCTTTATTCTTTATTTTATTCATTTCATTATTTATTTATTTCATTATTTATTTATTTCACTTTGATTTATTTCAGTATTTATTTATTTTAGTATTTATCTTAGTATTTATTTCAGTATTAATTTCAATATTTTTTTTTTTTTTTTTTATCTATTCATTCATTTATCTATTTATTCATTTATCTATTAATTTATTTATATATGCATTATTTATATAATCATGTATTTGTTTTATTTTATTTTACTTTGAAATTGGAAATTGGCATAAAATTTCTATTTCAAGTTCTACTTCAAACTCCCCACATTTTCTTTTAATTTTTTGGAGTTCAGTTTATTGTACAATCTAGTTAATGAGATTCATTAATGCAATGCACAAGTGTTAAAATATTTTATTTTCTTATTTTCTGTTATTCTCACTCATAAAGATATCGCTAATTTGGAAATAAGAAAAGATGAAATAGTAATTGCACATTCATGCTTCACCTTAAACAAGGTGATAGCAATTACTTGCCTGGCCTCTATATAGATGTGCGGCGTTGTGGAGGGCTCGTTATGCTTCTTCTGCAACTGAGAAGTTCTATGGTTGAATGTTTCTTCTGCAAAGAAAATGGAATTCCTTCCAAGTTTCGGCTTTCGATCTCATGGCGAAACGACCTAAGCTGTTGAAAGCGACGTAAAACTCCATCCCCTTCTTCCTTCTTCCCTTCCTTCCTTCGTTCAGGGGCGACAGATCACATATTTTAAAACTGGTGTCAATGACCGCTACTAACCATCAGCTGTCCCAGACTGTGTCAGCTGGGTTCTATTTTTAGAATGAAAAGTCAAAACAGGATGTAGCATATTTTGATATATGAGACTGCAAGTGCTTTGGGCTCACTGCACGACAATACTTTCCATTAAGGTAGAAACTAGTCCAATGAATTAGCCGCCTTGCTGGTTGTTTTTATTATAATTACTGTTGGTCCTATCTCCAGTTAAGGGGCTGAAACATCAAATCTGGACTGAAACATCGAGCCCCCCCCCCCCCCCAAAAAAAAAAAGTTTATTTTAAATGAACTAGGTAGAAACCTACTTGATACCATGGCCATTTTTCAGTTAAAGGGTGAATACCTGAAAACTGACTTTACGGGAGACAGAGGTTGGTAGGTGGCTAAAAATGGTCTTTCGAACTTCTACCATGGATGGAGGCTTTCAGACAATAATTGTCTAAGAAACAAAGCCTCTGTTAATCAATCAGCTAATGTGAAACATGTCCGAGTTTTGTAAATATTTCGTGTTCACAACGTTTAGGCTATTCAACGTATACACCGTCATTCGTCTTGCTAGCCTAACTACTAGGCGTTACTGTGTTCTGTATTATCATATTTAAAGTTATGCCTGCGTCTTTATCACCTGCTCTGCTGTAATTATCTATGCTATTTGGTCAATAGGTGTTAGACCTGGAGCCCTTCACACTTTTTAGATTTAATATCGAACGGCAGAATTCAATATTACCACTTGAACCACCATTTTAATTGATATTTCCATTTGGCCAGCAATCTGACCCATAGAGGTCACCAGCCTAGTTCTGGCCACCAAAGTTATTTCAAAATTTTATGAGATGTATATGTTCTTTATTCTTACCATGAAAGAACAGGTGATACATTCGTTATGCCCTGTTGGAAAGTGCGGTCCGGCCTGCTGTCCACCCTTAGTCATCCAGATCTGGATGACTTCGGGTGGATATCAGTCCGGACCCACTTTCCAACAGGGCGTAACTAAGAATGCTACATAAGGGCTCGTGGCCTACTGTTGGTCATTTAGTTCACACAGATGCCACACGAGGGGGTTGTAATATTTCCAACTACCCCCTAGCATACCGCAGAGCAAATCTGCAAAGGGATGACATCTAAATATGGCCTGGGAGGCAGGATACAGTACAGACATTTAATTCCTGCACCAGTCGACCGGACATATGCCAGTGTCTGGTTGCGCAAACACCAATGGATAACATGTTAAATAATATAATAAGCCAAGCACATCATTGACCCACGTAGCTTGCAAATCAAAGCTACGTTCAGTGTTGAGGTTATCCATGCACCCATGCCATGGCAATCGGGCGTGCAGTCGTGGATTATGCTCGGACTGCCCACGCATATAGTGCAGGAATTAATTATCTGCACTGTATCTTCTTGCCTGCAAGGCATGGGTACAATCACATTTTGATTACCATGCGACTGTAGGAAATATGTGTGAGCACATGACTTTTTTCATTGGCCATCATAAATCCCTGATTCCTACAAGTTAGTTATGACTCACAATCCCTACCCCTGCATTGCACCTTCATGCTCAAATTTTCCCTATATTAATTATATTTTAAACAGGCAGCCGAGATGCTTACATAATAATCCATGTCCCTGATGGTTTAAAAACGTATAAATGAACGAAGTTATGCTTAAGAATTCCTCTAGAATTGTTGTTTGGATCTAATATACTTTGTCAAAAACTTTTAGAATTGGAAACGATTTTACAAAATATTTGAAGGAGGGTTGTTGTTCGTGATCTTATTAACATTTTTCACTTAAATGTATTTCTATCTATGCTTTCACTTGAAAGATTTCATCAAAAGTGTCAGGCTGCTTTTGGCTGTTGTGCACATTAATTGGTTAAGATATCTGGCATGCAACTCATTGTATAAGAGTTATCAATCTATTAAACATTGATGAATATACACCACTATGGCACTATCAGTACCAATGCCTCCATGCTTTCATGCATGCTGAAATAATGGCTCACTCAGGTTATTGTTTATTGTCTCAACATCAAGGAGTTACAGTTAAAAGCTAAAATTGTAGGTCTTTTAAATCATAAACCTAATTCTTTCCTACATAAAAAAACGTTTTTCAGAGTTGGGGGAGATTGCTGTTGTTAGTGGAATTCCATCTGAAGACTGGAAATTGCCCTGAAAGTAAATTAAAAACAATTATTTTGCAGCTCTCTAAATTGAGCACTTCTGTACATCTGTAATACAATGAGTATGTAAAATGTGAAACAAAGAAATATATTCATGTTTGTTTGATTTCTAAACTTCATTTCCTATCACCATTTGTGTCCCTTTCTGTTTATTCTGCACATTTGTTGCCAAGTCACTGTCAACCTCTCACATGTCCCGAGCCGGCTTCGAAATCGACCAGTGGTGAGGAACAAAAAGAGGTCTGCGGCAACTCCTTGACAGCTCGGCTATAGGGGTAGGCCCTTACATCAATTGAGTTCAGCAATCTTGTGGTTCAACGAAACTTCACACACGTAAGAAAATTAACATGCACAGTACGGCCACTTTACATTTCTCATATATTTTGATTGGATAATGAATAACCCTCCATGAGAAGAAAAAAACATCAGTTAACGCTTTAAATTTGCTGCTGGTGGCTCATTTGGCATATAAAAACTGATGCAAAAAAACTGGAAAATGACTGAAAACCTGGTACATGGTACTCATCTGATAGTAATAAGCGAGAGCTATCCAATGAATACCAACATGACAGGGTTTAAATGTAGTTAAAAATCTTTGCATACTTGTGCCTTGGACGAAAGTAACCTTAGCATTGGAAGGGTTTAAGCATTGGCAGTATATACCAAATCAACTAAAAAGGCAGGGACATTGCAGGTTTTACTTACAGCGTTGGGGGAGGGGGGGGGGGTGCTGTATGACAATTTACCCAAATATGAACGACCAGTGTTGAGGAAGAATGAGCCGTCTGCGGCAACTCCTTGACAGCTCGGCTATAGGGGTAGGCCCTTACATCAATTAAGTTAAGTAATCTTGTGTTCAACAAGGCTTCACACACGAAGGGAACTTAAAATATAGAGTACAACCCCCATAAATTTCTCATATTTTGATTGAATAATAATAATAATAATAATAATAATAATAATAATAATAATAATAATAATAATAATAATAATAATAATAATAGTGGCAATAGAAGTAGTAGTAGTAGTAGTAGTAGTAGTAGTAGTAGTAGTAGTAGTAGTAGTAGTAGTAGTAGTAGTAGTAGTAATAGTAGTAGTAGTAATAGTAGTAGTAGTAGTAGTAGTAGTAGTAGTAGTAGTAGTAGTAGTAGTAGTAGTAGTAGTAGTAGTAGTAGTAGTAGTAGTAGTAGTATGTTTATTTGCTGTAAAACCAAATGAAGCATACTTTTGCAAACTACTTGATGGACAGTTTTCCTTTTTTGGATGCTGAATAATATTGTTTCTTTACATATTTTTCTATAAGAATCTTGCTTCTGAGAGATTTAGTCAAAGTTTCGAGCCGTTCAGGTTTGCAGTCTAAATAAATAGGTTAATTTACTCCCACACCAGACCAGAAATCATACATATCAAATAATGATAACATATAGTTTATAACAAAAGTGAACATAGCAATAGATAAATACCTCCCCGAGAACTAATTCATCAGTTAAATCAATTTCTGATGCTGCACTCTCTCCCCTCCCCATCCTCCCATCCGCCCTCCCACGCCCATGCGTCAACGCACTTTAACAAATTCATGTCCGACACATTGTCTGAAACATACAGAAATATATTTGGTAAGTGAGCAATATTTTGCGAATGTTTGACTGAGAGTTGTAGTTCTTGTTGACTTAGATAATCCCTCTTCAAATAGTTTTCAAGTATTACTCTATTTGTTAAGTTATGTTGAAAAGAGTCAGGCCAAGGGTTATCAATTATTTGCCTTTAAAGATTTTCGTCTGAATGCTGTGGTATTTATTGAAATAACTTGATAATGAGGCATAGTTTCTCAAACTATTTGGAGGACAGTTTTTCGTTGGCTGCTAATTAATATTGTTTCCTCACATGTTTCCATAAGAGTCTTTGTTTCTGACGGATTTAGTCAAAATATCGAGCCGCTCAAGCTCGCTGTATAAATAAATGGGTTAATTTACTACTACACGCAGAGCGTACTCACCAAGAATCAATATCACAGGAAAGCGTTCTAGTTCAGCATTTTATCATCAACCGTCAGACGCTGCATCTGGCCGCCGCATCTCGCGTCAGCGGCAGACCGGTGTAGGGGAAACGGTGACCCCGTGAGATAGTGTCCAGGACAGAATACACTGCTTCCTATTGCCAGACCTCCGGGAAGATAGCTTGGAATTTGAAGTTTCATCACTTGTTCTGCCATGTTGAGGCCAAGTCGTGACTAGCCGGTTGTAACTGATGGATGAGACCGGAGTACCCGGCGGAAACTACCGCCTAACCCCAAGTCACTTGCAACTTTCTCGCATGTCGGGGGGAAAGCAGGGAGTCTGATCCAACGGTTTATTCAATGATCTTGCACTGGTTATATTAGGTCACGAACCTGGCGATCTGTACCATTACCCATTACAAATGTACCATTACAAAGAAAAATGCTCAATATAATGGTATGTATATATGGAATATATATGCTTAGAAGATAACGAGGAATAAGACATTTTTACACCAATGAAGACATAGGGTGTCCCTTTTATAGAGTGTACCCCTTTTTTTCGAATATTCGGAGACGTTTGGTCCCGGATATCGCGATTGATGCTAAAAGAGCTCCATGGCATTGACGAATTTTGAAATAAATAATATTCTTTACGAATTGTTGAAATGGACCATAATGAAGTTTTTCATTATTTGGCCGTGGTTATGAGTTCGCAAGGCAGAAAATACACTGTCCATCGGGACACTGGCAGCATAGGGCACCCCATTCATTTACACCGGGTCCCAGTACACCAGGTCACTGATTCATAGAATGCACGGGGGCATTATAGGCAGAGGACAGTTTATTCCTTTACAACGTTATCCCGTGCCTGGTTGTATATGTACTGCAACTCAAGGGTCGTGCATGCATTGGCATCTGGAATACCCTTGGATACCAATCTGCTACTGGACACTGGCATCGTAAGACACCTTAATATCCATTACACAGACACTCACCACCCTCAAAGAATGGCGTTTGGAATACGCCAGGACACTGGCAGCGTAGGTCATCTTATTCCATCACACCGGCACCCGAGACCCGTCTGCACTGTTGTCCATGGCATGCCAAAGTATGCCAAACTGCTGAGCACAGGACACTTTATACCAATACACCGGTACTCAGTATCCGAAGTTGTGTCAACCTGTAGGTCGTATATTTTAAGTTTTATAAATTATTTTTTGTAATTGTACAATTACAATAAAAAAAACATACGTGTAGATTCATACATACATTGCGTTCGTAACTATCATATGTTCTTATATACCGCTTTTCTGTATTTGAATAATGTTTTTCATTTGTCTTCTTTTGATAGGTATCCTATAATTATAGCAATTCGTTTTCGCATATCGCGTGTGTTAATAACCGGGTGTTTAATTTTGCCGTATCGAGTCAAGTACTTAGTTTTGTTATTTTTGAAACAACTCTCTTTAAGGTATAACGTATAATTTGCCTTTACCAGTACAGCCAATAACCATACAAATTACATGAGATATCTACTCAAATAGATTCTCCGTGAAATTACTGACTTTTAGAATACGTATAGGCAGTATAGGTCATCTTATTTCGCTACACCGGCACGCCAGGCCCGGCTGTATTGTACGTCTAGGCTGACGCAGCAGCAGCAGTAGTCTACGTTAGCTGTACTAGTCTTGGCTCACGACCCTGGGTACTCGCTCTCCGTCTCCGCCGCATCTGAAGCCAGCTGCTATTCATACTATACTACGCCGACATTACCAGACAAGATGGCTAAATTACTCGCTGCAAGCGTTTTTGTCTTCTTCGCGTGCTTTTCATACGGTAAGTACATTTCACTAACGCATCACACATCGCAATGTCTCGCATAGGATCATCAGAAATCCCAATCTCTGTGGTTGATAATGTATGCAGGGCGAAAGGCGTTCTAACTATACATTAAGTATGCATCACGCTGCCTCGATGGAGCAAAAAACTAGGTCGCAATGGTTCTTCCATGTTAGCCATGACTTTCAAGGTAACCTTTCATAGAATTGCAAGGAAAATATCTCCATTCCCCACCCCCGTTTGGATATATTTTATACCCACAACCAGCGTGCGATGCTACACATTACAGAAACAATAGTATGGATTACAATGAATACATATTTAGGATGCATGTAGGGGCGGTTTTAATCCATGTCATATCAGTCCAATTAAATATATAGGGATGTACAAGGGTGCTCGTACCTGAACCCATATCATGCGATACATATGTAGTTACGAACCCTCGCCCACAGAATGGTGGTTATTTCACCAAAACAGCGTTACATTAGTAATGCCTGCATAATTAACCAAGTAGGGATCGCGGCTCAGTGCTGGCGCTCACGAACATGGCTATAGACTGAACACGAAGGGGATATCAGTAAAAGACGAAAGAATAGTCTCTCTCTTATTCGTGAAACATTATCTTTCATGTGTTTTGTTTCTTGATTATGCGTTCATCATGTTTTCTAAACTTCAAACCTCAGTTATCCAATCCGGGCTCAGAATTGCTCTGGTATACATCTCTAGACAGAATGATCGATCGTCTGGTGCTCAGTTATTAATGACACTATTTTGAAAATTAAGCTAGACTTATCAGAAAATTTGGAGAAATATTATTTCTCCTAGCTTAATTTACGCTCCTCCTTGAAATATTTTCAAAAAACTGTTTTTGTAAGGAAGATATCATGAATCTTATCAGGTAGATATTGCGGGTCGCCGCAGTACAAGTGGAATGGGGTCATGCATGTACTCGTAGTGTTCAAGGTCATATGGTCACTAGGCTAGGCTGGATTCCCACGTGGTTCTTTTGAGACACAAGGACGGTGGCTAAATATTGATGGACAGGCCCCAGGGAAGTTGTGGTGTATGTGATATACTCGAGATG
>OZ012691.1:14932362-14937362 GCA_963942565.1 Maea johnstoni | reverse complement strand
AAACATTGGTACTTCACTGATATTTTCCATTGCTAGATTTAAAGATTTGAATTCGCAGCTTAGAAAGTTGTTGGAAACTACTACACTCGGAATGCCAGTCGTCTTCCCTTCCTAAGCCTGCAAAATTGCAAGTCTATTTTAGGGGTCGCCAGTCTATCTATCCTCAGTAAATATGTCACACATTTGTCTGTGCGTGCATTGAATGGCAAAGTCACGGCGCATCTTCTATTGTTATTTCTGTGGGGTATCTGGGAAAGAATAACAGGCACCTTTTAACCTATTAAATGCTGTAAGTTCCTACAGAAATCTTCGTCAGTATCTAAGATGCTTTTTCCAATTATTTTGGAATTGAGAATAATTTTACAAAATATTTGAAGAGAGTGTTAGGTGGAGGAAACCGGAATGCCCGGCGAAAACAACCGCATAACCCGAAGTCACTAGCAACTTTCTCACGTGCCCGGGTGGGATTCGAAGCCGAACAGTGGTGACTGGTGAGAGACAGCTAGCAGTCAGTGGCAACCCCTTGGACCACACGGTCATAAGGGCCTTTAACCCATTTACATTTACAGCAGCCAAAACAGGCCTGACAATTTTGGAAATGTTTTGCTTACAGAAGCATTTTTTTGAAACATTTGTAGGAGAAATGTTGATCATAAGCCAAACAACAGCTCTCCTTCAAATATTTTGTGAACCTTTGCTTTATTTCCAAGTTATTTTCAAAAGTAGCAGACGATACTTTCTAAAGTATCTCTGAGTGTGGATGGGTTAACATGGTTTTATAGTTAGTTGTAGGGAACTAATCTCCGTCAATGAGCACGGTTTAAAATAGGAACAAAATCAGATTTATGGACTGCTACGATATAGAAGCTCATTATGATTGATGTGTAGGTGAATGCTAACATCTTGGCATTTCATCAATGCGCCCGAGGTGGTCGTCTGCTCTGACTTGATCGTCTGCTTATAACGTATTTATCGTCTGCACCTTTGCAAATATACCGAAAATAAAGTTTTTCATAAATACTTGAAGTAAGAATTTCATTATTATAAAAAACAAATTCTACTATAAATATTTGTCCGAGTTGTCCCTGATTTCGAAGAATTTGCGCCTTTGCTATTAAAGATCACAGGATGTTAATCTGTTCGCTGACATCTGGGGCATGCACGTAGCCGTATACATATGGGAATATCTAGATACTGTAAATTCGGAAAAATTCGCGTTAGTTTAATTTGTGCGTTTTTACGCGTTTAGCCTCGGACGCAAAATTAAAATTCGCAATGATTACTGCTGCCACTTTAAGTGGATACCTGGCACTCAATGTTGCGGCCAATTCGCAAAGTTAAAAACCGCAAAAATCGATATTCTGTAAATTCGCAAAATTTACTCTGCACAATTTTTTGTGAATATACAGTAACGCAACAGGATTTTGAGAAGTATTTGATTGAAAGGGGTTCTTTCTGTACTCGACAATCCCTCTTAAATATTTTAGCATTATTCATTTTTTTTTTGTCAAATTAGGATCTTAGACGAATATAGCACCCTTAAAGATCAAAGTTGTCAGCACTATGTGTGTTTACCCTAGTTGAGTTAACATCATAAACATGTCCTTCAATGATAGTGAAAACTGCATACTATATAATGCTTTTTTAAGACAGACGGGTAGGCCAATATTTACCGACAGTCGTGTTAATATCAATGTAGATAACTGACCTAGATTCGTAATAAGGTCACATAAAAAGTGTTTATTTCGCTTTTTATTCCATTCGTGGCTTTAACAGTTTAATGCACATATTCCCTAAGTGGCCGTGTAAGATCGTAAATTTGTACATATTTCTGTTGTGAAGTGAAATAGCATAGTATTTGAAGAGAATCTGACACACTTGTTACTATTTTCAGAATTTAAGTTGTTATTTAAAGGGATTTGATACACAATTGAAGCGTACAAACGACTGAACAAAATATTCAGATGTTCCTGTTAATTCCACTCATATTAGGAATATTGGGCTGTCCTTATAGTCTAGTGGATAGAGCATTGCCCTTTAATTGCTAGCTGCCCTTGAGGTAATAAAGTAGGTTCGATTCCAGTTCGAGTCATCTGAGAAAGTTGCCAGTGACTTAATGTCTTGGGTTGAATGGTGTTTTTCACCGGGTACACCGGTTTTGTCCAACACTAATTAGTGGCTGCTCACGACTTAGCCTTACTATGACAGAAACTTGACGGTATTCGAAGTAAAAGAATTTCCGAAATCAAAATTAACACACAAAGAAAACAATGATCTTGCATACACAATTCTTGTTTCCAAAATCATGTTAGTGGCGCCACCAGTGTCACTTTTCCGAACTAAATTGAACATCCCCTTCTCAAATTATGGATCCGACCCTGCATTAGACTTTCTCGTCTCTCTAAGCAAGAATAAGCCAACGCGTATATAACCTGGATTATTTCGGAATCTTATTATCGTTCCTCTTGACCTACTTTCGCAGTATGTGCAGTGAAACTTCCCCAATATACATGACAGAGTGAATTTTATAGGCAATCGTTGGTATGCTTCATAGCCCTATTTACCTACCCGTGATGTTGGCCTTATGTGCAAGCATGTGGATGTGCAAACACAGTGCATGTCAATGTGCTTCAATGGGTATTTGAAGGGTATGACTCAGCGTCCTAAGAATATAATATATGAGAAAATGAACACAATTGATCGCGGTATGGTATACTAGGTGATCTAGGATACCAAATTGGCTAAGATCATGATACAAACATTTTAGTAGGGCTAAAAGCATTACTATTACTATTATAATATATTACTCTATAACTATAACTATTACTCCTCAAAAAGGTATAGGTTTTAACCTCTAAACACTTTTGTCTTTCGAAATATGAATAGTAGATTATGAAAGCTCATAAACGGAACAACCTTGTGGCTAATTAGCTAGGAGATATGTCAACACTTGTACATAATTCGTGATCGAAAAATTCTCCCTATCACATATGTTGAATTTCTGGCACTAGCTTCCACGATCAGTGGAAGGGTCTGAAGCGCAGTCTTTTGACATGTTTAGGTATTTTGATTGAGTGGAAACTGTCAGGCGGCTGGGCATTCCCCATATGCGCGCAGTCTAGGGTATTGCAAATAAGCGTCTGTGGTATCTCAGCACTCTCCAAATTAGGCAATATACAAATATGACATCCGTGCGGGGTGTCCACCAGGAATAACTTCCCCGAGAGAGGATTGTCGCTCGAGGGCGTAGCGCGAGGGAACAATCCTCTCGAGGGGAAGTTATTCCTGGTGGAAACCCCACAGGGATGTCATATCTGTTTTATTATACCGAACAAAATACAAAACACAACAAGGGGAAAAATCACAAACACCAGAGATTTTGGTTAAATACTCGTCGTCTGCCTTGTTGAACTAGTTTCACCGGTAGGTCACTCGGCAAACTCCATGGGTGTTCGTGGGTATTCTTCGGGCTAGCGGTAACTAATCAAAAAGCCCATAGCTGTTGCTATGGGCTATTCAAATAGCCCATAGCTTTTGCTATGGGCTATTTGAATAGCCCATGAGCTATTAGGGACAACAGTCTGTCGCTAAAGAGTGAGGAAAACATGACGATTAATCCTTGGCCCTTGACCAACCAGAATCAAGAATCTTCACGTGAGGTATAATACTGCTAGTTACTGATTGGTCTACCTTCGGTTTATTAGTGTCGAAGTAGACATTACTGTAAATTCTGTATGTAATACAATGGAGATTTATAGAATCTCAGAACTTATTCCTGCAGTGTTTTCTCAGAATTCCCACACTGCACTGCTGGCTTCTGCTGGGTCCATACTTCCTTAGTGTGTGCTAATGGGCTATAGCATTATCGACCGCTTCTTAGGGGTTTGTGAGTACATGTTTTTGACTGTGCGTGTAGCCTGATCGCATGGATTCACAATTTAGACTAACATTTTATGTACAATTTTGTAACATGATGTTAACAGCAAATAAATGTACTACTGCTATTATTATGTTCATTATTATTTTTATTATTATTATTATTATTATTATTATTATTATTATTATTATTATTATTATTATTATTTCATTATTATAAATTCCAATTATTATTATTATTATTATTATTATTAGTATTATTATTATCATTATTATTAGTATTATTATTATCATTATTATTATTACTACTACTACTACTACTACTACTACTACTACTACTACTACTACTACTACTGCCCAGCTGCAAAATGGGTACCTAGCATTAGTAAGGCAGTGCTTAGAGATTGCGCGCTAGATGCTGCCAGCTGCTCTGGAAATGGTCTCCGTGTGTACTGGCCTGTTAGGGAAGGAAGATCGTGTGAACATTTCGGCGGATACAAGACTATAAACCGAATACCTTTTTACCTTTACTTACACTCATCAGTTAATGAACTAGTGGCTATAATTCGGAGTAGACTAGGTATTTATTATTTATTATTTAGTCAATATGAAGGTGACCTCGCCGTCTTTGCTTTGTTAATCACCCCCAGAGGAAAACAGAGTCAGAAATGAAATTCACACCGTCAGCTGAACAAGCTTACTCATGGCATACTAACATTTCATTAATTTGTCATCAATATAAGGATTCGTTTTAAGGATATACTTATTGCCGAATAATAATGCCTGGCTTTTTGACCCTTCCAATGCTGAGGCTACATTCATCCAAAACACAAGAACGCAAATATGTTTTAAAACTATCTCAACCCTGTCATGTTGGTATTCATTAGATAGCACTCTCTGAGTAGTCTCAAATGAGTACCCATGTTACAGGGTTTCAGTCATTTTCAGAAGTTTTAAATCATTTTGTATAACCAAAATTTGCCACCAGCAGCAAAAGGGTTAAAGTCATACATATAGCATTACCAAAGTGGTAAGAAATCCATACCGTAGAGGGAACGTCCTCATAGCCGAGTGGTCTAGGGCCTTGCTACTGATTGCTCACTGTCTAGCATCAATGCTCGGGG
>OZ012691.1:14914862-14927362 GCA_963942565.1 Maea johnstoni | reverse complement strand
TAATTGTCACTTATCAATATCCATTATCATTTATCGATACCGGAATATGTTACCGATCACAATCGACCTGCATCAATTATCACTTATCAATATCAGACAATCAACCAGTATTGATTGCCACTTATCGATACCAAAATATGTAATCGATCACATTCGACCTGTATCGATTATCACTTATCAATATCAGACAATCAACCAGTATCGATTGACATTTATCGATACCAAAATATGTTATAAATCGCATTCGACCTGTATCAATTATCACTTATCAATATCAGACAATCAACCAGTATTGATTGCCACTTATCGATACCAAAATATGTAATCGATCACATTCGACCTGTATCGATTATCACTTATCAATATCAGACAATCAACCAGTATTGATTGCCACTTATCGATACCAAAATATGTAATCGATCACATTCGACCTGTATCGATTATCACTTATCAATATCAGACAATCAACCAGTATCGATTTCCACTTATCGATACCAAAATATGTTATAGATCGCATTCGACCTGTATCGATTATCACTTATCAATATCAGACAATCAACCAGTATCGATTGCCACTTATCGATACCAAAATATGTTATAGATCGCATTCGACCTGTATCGATTATCACTTATCAATATCAGACAATCAACCAGTATCGATTGCCACTTATCGATACCAAAATATGTTATTGATCGTATTCGACCTGTATCGATTATCACTTATCAATATCTGACAATCAACCAGTATCGATTGCCACTTATTGATACCAAAATATGTTATTGATCGTATTCGACCTGTATCGATTATCACTTATCAATATCAGACAATCAACCAGTATCCATTGCCATTTATCGATACCGAAATATGTTATCAATCACAAGTGACATGTATTGATTATCACTTATCTATATCAGACAATCAACCAGTATCGATTGCCACTTATCGATACCAAAATATGTTATTGATTGCATTCAACCTGTATCGATTATCACTTATCAATAGCAGACAATCTCTCAGTATTGATATTATCAATATTGAAATATGTTATTGATCACAAGCGACCTGCATCAATTATCACTTATCGATATTAGATCGATCCCAATCAGTCGACACTGAGCGATCTAAGAATCGCTCAACGATCGCAATCGATCCATATCGATTACCACCGACTGATTTCAGCTTTTCAGATATGATACATTTGAGTTGAGAACTGGTGCATAATGCTCATGTCGATACTGGCTGCCTATTGAGTAGATTTATTACTTTGTCTATAATAAAGTTTTATCAGGCCTACTTTCTAGTACCTAGCCTCTTGCTCTTTGTCTGGTGGCTAAAATATTAAATTAATCAAACTCTGGTGAAGAAGATATGAAAATTGATTTTTGATTTTTCTAAGCCCACTATGGCAATGCAAAATCATGCTAATAAACCTGAAAATGACTGAAACACTGGCACCTGAGAGTGCTCCGCGGAAGCTTTCTAATAAATACCAACATGACAGGATTTAAATGTTTTTAAAAAATCTTTGCTTCCTTGTGCTTAAGACAAAAGTAGCCTCAGCATTGGAACGGTTGACTTTACATTTACCTTTACTTGACCTTACTTTTGTTTACCTATAACCTTGTGTTTACCTTTACTTGACCTTACTTTTGTTTACCTATAACCTTGTGTTTACCTTTACTTGACCTTACTTTTGTTTACCTATAACCTTGTGTTTACCTTTACTTGACCTTACTTTTGTTTACCTATAACCTTGTATTTGTACATGTCTTAATTCTTTACTTTAGCTGTATGTATGTTTTCTCGTGAAACTTTGTTAATGCAAATGAATTTGCAGTCAATGAATATGACTTACTAGTATTACCAAAGATTCTCATCTTTTTATTTTATATTTTCTCGAGATACTTTGTAAATTCGAATTTGTAGTCAATGTATGTATGTATGTTCCATAAAATACAATTCATACAAAATATAAATAAGATATTAACTCAATATAACATGTAATAGGAACATAAAATCAGCAAATACAGTATATACAAGGGCGTGGGAGGATGTACGATTATGTAACATTAATCAAGCTATACTCATAGTCCATTGTTATGTCTCTAGAATGTATCGTCTGCTACTCTCATACTTTTGAAAATAACTTGAGAATCATGCAAAAGTTAGCAAAATATTTGAAGGAAAGTTGTTTTCTGACTTCTGATCAACATTTTTCTTTCAAATGTCTTCAAGAAAATGTTTTTGTAAGTAAAATATTTACAAAATTGTCAGGCCTCTTTTGGCCGTTCTGCGTGTAAATGGGATAATATAAATTACACGGATTTATCCAATTCCTGCTCTTAATTTCCAGCGATACATGTCCAATATATGTCTGGCTGAGCATTTCCAAATCTCCTCCATAATTTCATTTGAGAAACCTATTCCGGGTTTTCCCATTAGTGTAAAATAAATATGATTTGTTATCAAAGATCTTTGTATTTCCTTTATATTTCTTATCATTTCAGGATATTCAATTGTGAGACGCATCTGCGCCTACGAGAGCGACTTCCCAACAAAAGCTGCAGTGGGATGCAAATCCGATGAGTCCGATGGCGGACACACTACCATGTGTTATTGCAAGGGAAACAAGTGTAACCATAGCAACGTTATCATTCCAAGCGGCATCACAATCCTTCTAGCACTTTTTGTCTCAAAGGGGTTTTTCAAGCTGTAGAAGTGTGATTTTTTAATGTGTTCTATTTTTTATCTTTTGTTTAACACCCTTTATGTTATTTTTTTTACTTCATATTTTGTCGACATATTTTTTTCACCAGTGTTTCATTTTTTATCTTTTGTTTAACATACATTTTGTTATTTTGTTTACTTCATATTTTTGTCGAATTTTGTTTTGTTTCC
The DNA here is from genome assembly GCA_963942565.1 of Maea johnstoni. Taxonomy (NCBI): domain Eukaryota; kingdom Metazoa; phylum Annelida; class Polychaeta; order Spionida; family Magelonidae; genus Maea; species Maea johnstoni. The sequence continues at coordinate 14,924,463 of OZ012691.1, read as the reverse complement.
CCAGTCTCCCCATGAAAAAGAAATCTTAAGGTCGTAGAATATATTTAATATTTTTGAAAGTCTTTTAGGTTTATCATTTTATTTCCCTTTGGAGTCTGATTTACTTTATCACCCGTTTATAACTCATTTTCCTTAATAGTTAAGATTAATCCCTTTGAGAAGTATTTTCCGAATTAAGAAGGGCATTAAAACATTCCCCTATGCATTTTGTGTTAATATTGATGTAAGTTTTTAACAGGACACACACATGATAATTTAGAAAATGTATGTGCTCATTTCAATATGTTTGAAGGAGTGTTTGTAGAAACATGAACATGCAATTTTCATGGAATAATCACACACTTTATAGCACATGCCTTTGTGGAAAAATAACCATTCTTAGCCCGTCCTGTATATATGTTGACTTTATAGATGTCGGAATGAAACGTGCTTGCATTATCCATTTAAAACCCTTACGCGGCTGGTGGCTAATTTTGCCAATACAAAATGATGCAAAAAATATGAAAAATGATTGTAACCCTGTCACATGGGTACTCACCTGAGAGTACTCCGCGAAAGCTATCCAATGAATACCAACAGGACATGGTTTAGCTGGTTTGTTTGCGTCCTTGTGCTTTGGATGAAAGTAGCTTCAGCTTTGGAAGGGTTAAAGCATTGATTTATCCCCAGTGAACGTCCTTGGGCATTACTGTGCTGTAGTGCGATATATGCTGGCTAACCACCGATTTGTACTTTTTTGTAATCGTTACCAGTTTATCATCAAACTATTTCAGAAAAATTTCATACTTAATAAGAAGTTGCCGAGTTCAATTAAGTTGATTGTACAGGCTTGGATGTTTGGTGGAACAATTGTATATAAATCGCGCTTTACATCATCGGAAGAGTATTGTAAGGTTAATGCCCATTCAATTTTTCTACCTGCATAATTACAAGCGAAAACATCCACCTTTAATTATTTCATTTTCCCCTATCCCAGAATACATCGCGCCATGTTTGGCAGAGCACTTCCTGCGGCCAAATTCAAGATGGCCGCCGGAGCCGCTTTGGGTGTGTTAGTGATTTTGTACCTTAGAATTTTCACGCGCTTGCAAATTTCATGAATCTCGAGTTATTTGATGAATATGCGTAAACGACTATATGAACGGTCGCAGAATCACTTTCATGTTTGCAAACATGATGTCGGCTATTTGTGATTGATTCCAATGTCTTATTACGCATGCGTAGAGATAAAAGGTCACAAGGGTTTTGATGTATTAGATGTTGATTCTTTTAAACGTTAAGTATATGTACATACATTATAGGAAATTAATCCTTATATGGAAGCTAGGAAGTATATATACTAACTAATAGACGTCCATGTGTTCAGTAAATACTAATCCGTCATTAATTGTTGAGTTATACATGCTTGTTATCTTTATCATTCACGTCGATTAGGTTTTCTAGTTGCATTTCAGAAATATTGAAAAATATTCATGATTTGTAACAAAGATGTATAGTTAGTATATTGATGGAAGTAGTTGATGACGTTTCTTAAAAAGTGTTTTTATAATAACTAACACTTCATGTAGTTGTAAAGTCTACGTCACGTTTCTCATAACAGAAATTTCGAGATTTAAAGTTACATGCGGGTCTTAAAGATCCAAATCAGGGAACTAAGCGTGAAACAGTCTTTTTTACTCCCCTTGCCCACTTGAAATGTACAATCTGCTAAAAGGTGAGTTTAATAAAACATTTATATATATATATATATATATATATATATATATATATATATATATATATATATATATATATATATATATATATATATATATATATATATATATATATATATATATATATATATATATATATATGCTGCACGATAGTTACGTATATGTATTGACCGTTTAATGCTGAGATAAAAAAAGTTAATTCATGGATTCAAATAATTCAGGCATATGGCTAGAAACGTGATTGATATTTGGGCTGATTTACATAGTTGAGTTTAGTTGATTAAGAGTAGAATTGCTAATTGTACACCAGTCGTAGATAATACACGGCATTTCATGTACAGTGTAGAACCGACGTATTGTTTATTGGATATTTTAGAATTAAGCGCCAAGTTGATGTCTAAGTATAACTCCATTAATCCATTACCAAATGAAAATAGCTTCTTGTATTAGAGTTCTTGAAATGTATTACAATTTTCCATTATGATACCTGAAACCCGATACAGTTATAGTGATAATTGCCTGACTAAATGCACCTTAGGGGATGAAGATGTGTCTTGTACTGAAAGAAGTGATTATTTTGAATGTCAAGCCTTTTCGAGTTGGTACAGCATATGAATTGTCTTGCTTAGAGAACACGAATATTTTGACCTTTCTTTATTCTGATGTCACGATCAAAGAATTGATTTCAATCGAAAAGAGGTAGTTAAGGCTACAGGCATCACAATGATTTAATGGGTATCAATGCCGTAAAAGGAAAGACATATTTATAGTTTGTAATTCGTGATTTAGTAAATTCGATAATGTTGGAACAGGACTTTACAGCACACACTCTCTTTCCAATAGGCGCAATCTAAAATGGGTGCTGTAACTTTGGTTTATGTTTTGTTCTCCTAATATTTCGACTTAATTTATATTTATTTTTGAAGTCAGTGTACCTTGACTGCACTTAATTGAAATCGGATTTTTGGGAATTATTGTCGTGGATGTGTGATATAATCAAATTTTTAAAAGGCCAAAATGATGCATTTCGACCTTATGATACTTTGAACGGTTTTAAGTCACATCTTCTCCCTCTGTTATTGTTACTTTTTGCCAACACTGAAAAAATAAAGTCTTAGCTTTACGAAAATGTTATTTCATGCCTTGTTGTGACTTCCTTAAAGGTCCCCTAGCCCCCATTGCACAATATATAAGTTATTCCTATCATTTTCTATACTGATCAGTAAGCCCTATACTTCCCACCACCGGGTAGTACCTACATGTCAATATAGATGGCGCTTTGCCTTGGCATCCACGTATTTACCCTCTATATTAAAAACACATTTTCAGGAGAAGTCACTGGTTCCTGCTGACTCTTCTCCAGTCATTTTAGATATGCTTGAATTGAGATGAAGAACCAGCTCTTAACATTTCCCAACAAAAGTATTACATTAGAACAGTTATCAACACTTTAATAGATAGATAAAAATAGTATACCACTAACTAACTTCAAATGTGTTTTTATATCGTGGCATACGCAAAGTAAATATTTTTTGAAAATGTGACCCAATCACGGTCGACGAATGACAAATGCGGAACTGTGCTCTATTAATAGCCATGAGCGGCGACATAACAAGATGCAAATACACCAACAGAGGTCTATAAGGTACCTAATTCGGCAATGTGACAAAATTAAGAATATTTCTTTCAATGGAAATATTATAAATTATTTACATTTTCGATAAAGTTAAAGTTGAACAGTTTTATTTGATCAAAAAACTTGCAAAAGTTAACATTTGGTCAACTACTAAGCACATTACTGTACTCCAATCTACCTATATAAGTAGCATCATTAGGACAGTAGGGTAAGCACAATCGATGATTGTTGCGCGTTCCCGGGCTTCCTCTCGATTTGTCATCAGATCGGGAGTGAGAGGGGAATGCTAACATTGGGTGAGGGTGTGTCGGTGGTTCGCCCCGACACGCTCCTCTGACCTTGACCGTGGCCTGCCGTATGGACTACGGCATTGCCAATGACTGTTATCTGTCTCTCAACCCTGTCTGAATTTGAGTCCCTGCTGGGGCATGAAAGATTGATGCCTTAGACTTGAAACCAAGCGGCAGATTGGTTTCCCATCCACACCTACTTACATGCGCCCTAGCAGCAACTTGGCAGAAAAACTGACCAAAAATGAAAATTCCAAATTTAAGTTTTAGCATGTTCCTGCGCGGCAGCGTAAGCAGGGTCTACCAACTGCAAGATTGCATTAGCATGGGATAACTTCACTACCCTAACCCCGAGAATACTCGTAGCATTAAGAAATTACGAACAAATATGTAAATTTAACTGAATGACCAAAGTTCGTGGAGAATAACTAGGACGACTGCAAACGACATGTGCTTCAGCCGGTTTAACATCTCATTTATCAATGTCATATCTGTTAGCCGAGCTTTTTGACTTTTGGTACATAAGTTAGCTAGCCAAGTGTGTGGTCGCAGGTATATATGTGTTCTCTAATATTTATTTCATTATAAGAATTGCCAAACGAAAAAGAAGGATTTCTCTAATTCTTCAACCTGTTACAACTGCCGAAATATGCCCTAGCCGCAATTTGGCAGAAAAAACTGACAAAAAATGAAAATTCCAAATTCTGGACCCAACGTGTTCCTGAGCGGCAGCACAAGCAGGGTCTACCAACTGCAAGATCGCAGTTATTGTAGAATGCGATACCTTCACTGACCCTACCCTCGAGAATACTCATAGTTTCATTAAAAGAATTGCCAACCGAAAAAAAAAGGATTTCTTTAATTCATCCACCTGTTACAACTGCCGAAATACGCCCTAGCCGCAATTTCGCAGAAAAAAATGAAAAAATGAAAATTCCAAATTCTGGTCTCAACGTGTTCCTGAGCGGCAGCACAGGCAGGGTCTACCAACTGCAAGATCGCAGTTCGTGTAGAATGCGATACCTTCACTACCCTACCCTCGAGAATACTCGTAGCGTTATGAAATTACGAACAAATATGTAAATTTTACTGAATGACCAGAGTTTGTGGAGAATAGCAGGGCGGGTACTTTCCAGTACAAGTACAAATTTATAAATCAATAGTTGTTGTTTTGTTTTTATTTTTGCATTTTCACCATTTGAAATTAGCCCAAAGTATGCCTTTATTAGGCAGATATTACATGCACCTGGATGGTAGGGCCTATTTGTGACTACTGTGAAGGCTTTGACATGTCCAGAGCATCATGTTTGACTGTTAGCCCATATTAACCACCTGCATTAACCAATGATTTAAGATAATTGGTATCGCATCGTTTGTCTAGGATTGTCTTGCCACTGAAGAATCAGTGATATTAATATTTCATATTTTCCTTTGGATATAACTCCATTCTCTGAGTGCAATTTAACTGCCAGCAGACTCCCCGCAGGGCTTGTCAAATTAAAATAGTATTTGAGTGGCACATGCGCCGTAGAATCCAGTCTCCCAGAAGTAGAAAATTCTGACTTTAAAAATGACCTTGACAGCAGTGCTGAGAGAGAGAGAGAGAGAGAGCGTATCAGGACAGCCTTAATTTGTGAAGTTTGAGGTGGCTCTATCAAAACTCTTCTCAATAAATATGTTTTCCATGTAACCTGTGCGTACTCATTGGTAGTTGGATATCTTTGGTATGGATGATACTTTCAAATTCATGTTTATAATAATATATTAAATTGACTGTATATCAAATTAGTTTAGTCATCTACCGAATGGTGTAGCCACTGAATTAGTCAGCAATCTGCTCTTGAAGGCTGATTTATATTAGGAAAATCTTATAGGAAACATAACCAATACATGGACGTAAGGCTGTCCCAAAATTACAATCAGCATATTAAGTTTTGCATCTTAAGGTTGCGTACAAAATAGTTTTGTGTAATGTTTTAGTTGTATCATATTGAATGAATAACAAAAACGTATTTGAATTGCAATCGTATATTTGGTGACAAAGCTGTAACTTATCATACATGACAGGCATCGGTTGTAATCACTTAATAAAAAAAATGTTGCAATTGAAATTGTCCGAGCTGTATTTTTTTTGTTTTGATGAAGAATGACTGCAAATAAATCAAGAACCATAACATGATCATATAATTGGAAATTTGCCGTCTTCATTCGTGCTGTGTAGAAATGCACATCTGCTACCAGAAAAGCATTGCAAGAAACAACCGGTATTATAGTACCATAACAATGGCACTGCCATTGTTATATTATCTTGTCTAGATTGCCCTCTTAAACTCATCGTTACACTCGTCCGCTTTCATTTTAAGCAGCTTTTTGATTTGTTCCTTTCTGGTCTCATATTTCTTCTTCCAAATCGAGTGAAGAAGAGTATGCTTCATTTTTGAGTGATATATCTTCTTCGAAATATGCTGAATATGGGGATGATTCCTTCTTGAATCCCAGATGAAGGAATAAACAGCTGACGATAGACACCAGGCGGCCTTTCTATAAGTATAGTGTGTCTTGACACAGGAGGACGTGATTGCCCGCAGGTGCTTGATTCTACAGTGGTACAGCGCAAAAACAGATGGCCTATCTTCCTTGGATGGGTTGATGAAGGTCTGAACAGTCGAGTACATACACTTGATGGCTTTTTCATAGGCCTCGACACACGGTGACTCTGTCAAACGAGATAGAAAAAAGTGAAGAGGCTGAAACACGAATATATATATATATTCTTTATTGACTGTAGTTTGTGCTACAAAATTTATATATCATAATAAACAATAGAACAACAGCAAAATTATGAATATAGAACATAGGAACAAGAAAATGAAATGAACATAAGTGCACATATGGTGGTGATCCTGCAACAAGGCGCGTCTGGTAATATTGATACAGATCTCCATTACAAGAACAGCACCACACTATGCGTTAAATATATACAGGCATTCTAAATATTCAACTTGCACAAATCATAGGAATTGGCCGGGTCATATACGCGATAACCAGTCAAGGATGCAAAAAGGAAATTTACCCGACGCCTTTTCTTAATACGATGGTGCAGGTGTGAACGGCAGAAAAAAAGTTCGCTATTTTTTTATTTTTTTTTGGAAAACAGCAGGAAAATAGATTTTAATTGATTAACAGCGGAAGAAATGAATTCAAATTTATTTTCTCTGCTGTTCACACCTGCACCATCGTACACGAACTATCTGCTACAATGTTAAAACTGACTCGCCAATTTAGACTGAAGGGGACTGAATATTACAGAGTGCTCCATCTTCATAATCTGTGAAGTAAAGTACAGCACAGACATCTAATTCTTGCACCAGCCGACCGGATGTTTGCCACTGTATGGTTGTACAAACACCCATGGATAACATATCAAAAAATAACCAAACACATCGATCACCCACGTAGCTTGCGAATCAAAGTTGCGTTCAGTTGTGAGGTCATATATGCATCCATGCCCAAGTAACTGGGTGTTAATTGGGCGTGCAGTCGTGTATCATGCTTACAAGAAAGGCACCCCAAGGACCAATTTCCACATGCTTCCTTAGGCTAGCTGATTAAACGCAGAGTTTTAAAATGTGAATAGTTTTGCTTCTTCCAGATGCCCTTTATATTTTCCAATTTCTATTTCAAAATATAATTGATGAAACATAGCTCCGTCTTAACCATTTTAGATTTACCTGCACATACGTCGAATGAACATCAGTGCATTATCTGAAATTTGGAATTATCTTGAACGTGTTTTAAACCATTTAATAAGTTAATTAGCCCTCATATACTATTAGAGTAAAAAAAAAGAAGTTTCTGTAAAAAATATCCCGTGTCATTGGCGACCTTATGGACAGGCCCGAACCCAAACTAATGCAATGATAAGACACAACAAGCGGTTTGACTGTAGTGCATTAAACCGCCCACGCAGAGAGGCTGTCCCCTTGTTAGACTGCGAAGCTGTGACAAGGTTTATGATTTCCAAATAAACACAACTTTGCATCGTTAACTATCTCAGCAGCTACGTCGTTGAGTAAGCTTAGAAATATCATTTCGGTCTGAGGTACATAGATGTTAGACTAGGTTCCTAGTCCCTAAAAAGTTGACATTCCCTTCTGTGCTGAACAAGCAGTGTGGTGTAGTACCAGGTATGTAGATAGATAGCACCACCTGATCCTCCTATCTCTAGAGGATTTAGTCATACTCAAACTGAATCCTCTATTCCCCTAGTGAGATTAGTGAAAACTATATTGACCACTGTGACACCTACAGTGCCGACATTTAATTCCTGCACTAAAAATGTGGGCAGCACGGGCAGAATGCACGATCGCAAGCCTGATTGCCACACAATTTTCCTTGGCTTTGATGCATGTATGACCTCACAACTGAACGTAGCTTTGATTCGCAAGCTACGTGAGACATTGAAGTGCTTGGCCTATTTTCTTGACGTGTCATTCATGGTTGTTTGTACAACCAGACACTGGCAGACGTCCGGTCGACTGGTGCAGGAATTAAATGTCTGTACTGTAGACTATTTATGCTTGGTAACAGAAAAATTCATATGACAGCCTAGCAATCTAGGCTACATAGATGTGTAAACACATCCTAACACACAAGAAGCGGGGGTTATTGGGAGCGGCTTTTTTAGTCTATCAATAGCTTATCTGACATGAGCTGCATGGTACACACTTGACATAAGCAGCTACCTTCAGATGACAAGTGTGTACCAGATAAATAAGGTATTAATAGACTAAAATGGCCGCTGCCAGTAGCCACATTCCTTCTGTGTTAGGATGTGTTTAAACAGCAATATACTTCTTGTACGAAGGTTGGGAGTGGTGGGGTCTTGGAACTAAGTAGAGAATACTCTCAGAAACTAGTTGGGCCTATGTTTTGTTCACTGTGTAATTTTCCTTTAAAGATAACACTACTTACTTTTTTCACAGTTATCACCGGAATATCCAGCTTTACAGGAGCACTTGTATCCGTCCTTCTCATTGGTACATTTCCCGCCATTTTTACATGGGCCACTTCTGCAGGTCTTAAGCTCTAAAAAGGAACCTATGGAATAAAGATTCAAAGACAGTTACTACTGACTCTTTTATTTATTCATCTATTTATTTATCTATTTATTCATCTATAAATTCATTTATTTTTTAATCACTCACGTATTACTCACTTTCCTGTCTTTTAATTTATTCATTCATTTGATGACTCATTTTTTTATCTATTTGTTTATTCATATATTCATTTATTTATCTATTTATTCATTTACTCACTCACTTATTAACTCATTTTCTTACTCACCTATTTATCATTCATCACTTTGCATTAAGGTTATCTGCATTTTTCTGTCGTGTTTAGTTAAATTTGAAAAGGTAACCAGATATCAATGTTGGAAAAGAAATGAATATCACAAGCATATTGAAATGTTTTCTTTCAATTCTATTGAGGTTTAATAGTTTTGAGTCAGCATAAAAATAGTCTCTTTGTGAATAATTTGACTATAACTGTCCATAGAGGAAGTTTTACTCACTGACTTCACACCTGTCACCAGAATATCCAGCTTTACAGGAGCACTTGTACTTGTCTTTCTCATTGGTACATGTGGCATCATTTTCACAAGGGCCACTAGCGCAGTGATCAGGGGCTAAAAAGGAAATCATGGGGTAATGATTCAAAGTTTGGTACCCCCATACTTGTAGTCAAATACTAGTATAGGTAGATGCTAGTTCATGTCTAACTATTTATTCATTTGCTGATTCAGTCATGTCTTTTTCTTTCTTTTATTTTACTTGTGTAATTCTTTATATATTCACTCATTCAATTACTTACACACTTATTCATTCATCTATTCATTCATTTATTTTGAATTTAGATTATCTTCACTTTTCTGCTGTGTTTGGCTAAATTTGAACAGC